>QUSF01000030.1:2397515-2418061 GCA_003676055.1 Chloebia gouldiae
GGGGATGTGGGGGATGTAGGGGATGTAGGGGATGTGGGGGATGTGGGGGATGTGAGGATGTGGAGGATGTGGGGCAGCACCGAGCTCCATGGGGAGGGAGCAGGGCCCGGCAGCCCAGGGAGCTGCTGGAGCACAGCTCAGGTTTGGGGGTGGTGATCAATCAGGAGCTGAGATCGACGATCAGTTCTCTTTCTGATAATGTGGAATAAGCCCTTATCGATCCCGGACGCCCTGTGCCTGCCCCTCCCCTGCTCCAGCCCGGCTGTGTTCCGCCCTCTCCACCTCCCTGGAATGCCCTTTACAAACTGCAGCGTGTTTAGTGTCTCATTAAGGAGTCGCTTTACAGAGTGTTTTATTTCATGCTTTGTTAGGGACAGAATCGAGTAAATGCATCCTGGCAAAGGATCTAATAAGGAATTAGACAGCTTTCCAAAAGCATAAAATATGGTTTAAAGGCACAATCCATTAGGAATTAGTGTTCACATGACAAATAACCCCGGGATCCAGGGTTGGTGGTTTTGGAAACGTGTTGGCTTTAAGGACTCGGGATCCTTGACTGTTCTGCTGTGAGCCAGTGTCCCAGAATGTCCCAGAATGTCCCACTGTGTCCTACCAGCCAGCGAGCCCCCTCCCCTCCCAGGGCTGTGCTCCCTCCCCTCTGTCTGAGAGCCCCATCTTCTTGCATCATGGACAGAACCTTTTTCTGCAGAGCTCTAGAACTGTCACCTGGGCCGTGGGAGAGCAGCCACCCACTGCTCCTCCCGGGTTTGGGGTGGGACAGGAAGAGAAGAGCCCTGGAGAGCCCTGCAAAACTTCTCAGTGAAGGAGATCTGCCACTGGCATGGCCTTGGGGACATTTCCCCCCATCAACCCATGGCAGGGTGCACACAGAGGCGGAGATCAGCCCAGGGTGGGATGGAGAGGGAAGTGGAGGCACAGAGAAACAAGCAGAGGGTGTGGAATCTCCTGGTCTGTCCCCCCAGAAGTGTGGGGATACTGAGGCACTGCGGGGAGATTATTCAGAGCTGACACAAGCTGATGGTTGCAGATGATGTGTGTGAAATGTCTCCTGAAGCGCTCAGGGAATTGGTGATAGATTTGCCGAGCCTCTTGCTAATTAAGGAATTAATGCTTTAACTTGTGGCAAACAGCAGGAGAGGCCAGGAAGCCCTCGGGGCCGGGCCGGGTTTGCTGGGGGCTGCAGCAGGGTGGGGGCACAGGGTGAAGTGGCTTGGGGCAGGCACAGCTCTGTCCCAGGGACAAAGGTCCAGCCCAGGCACCAGCAGAGTGTCCAAGGACTCTTCTGGACTGAGGAGCAGCCTAGGGACTGCCAGAGTTTTGGCAGCTTCATTCTTCGGGCTAATTCACCAGCTTTTTGCCTTTCCCTGTTGTGTTCCTTATCTTTGGTTCTTGCCAGAAACTGCTTCTATTTCCCAGAAGATGGAGCAAAGTCGGTTTTCAGCGCTGCTCAGTCCCTCTGCACAGGCTGCTTGTGCCCTCCCTCGGGCCCCCTGGGCAGTGTCACCCACAGTGTCCCTGTGTTTCAGGATTCACATGCAAAAGCTCAGTGTTTCCCCCCTTTTCATTCCAATCCTACCTTAATTAGCAGAATTTGAAACAGAAAACACAAGTTAAACGCAACCCAAGAGTTGTGCTTTGGTTTAAAGCACCTGCACTGCCGAGGTGAGGCGAGGTTTACCTGGAGCCTGCTGGGGAAGGAAACCCTGAGTGCTGCTCCAGCCCCCATCCCATGGAAAGCTGCTGCTGTGGTGGCCACATGTCCTGGATGCCACCATGGGCACATCACAGCAGCTCCAGCTGCTTTAGGGCTCAGTCAGGCCAGCAGTGGGGCTGGGGGATTGCAGACCCCCTCTGCCCACAGAGGGACAGAGACCCCACGTTCCACTGCCTCCAGGGGCCATGAGGAAGCTGGAATTATGGTCTTTAAGTGCCGTGCATTAAGTGCTTTCCCTGGCAACTGCTGTTTCCATGGAAAGCATTGACTCTCGGGCTCTCCTTGCAGCATCTCCCAGAGCTCACGGGGAATTCCAGCCCATGGATCACAGCCCGGTCACTCCACAGTGGGGGATAAATCTGTATTTATGCAATTACCCCCTGGCCGGAGCGGTGCTGGGTGGTTTTGGTCACTGACTCTTTCCTGCCCATCCCTGTTCCCAGCGAATGTTGGGTTGGGTTTGCCCAGCACGGTGGTGCTGAGGGAGCCGTGCCGAGGCGGGTGTTTTGTGCTGTGGGGGCTGGTCGTTCCTTCTTTGGGAAGTGGTGGGTGTTCCCACAGCTTCCCAGGGGGCTGATTTCATGCCAGAAGCACACAAAATATCTAATTTCATGCCCAGCTTTGCCCAAGTCCCACTTTTCCCTGTTTCTTGCAGACAGCGGATCGGGGGCAGCGCTGGTGCCGGCCAGCCCGGACCCTCTGGCTGAATCCCTGGAGAAGATGGGCGGTGGAACTGCAGAGTTTGGGCACGGCACGGGTTTGACTGGTGGAGCTGAGGATTTTGGGCATGCTGTGGGTCCAGACCCTGGAGCTGGGGAGCTGGGGCTGGGCACTGCCCTCAACCTCCTGCCGGCCCTGGAGGAGACCACGCCGCTCCTGCCTACGGCCACCGCTGCCCCCAGACCTGATGCCAAACAAACTTCCCCTGTCAAGAAAAAGCCACCAACTCTAAAGCAAGTAAACACGGGAAGGAAGCACCCAAGGCTGAAGCCCACCCCGGCAGGGCCCCCTGGGACTGCCTCCCCAGTCAGCCCACGGAGCTCCAGGCTCCCCACGGCCACCCCAGGGCTGCGGGTGCCAGCAGAGGACACGGAGCAGAGCGCCCCAGAGCTACCCTGGCTGGAGCAGGCCACCACCAGCCGCCCCACACTGCAGATCTCCCCTTCCACCCTGCCCCCAGCCCTCCCCCAGCCCTTCCCTGGCAGCACGGGGGATGCTGGAGAGGCTCCGAGCGCCGCTCCCGCCGGAGCTGCCGTTATCCCAACAAACGGCGCGGAGAGGGACGCGCACGGCTCTGCGCCGGAGGAGAGCCAGGAAACCACCACGTCCACCATCGTCACCACCACCGTCACCACCACGGAGCCCACCCCGGGTGAGCTGAGCTGTGACAGTGCTGGGGAGCACAGCACGCCTGTGTTTGGGCAGCCCCCAACAAAATCAGGCCACCAGCCGGGTTTGGGGTTGCCTAAAATCTTCTGCTCTTCATGGACTTCGTGATTGGAGGGATGAAACACTTGTCCTGGCTGGGAGAGTTGGGAGAAGGCTCCAGGAAGAGCTTAGAGCTCCTTCCAGTTCCTAAAGAGGCTTCAAGAGAGGGAATTTAGACAAAAGCCTGGAGTGTCAGGAAAAGGGGAATGGCTTCCCACTGCCAGAGGGCAGGGTTAGATGGGATACTGGGAAGAAATTCTTCCCTGTAAGGGTGGGGAGGCCCTGGCAGAAGTTACCCAGAGAAGCTCTGACTGTCCCTGCATCCCTGGAAGTGTCCAAGGCCAGGCTGGATGGACCTTAGAGCAACCTGGTCTAGTGGAAGGTGTCCCTGCCCATGGCAGGGGTTGGGCTTTAGTGTCCCTTCCAACCCAAACCACTCTGGGGTTCTGTAATTCCGTGGGATCACCGGTGGGGCAGGGACTGCGGTGCTGGGTTTTGGGGTGGGGGAGAGAAGTGGCCTCGGTGTGACCCCGCTGTGTGTCCCCTCAGTGCTCTGCAGCATGAGCTTCCACGACCCCGAGGGCTACATCGACTCCACAGATTATCCCCCACTGCCCCTACATGGCTACCTGCAGTGCACCTACAACGTCACCGTCTACACCGGCTACGGCGTCGAGCTCCAGGTGAGCCCTGCCTTGGGGTGTCCCCACAGCCACACCCACTGGTCGCTGCAGCACATGATGCCAAGCCTTGGGCATGGCACCTTCACTTGATAAAATAGCCCTTTCCAGGGAAAAAAATAGATTTTTTTTTTTCTGAGGCTTTGTAATAAATGAACTCGATGAGGGAGCTGCAACATCCTGAATGTCAGCGATGATCAAACTCCTTAAATGTCACGCAATTAATTTCACCAAGAGGCGCTGGCAGCAGGTTGTTAAAAAGGCATTTGGTGGGATGGGGGCACCAGCAACCTTCCCTCTGCACCCCCCGTTGGCTGGGAGGGGTTTGGGTGGCTCTGATGGTGCAGGAAGCCCAGGAGGGCAGCCCAGGTTCCTGCTCTGGCTGGTGCAGGTGCCCAGCAAATGCCCACCCATCAGAGCAGGGCGTCTCACCCAAGCTGATGTGCACCATTGCACCATCAGGTCCCCCCAAAATTATCATCCCTCAGCCTGGTGAGGCTCCAAGCAGGGCAGGGGCCTCTGCACATTCCAAACCCTCTCCAGATGAAACCAGCCCAGGGTCTCCATGCTGCCTGCAATCCTTTCTTGTGTTTTCTCCATGTCACCGTTTGCATCCAATTTAAATCCCTTCGCTTTGAATTTGTGTAATTAAAAGCGTGCATGGAAAGGAGCTGGAGTTCCAGCAGGGTTGTCCCCTCTGCCTGGTGGGCACAGGCAGGGGCTGGCCCCCAGGCCACGAGGCCACCGCGGCTGCCAGCCCTGGTGGGGAGGTTGCCCTGGGAGCAGCAGTGGTGCAGATTGAGCACTGGAGAGTCTGAGCAGCTCAGCCACTTCTCCACGGCAGTGGAAAAGTAACTGGACACAGCAGCTGCCTCCTCAGATCCACAGGGTGCTAAAGGCAGGCTGCTCTGCTGGAAATTCGCCTCTGTCCATAATCCATCAGGTGACACCACTCCTGACCCCACTCCGTTGCGAGCTGAGGTTTTAATGGAGCATAAAATTGGCCTCTCCACCCCCCAAGCTTTGCATTTTGCTTTGCTGATGCTTTGGAGCATTGCAGACAAATTAAATCACAACAGCAGGTCGGTGCTGATGGAGCATGGCCTCATCTGCAGCTGGCAGTGCCCTGTGCTTCAGCACCGTGGGCTCGGGGCTCCGAGGTGAATTCCAAAGGGAAGGCACTGGATCACCCAGGGCGTGGGTCCCAAAGAGGGGTTTGGATTTGATTCCCAGCTCCTGCAGAGGGGAGGTGCTGCCTCTTACCCTGGGGATCTCATTAAAGGCAGCTGCAGGAGCAAAGAGAAGCCCCTGGGACAGGACCTGCAGGGCAGCCACCTCTCCCTGCAGGGGTTGTGGGACAGCCTGGTGGTGGCAGGAATGTCTGTGGCATTCCAGCCCTGCCCAAAACTGCTCCTGCAGGCACAGGGAGCCATGCGGGAGGACACAGGGACACTTCACTTCCTTTGGAGCCAGACCCTCACTCAGTGTGGGGAAGTCTACCTTTGGGGAGGATGCCATGCCAGGCAAAGCCTGGATGTCAGGCGTGGTCCTGGGAAAGGCTGGGAGCTGCCCTGGGCTGTGTGAGAGCTCGGGGTCCCTGCTCAGCTCACTGCCCCTCCATGCACCCCTCTCAGCATTCCAGGGAGAGCTGTGGCCCTGCCTGTGCCACGGCAGACCTGGGAGCTGGGAGCAGCCAGCTCTCCGAATGCTTCGTGAAATTATATTTATTTTTAAAATTCTTAAATCTTCTTGGCAGGAAATCGAAAATTTCCCTAAAGAGGTTTTTCCAGTGGGTGAGCGAGGTTGGCAGGCTGACTCGAGGATCCCTCCTGCCTTCCCAAGGCTCTGCAGGAGCTGCTGTGGGTGCAGGCTGAGACTGAAGTCAGAGCCCGTGCTCCCAGCCCCTGGCAGGAGCTCGCACATATGGTCCCTCTCGCAGGGCTGACGCTCCCTGGCACGGGGCCACGGCAGCGTCTGCACTCGCTGGTTACTCCAGGCTCCTCTGGGAATGCCAGCCTGATGCTGGCACAGGGAATGGCACTTGTGGTGACACCCTGCTCCCCTGGCTCCACCGAGGGGAGGCTGACAGTGGAACTGAGTGTGTGTGTGTGTCCCATGACACCCAGCACTGATCCCCGGCTTCCTCCCTTCTGCAGAGCTCTGCCTGCTCCAGCTGCTCCCCCGAATCCCCTTCCCAATTTCCCAGAGTGATTTGGCTCTGTGTCATGTGCGTGGTGCCACCAGCACTGGAGGGAGCCAGCTGGGGAACAGGTTTGGCGTCAAGCGATTGCAGAACAAAATCTGTTAGAAACACCTTGGAAAAATCTTTGCAGGATCCAGAGCCAGCTGGAGAAGCAAAGCTCTGTCCCAGTAGGAGCTCGGGGAAATTGTTGGTGTCTATGGAGCCCACTTGGATCCCTGGACTCCAAATAATTCACCCAAATAACACTTAATTCATCCCATTTCTTAATAATCACCATCCCACCAGCCACCATGTGTGCTGGCCATGCTGTGGGGGCAGTTTTTGGGATAATATCTGGAAAAGAAGAAATGACCCAGAGTACACAGTGTGTGCTGGCCCTGCTGGGGGGACGCTTTTTGGGACAATATCTGGAAAAGGAGAAATGACCCAGAGCACAGTGGGGGTCAGAGTTGCATGCTCCAGAAAACGCTTTTCCCTGACAGGACCTAGCTGGAAAAATAAGGCAAAATCAGCTTCTTTTGGACTGAAACATGGGTTGGGGTGAACCCAGGCACGCTTTGAACTAGCCTGGGGATGTTAATCCAGCTTTGCAGCAAGGAATGAGCTTTTCCAGGGATCTTCCTTTAGGAGCAAGCTCAGGATGCTGAGGGCTGGGGGTGGCTCCATGCGATGCCCTTGGAGCAGGGCACATCCCAGCTCCATGTGCCAGGGGGAGATGGGCACGGCGGTGACAACAGCCACAAATCCCTCAGTCACAACATCGTCGGGAGCTCTCCCAATCACGGCTGGGCTGGTGCTAAATATAGACCCCAGGGCCTCGCACACTCAGGGAAACAAACGGTCTGATGAGCATCTTTCTGCTGAAATATGAGCCCGTTTATTAAGCTAAATGGACGTGAAATGTAAATGTGAGGTTACTGCTCAGCTATTTCCAAATAATAATTAAAGCCTTTTGGAACTACTCATTAGATGCACTTGCTATGTGGCTCCCCGAGCGTTCCCCGGTGGGGTGAGGGATCCTGGGGAGGTTTCCTGGTGCATGGGGTGGGTGGTGAGCACCACAGCCTGAGGAGTGCCCTGGTTTTGTTGCAACACTGGGCTGGTGCGATGCTCTGCGGGTGTGTGTGACGGGCTGGGATGTGAGCACTGGGGTCCCCGCTCTGCCCCCACAGCTCACAGGTCTCTGCTCCCTGCAGGTGAAGAGTGTGAACCTGTCAGACGGGGAGGTGCTGTCCATCCGTGGCGTGGACGGCAATGCCCTGGTGGTCTTGGCCAACCAAACCCTTCTGGTGGAAGGCCAGGTGATCCGCAGCCCCACCAACACCATCTCCGTCTACTTCCGCACCTTCCAGGACGACGTGGTGGGGACCTTCCAGCTCCACTACCAGGGTAGGTGTGTCCCCGATGTGGGTAGGGGGCTTTGGGGTCAGTCCCACTTGGCTGCAGGGTCCAACCAGTGGGCTGTGCCCCCACAGACCAGCCACGCTCCTGTTTCACCGCCTGCCCATCTCAGAGCACGGGCTGGGGCGGGTCGAGGTGTTGTGCCCAGGGTAGAGGGTTCAGTGTGCCCCGATGTCCCCAGCCCCGGTGCTGGCTGTGCCTCTCACACCCGCCTTGCCCCGTTTCTGTCCCCGTGCAGCAGCTCTTCCTGCACACACTCACACTGCCAGTCTATTTTTTACCTCGAAGAGCTTTTAAAAAATAAATGAGTTCCAGCAAATTATTTTTAAAATAGAAACTGGGTCTGGGCAGGAGCGGTAACAGGTGGGGAAGCGGCGGCACTGGGGGGTTGGTGGTGCTCTGTGTGACACGTGGGCACATCCAGCGTGTCCCCACGGGGTGGCTGGCAGCAGCTGAGCCCTGAGCTCCCCATGTGTGCCTGCTGCAGTGTTTATGCTGAGCTGCAACTTCCCACGGAGGCCTGACTTCGGAGACGTGACGGTGATGGATCTGCACTCGGGTGGCATCGCTCACTTCCACTGTCACCTGGGCTACGAGCTGCAGGGCCCCCCCATGCTGACCTGCATCAACGCCTCCCGGCCCCACTGGAGCAGCCCCGAGCCCATCTGCTCAGGTACCTGCACATCCCAGCCCCGTGGTGGGGAAACTGAGGAAAACATGAGTCCCTTTCTTTGCCCCATGAGATGAATGTGGTCCTGGGAGAGGGTAAGAGCAATGCCTCAGGTGGTCAGGCAGTGACAGCAGAATCTGTCCCCTCGTTAGGCAGCAAAGGGAAAAGAAATTAAGATTTTATGTGCGTGTGTGAGTATAAATATGAATTTATGAGGATAAATACGCACTGACAGAGCAAAGCAGAGCCAGCCAAGAGGTTTGTGCGCTGGGCACTCTGAGGAGAGCTGGGCAGAGGGGAGCACAAATGCCACTGTGCCCATGGCAGCGGGGCTGTGCTCTGTGTTGCAGCTCCCTGTGGAGGGACAGTCCACAATGCCACCATCGGCCGCGTGCTGTCCCCCAGCTACAGCGGGAACCAGTCTGGCAGCATGTACTGCGTGTGGGCCATCGGGGCCCCCCCGGGCCAGAAGCTGCACCTGCACTTTGAGAAGCTCCTGCTGACCGAGAAGGACAGGTGAGGCTCCAGGAGCTGTTCCCTCACAGCCCTGGGACGGCGGAGAGATCCCAGGGGGCTGCTTCTGCACAGGGTGAGGAGCAGGGCCTTTTGCTGGGCACTAAATATAGAAAAATGGAATTATTTGGGTTGAGAAAGCCCTCTGAGAATGTTGAGTTCAACTGTCCCCCAGCACTGCCAAGCCACCACTAAACCATATCTCCACATTTACATGGCTGTTAAACCCCTCAAGGGATAGGAACTCCACCACTGCCCCTGGCTGCCTGTTTCAATGCTTGTCAGCCCTTTTGGGAAAGAATTTTTCCTTGATATCCTTGATATCCAGTCTAAATCTTCCTTGACACAAGCCATTTCCTCTCATCCTATTCCTTGTTCCCTGGGAGCACAGCCTGACTCCCGCTGGCTGTCCCCTCCTGTCAGGGAGTTGAGCAGAGCCAGCAGGTCCCTCCTGAGCCTCCTTTTCTCCAGGCTGAGCCCCTTTAGCTGCTCCTGGTGCTCCAGCCTCTTCTCCAGCTCCATTCCCTTTCCTGGACACGCTCCAGCCCCTCCATGTCTATCTTGGAGAGAAAACCCCAGAGCATCCCAAAACCTGGTAGCTCCCAGCTTGTCCCAGCTGCTCCGCCTCCCCCCGGTTGGGTGCGGGTGGGGCTGTCCCGCGTGCCACGCCCCGTGTCCCCGCAGGATGGTGGTGTACAGCGGGGACACCAACCGCTCGGCCGTGCTCTACGACTCCCTGCGCGCCGACAGCGTCCCCTTCGAGGGCGTCATCAGCGACGGCTCCTCCATCAGGATCGACTTCCTCGCCGAGGAGCCCGCGGCCGCCACCGCCTTCAACATCCGCTTCGAAGGTGCTGTGTCCCCGTGCTGGGACCCCAGCTCAGCCAGGTCACCCACCCCCCGGGGCAGCTACGGACGCGTGGCTGCAGGAAGGGTCCCCTCCAGGCAGCCCTGCAGCCCCTCTGTAGCTCCCCTTCTTATTTAAGTGGGTCCCACTGCAGGATCGTTCCCACGGGAGCCCTGAGCAACCCCAGGGTGGATGGCTTGGCGTCCCCAGCTTGGGAAACGCGGTGCCCTGAGCACATCCCGAGTGCTGAACCACCATGGCAGTGGGGTTTGGTTAGGCTGGCGTGGCTCAGAACAGATAAATTGTTGTAAATCCTAATTGCCTGTAAAACACTCTGTGGAAGAGGCCATCCACGCAGGTGGGGATGCAGGGGTTGGGTTTTCATGGGGACACCAGCATGGCCTGGGGAAGCTCAGGGAGAAGGGAGGAGCTCCGTGTCCCTACAGCTAACAGGGATCTCTTCCAGCCTTCGAGCGGGGCCACTGCTACGAGCCCTACATCCAGAACGGGAACTTCACCACCTCCGACCCCACCTACAACCTGGGCACCACCGTGGAGTTCACCTGTGACCCCGGGCACTCCCTGGAGCAGGGCCCTGCCGTCATCGAGTGCATCAACATGAGGGACCCCTACTGGAACGACACGGAGCCGCTGTGCCGGGGTCAGTCCTGCCCGAGGGCAGTCCTGCTGGGTGTGGGGTGACCCCCCTGGCTCCCCATTGAGCCCTGCCTGCCCCTTGCCCCCACAGCCACGTGTGGAGGGGAGCTGACTGCCGTGGCCGGGGTGATCCTGTCCCCCAACTGGCCGGAGCCCTACACGGAGGGGGAGGATTGCATCTGGAGGATCCATGTGGGCGAGGAGAAGCGGCTCTTCCTGGACATCCAGCTGTGAGTAGCCCAGGAGCTCAGTGTCTGTCTCTGCCCCAGCGGTGCTCATTTTGCTGCAGTATCCTGCTCCCCTCGCATCTGCCGGGGAATCGCAGAATCCCAGAAGGATTTGGGTGGGAGGGACCTTAGACCTGATCTCCCATGGGCAGGGACACCTTCCACTATCCAAGGGTCTTCCAAACCCCTTCCAATTTGGCCTTGGACACTTCCAATGATGGGGCAGCCACAGCTGCTGTGGGAAACCCGTGCTAGGCCCTCACCACCCTCACAGGGAAGAGCCTTGCCATGCCCTGTTCTGCCCCTCAGAGCTTCCATAATCCCCTTTGATGTACTTGGCACCCTGGGCAGGACCGAGTGGTGCTCTCTGAGCTCAAAGCACCATTACAGCAGCAGTGAATTGCTGCTCAGGTGGCTTTGGAATTCTCCACAGGGAGCAGTGCCTCAGCAGCACATGGCCATGCACTACTGGGGTGACACCCAGCACGTCAGGAGCTGGGTCATGCAGGGTTAGGAGAGCCCAGAGGCCTCCATGGGATGGAAACAGCTCAGTCTTTAGGCTGAATGTCAAATTCAGGCACTAAGGGAGCGGAGCCACTCAGTGAGCTCAGGCTGAATGTGCTGGGGTCAGAGGGGAGTGGGATCCAATGCCAGGCTGAGAGTTCTTGGCATGGTAATGCTGCTGCTGCAGCGGGAGCCTCCTTTGATGCTATTTTGGTTTTTCAAGAGGAGGACGTGTTTCAAGCAGAGGCTTAGAGTCATAAAGATATTAAAGCTCCCCATAAAATCCCAAGTCGGAGCTCCCAGCACACCTCTCCCAGCTCTGTGGGTGCTGGGGCTGAGCAGAACTGGAGGCCAAGTGATTTGAAGTCATCAGGCATAAATGTCACCGAGAAAATCGTGTTTGACAGAAAGCAGAGATTTACTACAAATGTCAGCTTGCCACGGGGATTAGCTGGGCTCCCTCCAAGAACATTCCTAATAAAACGTTTGGGGGTCAGCTCAGGCATCTCCTGTGTGGCTAGGAGCATCCCGGTGCTCTCCTCTCCCAGGGATGGGTTGTCCCTGCCCCGGTCCCTCCTGTGCCACCCGGCAGCAGGGCCCTGGTGCCGGCTGTGCTCGCAGCCCTGGGGAGCCTGGACACGGCAGGACAGTGAGCAGGGCAGGGGTGTCACTGCCCACCCTCGGGGTTGATGTGATCATTCCCCCACGCTGCCAGCCCCGGGCATCCAGAGAACCCTCCCGACACCAGAGCTGTGCCTCCATCCCCTGCCCTTGGCCTTGGAGCGGGGGGAGAGCAGCGAGCCCCCCCATCCCCTTCGGCTCCGCAGCCGCACTCCCGGTGTGGACGGAGGCTGCGGCCATCCCTGCCCGGTGTCCCCGGCCGTCCCCGCCATCCGCGGGCCGCCACTGCGCTCTGGTGGCCGCGGGGACAAGCGCGGCTCCGCCGGGACAAGCGCGGCTCGGCCGGGACCGGCGCTTCAAGCGCGGCGCGCCGGGAGCCGCCGGCACCGCCCGGCCTCGAACCCCCCGGAGGGAGCTGACCCGGGGGGACGTCACCTGGCTGCCCCTTGAGGGGACATTCCGTGTCCTGCTGGGCTCCCGGCACACGCTGCTCTTTAACCAAACTCTCCTCTCAGCCTGAACATCACCAACAGCGACATCCTCACCATCTACGACGGGGACGAGCTCTCCTCCCGCATCCTGGGGCAGTACGTTGGCAGCAGCGGGCCCCAGAAGCTCTACTCCTCCAGCCCCGACCTCACCATCCAGTTCCACTCGGATCCTGCTGGGCTCATCTTTGGCAAGGGGCAAGGATTCATCATGAACTATATAGGTACGGGGTGCTGGTGCGAGGACGTGACACACAGCCAGCCCAGACTGTCCAGGAGAGTCGCTGTGGCACCAGCACCCCCTTCTCATCCCACCCTGAACCTCCTGCAGAACCCCCAGCCCAGCTGCAGGTCTCTGGGTCAGTCACTTCTGGGGTGTCCCTGTATGTGTCCCCTCCTTCAGGCTGGCAGCAAAGGTGGGTTTGGTCCCTGCTAGCCCTGGTCTGGCCCAGAGGGAAAGAAATTGCTGGAAACAGGGATGCAGGATCCTCACAGACACCCTGTCAGGCAGGGGTGGTCACTGCAGCCGGTCCCTGGGTGGGCTCCTGAGATGGATGTTCCCATCTCTGTGCTCCAGAGCAGCTCCTGCAGACATCTGTTCCACGGTCCTTCGGGGCAGCTGTGCCTGCCAGCCTGGGGCTGTGGGTGGCCACGGCAGGGACAAGGACCGAGAGAGGCATTCCATCCCCACGGCTGCCTCCCCCGCCGCTGCTTCCCGTGCCAGGCTCCTTCCAGGCATGTTTTCCTTGTGCTGCTGACAGCCCTGGCTACGACAAACAGAGCGAGCTGCAATGCAGAGCACCTGGGAGGCTGCAGGGCCCTCCTCGGTGCTCTGCAGTACCCGGGGCTGGGGAGGGCAGGGCACAACCCCCCACCTGAGCAAACCAGCCTGGGGGAAGCAGGGAACAAATCCTCCCGTGAGCAAACCAGCTGTGCTGTGCCTGTGGCGCTGGCACCTCTCCTGCACCCGCAGCTGGAGCTGAGCCTGGTGCTCCCAGGTTATCCCGACCCCAGCACAGACACTGCCCCATTTTCACCAGCCCTGGAGGGTCAAGGCTGGGGAGGCTTCAAAGAGCCCCTGTCCCCCACTGCTGCCCTTTCGCTGTGCCCAGGGCACGCTGCCCGCAGACCAGCTGTGCCATTTGGAGAGCTGTGGGGAGGGACACACCCGTGGGAAGAGGGATGTGTCCAGCTGGGGTGGCCCTGGGAGGGCTGTGCCATGGGTCCTGCTCGGTGGGTGACAGCCAGAATCCCTCCTGGTGGCAGAGGTGTCCCGCAACGACTCCTGCTCTGACCTGCCCGAGATCCAGAACGGCTGGAAGACCACGTCACACACAGAGCTGGTGAGAGGGGCCAAGATCACCTACCAGTGTGACCCGGGCTACGACATCGTGGGCAGTGACACCCTCACCTGCCAGTGGGACCTCAGCTGGAGCAGCGACCCCCCTTTCTGTGAAAAGAGTAAGTGCCCCACAGGAAGGTGCTGCTGTCCCTGTCCCACTCCCTGTAACAGCGCTGGTCCCCCTCCGAGGGGCTCCCAGCTCTGAGGGGCTCCCAGCTCCAAGGGCCTCCCAGCTCTGAGGGGGTCCCAGCTCCAAGGGCCTCCCAGCTCTGAGGGGCTCCCAGCTCCAAGGGCCTCCCAGCTCTGAGGGGCTCCCAGCTCCAAGGGCCTGCCAGCTCCGAGGGGATCCCCTCAGCCCTGCTCTCTCCCCAGTTATGTACTGCACGGACCCGGGGGAGGTGGAGCACTCCACGCGCCTCATCTCGGACCCGGTGCTGTTGGTGGGCACCACCATCCAGTACACCTGCAACCCTGGCTTCGTGCTGGAGGGCAGCTCCCTGCTTACCTGCTACAGCCGCGAGACCGGGACCCCCATCTGGACCTCGCGGCTCCCACACTGCGTCTGTAAGTCTGGGTGGTCTCCCCTGCTCCCCTTCAGTCCTGCAGCCAGGACCCTGCCCAGCTGTGGAGGGTGGTGCAGATCTTTGAGCTATGTGGAGGCAGAGTGGGCTGAGAGCTTGGGTGCTTCCTCACTGCCCCTAGGCTCCTTCTCTCCCTCAGGCTTACCCTGGATGTGTTTCATTCCCTTTCAGCTGAGGAGTCACTGGCCTGTGATAACCCAGGGCTGCCAGAAAATGGGTACCAAATTCTTTATAAGCGTCTCTACCTGCCAGGAGAGTCCCTGACCTTCATGTGCTATGAAGGCTTTGAACTCATGGGGGAGGTGACCATCAAATGCATCCTGGGCCAGCCATCCCACTGGAGCGGCCCCCTGCCCATCTGCAAAGGTAACAGGGAAGGGGAGGGGGGCAAGGGGACAGCCAACACATCTGTCCCCAACCTGGGACAGCCCAGGGACCCTTGGCTGTAGCCCTGGCTGGGAGCTGAACTCAGCTGAGAGCTGGAGCTTCTGTGGATCTGGGCTCTGCTCAGCCCAGCCTGCTCAGTCCTGGCCACATGCTTACAGACACCAAGAGCTTATTAAAAACTGGGAGTTCACAGCGTGGTTTGGGACCAAATGGGGCAGGAGATCCCAGGTTTGGGTTTCCCAGCAGGCAACAGCTGCCAGCACCCAGTCAAACCCAGCTGCAGAGCAGTAACTCTCCATCTCTCTTCCAGTGAACCAAGACAGCTTCGAACATGCTCTCGAAGGTGAGTGACGTGGATTTCCTGGATGTGCAGGATCCTGGTGGAGCCTGGGAGGAGGGGGAGAGGCAGAGAGGGGAAATCACACGGTGCCTGCAAATGCCAACATAATAGATCTTGTCCTTTCAGTAGCAGAAGCTGCTGCAGAGACGTCGCTCGAGGGGGGAAATATGGCCTTGGCCATCTTCATCCCGGTGCTGATCATCTCCCTGCTGCTGGGAGGAGCGTACATCTATCTCACCAGGTGGGGCTGCGGGGGCTGGCAGAGCGGGGGGCACGGCCAGGGCTGGCTCGGCATCGCCCTCGGCAGCCACACGCCCCGGGCACGGTGCTGGCAATGCTCTGGGGTGCCCGGGGCGCTGGGAGGAGCTGGAGTGGGGGGATGTGGTTCTGGAATCAGTCCGTGACTCCGCCTCTCCCCGCAGGTGTCGGTACTACTCCAGTCTCCGCCTGCCCCTCATGTACTCCCACCCCTACAGCCAGATCACGGTAGAAACGGAGTTTGACAACCCGATTTATGAGACAGGGGTGAGTCCTGCTGTGCCTGTCCTCCCTAGGGATACTCCTGAGGGGCTTGGCTGGTTGGGCAGCCACAGGATGAGTCCAGCCAGGCTCTGCGGGAGCCCTGAGCCGTGGGACACGAGTCCATCCGTGTGCACAGTGGGCTGAGGTGTCCTGGCTGCGAGGGCATCACTCCCCTGGGAACAAAACAACACCCAGGATCTCTGTCGCTGCCTGGGAATGGGGAAATGATCCTGAAATGCAGCTGCTGCCCTCAACTGGCTTTCCCTTGCTTGCAGGAAACACGAGAATACGAGGTTTCGATATAAGGACAGCGGTAAGAGAGTTTCCAGCAGCGAACTTAATGTGCTCTCATAGAACTTCCTCAGTAACTAATCCAGAGACCACGTGGAGTTTGGTTGGACCCCCGGACCTGCTGTTGTCTTTCCTTTTGCCTCTCTATTGAAGATTTTACTGTTTTCTTCACTGTATTTATTCTATTTAAACTGCGATAGGTGTGCTGCTCAGCCCTGGGCACAGGCAGCAGCTGGAGCCGGGGCAGAGCTGGGTCCTGGTGAGGCCAGGGGGGCACGAGGGCACTGCTGTGTCCCCCTCCATGGCAGAACGTCCCCCTCCATGGCAGAATGTCCCCCTCCATGGCAGAACGTCCCCCTCCATGGCGGAGCATCCCTCGGCACTGCCCACACAGACGCAGGGGGATTTTTGCGGTTCTGATGTTGTTAAAAATTAAAGATGTCTCCATTGCAAGAGCCTGCGGTTGATTGCTGGGAGCTGAGGGTCCCCCACAGGCTCCCATTCTGCAGCTCCCGGCTCCCAGAGTGAGACCCTGCCCCGGGGGGCTCGGGGGGCACTGGCACAGGGACTGTCCTCGCTGCAGGGCTCAGGAGAGCGCCGGCCAGGGAGCAGGGACAGCCTGGCACACACGAGGTACGTGCTGCTTTCTTTTCCCACTTCGCTTGGGATGTGGAGAGGCAGAGCTCCGGGGTGATGCTCTGTGGAGAAGCACCAACCCAATGCCACCCAGCCACCAGCCCAGCGCAGCTGGGAGCCCTGAAAGCCACCCTGGAGCGAGCAGAGCTCCCAGCCCGTGCCTCTCTGCCCGTTGCTCCTCTCCAGCAGCACTTCCCATCACCCTGCCAGGAGCACCCCGACCCGGCATGGCCCAGGGTCGCTCTCTGCCCCCCGGCAGCATCTCAGGGTAAGCAGGATGGGCTGGGCTCCCTGGCTCCTGCTGCATCAGGGGCCTCGGCGGGCTGTGCTGTGCTGCCCACCCCTCACCTCCCAGATCCACAGGGGGATGAAGGTGGAGGTGTTGGGAAGGAGAGGCAGGTGGGATGTGTGGAGGCTTCAGCACAGGAGCTCTGTGGGGAGCAGAACAGGCAGGAATCGGCCCCTCAGCCCCACCTTTGCCATCCCCTGAGCTCCTTCACTGCATCACCCCTGCCAGAGCCGCACAGTGGTGGGGACACAGACCCCAAAATGCCACCTCTGTCCCCGTTGTGTACCAGCCAGCCCCTGGGGAGGGCAGCGAAGCCACCACCACATCCTTGGCTGCTGCTGTCCTTCTTTTGTCCTTGTAGAACAATCGCAAGCGCGGGAGGCTGGGTGAGCTCGGGGTGGTTGGTGCAGCTCTGCGGTGTACAGCTGGGATTTAGGGGTTTTCCTTTCAAAACAACGAATGTGTGTTTGTAATTTGTAACAGTAAAAAAAAAAAAAAAAAGAAAAGAGAAGAAAAAAAAAAAGAGAAAAAAATGTGCCAAAAAAATGTACGAAGCATTTCATTTCCCTTCATACATGTCTGTTTTTATAAGAACAATGTGAAAATTGCTGGGATTAAATATTTTTGAACATGATAAAGTAGTTCCGTGGGAAGCTCTAGCATTCAATATAACCATGATAACAATTGTTCTGTATTTTTAAATGTCTGAAATCAGTTTGCAGGCACTCTGGCCGCAGGCTGCAGCCATGCAGGGCAGGGTGAGGGCCGGGCATGCTGCATGTCCTGCTGTGGGATGGTGGCCCAAAGCCACGGGCTTGGCTCTGAGTGCCAGGTCCTGCCCTGGTGCAGCCCCACAGTGCCTCCTGTTCCCGTGGGTGGAGGCACCTGAGCCCTGCTGGGACATGAGGTGACCTGGCACGGCCCTGGGGACATCTCCCCTCTGTGGGTCACCCCACAGGAGCCAGTGCTGGCTCCCCCTGTACCCCCTGAACTCAGCATTGTCCCTTCCCGTGCCAGCCCAGCCCAGAGATGTCTCACAGAATGGGTGGGGGTCTGGGTGCTGCCCTGAGGCACTGGGACCCCACTGGAGACCCTTGGCCCTGTCATGAAGGACATGCAGAAAGTTTTGGGGAGCCCTGGGAGCCCAACCCCACTGGGCAGGGGGTCTGTGGGGACCCATCCTGCCTGTGCCCTGCTCTCCCATTGGCTGCCCAACAACCTGTGGCTGTCACCTGGCTGCTCCCCAAAACTATAGGGACAGGAGGGACACTGTGGGGACAAGAGGGGACTGCCTCACCTGCCCCAAGGTGGCTCCACGGCGGCTGCATCCCACACGGAGCAGGCAGGCACAGCTTGGGAGGATCCCGGGGCTGGGTGGGAAAAGTCCCCCCCTGCTCCCTGGGAGCCTCTCCGGGCTGAGCTGCTCCGGTGGGGGAAGAAACGAGCCCCTATGAGGTTTTCCTCCAGCATCAGCTGTGGGCAGGGCAAGGTCCTGCGAGGGGAGGGGACCCGGACACCCTGAGCACGGCCCTGCCTGAGGGCGGGGTGGCCGCACGGAGGAAACCTGTGGCCTCTCATCTGTCCCTGCCCCTCCGCACGCAAAACGATGCAACAGCGCTGCCCTCCCCAAGCGTGCTTTTAGCCAAGGTTGCGCTGTGACATCGATAATGGCTTTGCTCAGCAGCTGCCAGGCTAATGCACAGGGGGCGAGGGAGCCAAGGCTCTGATGCAGAGCATTCCTGGGGGAGGGAGATTGGGTTATTTTTGGACAGAGATTGCAAGAGAATTAAAATGAAGGAAAAAAAAAAAAAAAGCCCTTCATGCTGCCGTTCCTCCTCGGTGACGTAAAGCCGGAGCCAATCTCTGGCCTCAGGCGATGTGCTGCGGATGGAGCTTTGTCTGGGCCCAGCAGCCTCGGCCAAAACGCCCTCCCCCTGCCTGGGGCCGGGTGAGGGGCACAGCGGGGCTGTGCCACGCAGCCACACGGCTGAGGGACCCCCGAGGTCAGGCTTGGAGCAGCAGGGCCTTGCAAGCTGCATTGGAGGCTGGTGAGGCAACAGCATCCCGGGTCAGGCACAGCGTCTGTGCCGAGCCCAGACCAGGGACAGCATCCCTGCCCAGCCTGGTCAGGCACAGCATCCCTGCCCAGCCCATATCAGACACAGCATCCCTGCCCAGCCCAAAGGCTGGGAAAAGCCCTGGGATGCACTTGGCACAGCTCTGCCAGTGACACCCTGGCAGGAGCCCAGTCTGTGGGCAGCCTCCTGGCTCCAGTGGTTCCTTCTCCCTTTTCCTGAGATGTCCTCCTGGGGCAGACACTGCCAGTGTCCTCCTGCAGCTGTTGCCAAAACTGGGCTTGTGTTCTGCCAGGGCTGGGATTTCCTGGAATGTTTCGGCTGGAGCTGGGACAGTGCTCCTGGAGGGGCCTTCTCTGCGCTGAGGAATCACAGAATCATTGGTTTGGGTTAGAAAGGACCTTTAAAGCACAACTTGTTCCAACTCCTTGCCATGGGCAGGGACACCTTCCAGTATCCCAGGTCACCCCAAGCCCCATCTAACCTCCCCTTGTACACTTCCAGGGATGGGGCAGCCACAGCTCTCTGGGCAGCCTGTGCCAGGGCCTCACCACTCCCAGGGAAGATTTTTTTTTCAATGTGTCATCTAAACCTGAATTTCAAACCAGTCCTCCTTGGCCTGTCACTCCACACCCTCACCCAAACTCTCTTTCCAGGCTGAAAGCCAGGCTGATCTGCAGGGAAGAGATGAGTGATAGAGCTGGGAACGGGGGGCTGGTCCAGAGGCAGCAGAGAGCTCATAAGGCAGAGGCAGGGGAGAAAGGAGGGGAGAGCCCAGAGCCGCGGAGCCAGCGAGTGCCGACAGAAGGATGCGCTGTTTGCCAGGAGCAGGAGCTGCGCCTGAGGCTGGGGGGCCTGGGAAGGAACAGGACGGAAAAAACTCCCGTTCCTTTCACCCTGCAGCACACAACGCTGCCAGGGCCCTGCAGCAGCACACCGGGCTGGGGAATGTGCTGGTGGGAGCACGGGGAAGTGGCAGGAGCAAGCAGGAGACAAAAAATGTGCCAGGATGGAAAACAAAGTGCATTTTAGGACTGCCAGGGATGAAGCTGCTCAGAGGAAGCACACGCACACCTGAGGGGCTGTGCAGGACAGCTCTGCTTCCACTTCTAGAGCCCTGAGCAGTGCCAGGGGAGGCTGCAAAACAAGGCAGGGCTTTACTCGTGCCCTGTGGTGGTGACACGTGTCCCACGCGGCTCCACGTGGCACTGCCACAGGGCAGGGCAGGGCAGCACCACCAGGGCTCTGCCTGGACCCGGGATCTGCCCGCGGGCAGCTCAGCTCAGCCGCTCAGCCGGCACCTGGGCGACGGAGGAGGGCGGACCGGAGCGCTGGATGCCCTGGGGCTCCCGGAACGGACAGCGTTGGCTTAGGGGGCAGGAAATGGGCTGGGGAGGAACAAGGCAAGCTGGAGGACTCACGACAGTTTCTCCACCAGCACTTGAGAGTTGTGAAGGGACGCTCCAAGGTGGGAACAGCCTCCCCCCATCCCTGGTGCCGCAGCACACCCTCACATCCTCGCTGAGGCATTCCCTGGCTGCCTGCATCTTGGGCATTGCCTCGCTAGGAGCTCCTGTCCCCTGCATGCCAGATGCGTTTATTCTTGGAGACAAGCAACCCCTGCAGCCCAAGGGCTGCAGCACAAGGGGCCGGGATCCCCGGAGCCAGTACTCCCCGAATGGGTGTGTTCCTGCATCCCTGGAGCCACAATCCTGCACACCCCGACTGCTGCATCCCTAACAGCCTGCGTCCCTGGAGCCAGTCCCCATTCCCCTGGTAGCCGCATCCCTGCGTGCTCCCACCCCTGGGACCAGCATCCCCAGACTGCTGCAGCCCCCAGCGCCTGAATCCTTGGAGCCACCGTCCCTGCGCGTCCCGCTGCACCCCCGGTGCCCCCGCACCTCCCGCGCCGCCGCCACCCAGCCCCCGCGTCCCCGCGTCCCGGGCTGCCCGCGGCCGGGATGGGCGCTCCCTCGGGGACCATCTCCGCCTCCTCCCGCCCCTCCATCCCGGGGACCCCTCCCGAGTGCCGCAACCCGGCGGCTCCCCCCCCCCTCCGGGCCCCTCCCGGCGGCGCCGGGCGGGAGCGCGGGGCGGGGGCGGGCGCGG
>QUSF01000030.1:2418461-2437759 GCA_003676055.1 Chloebia gouldiae
CCCCCCAGCTCTGTTCCCCTTCAGCTCTGACCGAGCGTGGCTGCTGTGCCTGAGCAGTTCCCTTTGCAGGGCAGGAGCCACCCTGAATACACATCACCCAGGGCTCTGCTCCTTCCCTAACATTCTCCAGGCCTGCACGGGGGCTGTGCTGGCCTTGGGGGACATCCCTGGCACCGACTCTGTTGGTTGCACCCCGGGAACTGAGGCCTGGGCGGGAGAAGCGGGAGTGTCTGGAGGGATGCCAGCCATGGAGATGGAGGAAAGTTATCTTGAGATTCCCGGGAGGCTGTGACATGCCACGTGGACTGCAGATCCCGGGATGGGGCATGCAGGCAGCATGCTACAAGGAAGTAGGGTGGAGGGAGGTCGGGTGTGTGGATGTTCCTCCCTGGGGTGTAACACTGCCTGAATCCAAGGTCTCCAGCCCTGCAGCACATCCCTGCTGTAGGGTCAGATCCCATCTGCAGCCCGTCTCCATCACCATTGATAAGGAAATGCACGTTGAGAGGCTGCAGGACCTTGGCAGGAAGGGCTGGGGAGGGTTTGGATGGCTTCCCTGGCTCATAAACCCATCTTGCTACTTAGAGTCAGTGCTCTTCCCGGTGAGCTGGTGAAATCAAACAAGCCAACCTGAGCTGCCCCTGTTGCCACCACCCCGACTTGCTCCCGTGGCCATGTACTGGCCCTATGGCCATGTGCTGGCTGAGCTCTGGGCTCTCCCACAGCTTGGTCTCTGGAGGGACAGTCACTTCAGAGCCATCAGATGGAGGGGATAAGCTGATGTGCTGCCAGATAGGGCAGTGAAGTGTGTACTCTCAGTGTATATTCACTTAGCAGCCAGATTTCAGACAGGATAAGGCAGCAGCTTAGGAGGGAAACTGGAGGACGAGCAGGAGGGGACGTGGTCACTGGGTCAGTAGGAGATGAGGTCTGGGTCTGGGTCTCCCCGTTGCCTTTTATTTGGGTATTTGTGGATGCTGTTGAGAGCACTGAGGGATTTACTCAGCATGAGCTGATTTGGGCTCCTTATCCACAATCCCCTCCCTAAGGAGCCAGTGCCCAACACAGCCCTAGTGCACAGCTCCAGCTGTATCCTGTGCACTGACCCCAGCAGGGACCCCACGGGGCAGCCCTCTCCCTAACACCTCTGGGTTTCTCTCCTCAGAACCTCCCTCCAGCACTGCCTTTCAGGATGATGGGCCCAGGAGCACCGGCGGGGACTCTCCGGCCACGTAGCTGCTGACCCAGGGGTGCTGCCGGGCACCGCTGCCAATGCAGAGCTCCCGGGAGCGCGGGGCAGAGCCGCCGCTCCGCTCGCCCATGGCAGCCCCTTCCCGCCGCGCCCCGGCCCGGCTGCATGGTGTGGGTGCCCCTGAGCCCCACGAGCAGTGACCGCCGGGCCCCGCTGCGCGCTCCCAGCACCACCACCATGTCTTTGGAGTGGCTGATGGACTGGAGCTGGTCCCTGGACGGACTCCGGGATTTCATCGCCACGGGCATCCAGTCTTTCCGCGACTGCGACGCCACGGCCCTGGTGGCCGTCGCCTGCCTGCTGGTCCTCTTCGTGTGGTACTGCTACCACGTGGGGCGGGAGCAGCCCCGCGCCTACGCCACGGTGAACGCGCTGATGCAGAGCGCCGAGGCCAACGGGGTGCAGAACGGGTTCGTGTACTGCCAGTCGCCCGAGTGCGTGCGCTGCTCGCACCACGACGGCCTCAACCAGAAACTCTACCACAACCTGCAGGAGTACGCCAAGCGCTACTCCTGGTCCGGCATGGGCAGGATCCACAAGGGCATCCGCGAGCAGGGCCGCTACCTCAACAGTCGTCCCTCCATCCAGAAGCCAGAAGTCTTCTTCCTGCCCGATTTGCCCACCACGCCCTACTTCTCCCGGGACGCTCAAAAGCACGACGTGGAGTTGCTGGAGCGCAACTTCCAGACCATCCTGTGCGAGTTTGAGACCCTGTACAAGGCGTTCTCAAACTGCAGCCTCCCGCAAGGATGGAAAATGAACAGCACGCCCAGCGGGGAGTGGTTCACCTTCTACCTGGTGAACCAGGGCATGTGCGTGCCCAGGAACTGCCGGAGGTGCCCACGGACGTACCGCTTGCTCGGGAGCCTGCGTACCTGCATTGGCAACAATGTCTTTGGGAACGCCTGCATCTCTGTGCTGAGCCCGGGCACCGTCATCGCCGAGCACTACGGGCCCACCAACATCCGCATCCGCTGCCACCTCGGTGAGTGTCCGGCGCCGTGGTTCACCTGTCGGGAGGGTGGCGGCCGTGCCTGGGTGCAGGAGCCCCCAAAAAGTCCCTGGCACCCCATGCTCTTGGGGCTCAGACAACTGCTCTGCTTTTGCCTGAGGGAGGTTTTGGGGGCATTGGTGGTGACACTCCCTGGGTACCTGATATCTCCAGGGTCTCCAGATCAGCAGCAGGAGGATTTCACCTCCTCCTCCTGCTGACCCAGGGCTGTGGACTCTTGCTAGTGTGTGATAAAGGGCTGGTTTTACATAGGGGTCTCTGAACATCCCGCAGGCAGGTCCCGCTCCCATCCCGGGATGTGGGGCAGCCTAGGGCACTGCTCCAGGACTGTGTTGTGCCACTGGCAGCTCCCCTCTCCTGGAATCTCGGGTGTTCTTCATGGGATGGGAGCAGAAATGCTGCTTTGGGGTTTGCAAAGCTGCAAGTGAGGGCAGGGGGGGCCTGGGGTGTCCCCTGTGGTGGGTCAGGCGCTGGGTTGGTGGCACAGTGCTCCCTGCTCGGCGGGCAGGGACGGGGAGAGCCCACACGGCACAGATGGCTGGGCTGGCACAGCACCGACCGTGCCGGGGGAGGCACCGCACGGGCCCGGCTGGCAAACACCAACCCTGCCTGTTCAGCCAACAGCTTGGGTAAACACACCCAGGCAGTGCTGGCCATTTGTTTGGAATGGGAATTGTTTTCCGAGCTGGTCCCAGGAGCTGCTGTGCAGTTGGGACCTGCCTTGCTGGTGCCAGGAGGAAGCCTGTCCCTGACACCTCTCTCTGGGGCACTGGGGGATGTGCTCCCCTCATGAGGGGCTGGGAGAGGTTCCTGGGAGGAACCAGTGATGTCTGAGTGGGCTCAGGTGGGCACACCTGGAGCACACACACCCTGGGCAGAGGAATGACACGGGTAATTTGCTTGTCCTTGTGCTGGGACTCTGCACTGGGTCGGGGGTACACTGGCACCACCACCTTGGTGCTGGGAACGCAGCTCTTGCTGTGCCCAGGGCATGGATGTGTTTAAGACACATCCTGCCCTTTCAGGCAGCTGGATCTGCAAAGTCAGCACAGCCATCAGTGGGGCAAGTCACTCCCGAGGATTTACTCCAGGCACAGGCAGCTTCCATGGGCCAGGGCAGCATCCCGAGGGTGTTGGTGGGATGGAAGGGCTGCAGGCTGCTCCCTCCCTGCATCCTCCTAGCAGCTCAGCTTCCCTGTTCCAGCATCTCCAGCTGAGGCTGTTGTGCAGGGAAATGGCTTTGGGTTTTGCAGCCTTTGAAACAGCAGCTTTGTAGTCCCAGCTTTGCTGGGCAGCTGGGAGTCCCTGCTGCGCTCGCTGGGTTTGGCATCGCTCTTGGATCTGTCCTGCTCGTTTGCTGCATCGTTACCGTTCAGGAGCCACGTGAGCTCTGACCCCTTTCTCCACCACGGCCGCATCTTCAGGGCAGGATGGCTCTGCAGCAGCTCCAGTGTCCCCAGCACTGCGTGGGGTGACAGTCCTGGTGCAGGAGGTGATGGGATCAACCCCTGTCAAACTGCCTTGGTTTGTGCTGGTATTTTAAGAAAAGACCCATTTTATTCCTAGATTGTCCTTCATGTGGCCCTCACAAGTTGCTTGCCTATGAGCGTTTTGTGACTCCCCCAGATTTCTGTCCTTGCAGCTCCATGGGTCACCCTGAGGCAGCACCTTGGGTGGGGACTGAGGAATGGGGCAAGTCCCTGAGGAGATTGTGGCAGAGCCACAGCTGAGCCCATTTTCCAACCCCAGTACAATTCCTGCTCCCCCAGATTTGCCTGGGGCAGGGTCATCACTGCAGGGCTGGAGGAAGGAGCAGGCAGGATCTGCCTTTGGTCCTGAAGTTGGAAAATATCCCAGGAGCCTGGTTCCCTGTGCACACCTCAGGACCATGGGCTCTGGGGACCGGGAAGCTGTTCCAGATATGAAAGTAGTGCCTGCAGAGCTGAGCTTGCTGGGGACAGAGAAAAGGCAGGAGGGAGCAGGCAGGGAGTGGGGCAGGGGCTGAGCTGCTCCAGGCCTGGGGTTCAGGTCACTCCCTGCAGGGGAGCAGCCCCTCAGCAGCAGCGTGGGGCTCACACAGAGCTCATTGTTTGCTCCCTGCTGCCCCACCACAGGGAACTCGGCACGGCCTGACCCTCCCTGTCCTCTCTCTTTGTGCCTGAAGGTCTGAAGACACCCAGCAACTGTGAACTGGTGGTGGGGGGCGAGCCCCAGTGCTGGGCTGAGGGCCGGTGCCTGCTCTTCGACGACTCCTTCCTGCACACGGCGTTCCACGAAGGTGAGTTCAGTGTGTGGGGGGCCGCATGGTGTCCCCTGGTGCTGGGGACGAGTCAGGGAGGCACCCACACCCAGTCCCTTCTCCTGCCCCAGCAGGGCTGGAGCCTCTGTGGGGCTCAGGGGCTGGCGTGCCCCAGGTGGGAGCAGCTCTGTCCCTGGCATGGCAGGGTCCCCATGGACTGGCTCCCTCTGCCTCAGGGTGCTGGGGGATCCTGGCACACCCCTGGAGCTGCCAGCCAGCCCAGACAGGACCTGCAGATCCTCTCCTTTGCCACAGCAGCTCAGCTTCTTCCTCCATCGCCGAGCGCTGCAGGGCAGCTCTGGCTGCGGTGCCGCGGCCTCGGCTCCCCCAGCCCTGTTGCAGCTCGGTGCTGAGGGATTGTTCCTCCCTCCTCCGCCGACTGACGGAGGCTGTTCCGCTCCAGCTCTCCCGGATTACCCAGCATTAGTTGCCCCATGGCATAAAAGCATCAGGCAGAGCTGTTCCACGCAGGGGACCGTGAGGAGAGAGGGGGAGAACAAAAGCTGTTGCTTCCACATCAAACCTGCTGTGGGATTGGGAAGCACAGCTCCGTGCAGGGCCAGGAAGGCTGCAGTGGTGCAGCAGCCGCTCCCTGCACGGATCCAGGACGCCCTGCCTCAGGAATCCTCCCGAAGCACCCTGAGCCTGCCCCACATCCCTGAGCTCCTAATAAGCAGCCGTTCACCGGGGTTGCACTGGGGAGGTCCTCACGGTTCACTTCCATCCCCCCAGGTGCCCCGGAGGAAGGTCCCCGCGTGGTGTTCATGGTGGACCTGTGGCACCCCAACGTGGCCGCGGCCGAGCGCCAAGCCCTCGACTTCATCTTCGCTCCGGGACGATGACGGCGCTGCCCGGCCTGGTGGGTTCAGGGCAGCTCGGCCGGGGCCTCTCCCGGCACACGGCCTCGGTGCTCCCTCCCGGGGGTCTTGTAAATGGAAACTGTGACGTGTATCCGCGCCCATCTCCTTCCTCCATCGTTGGCTTCAGGGATTCTTTTCCAAGCGCCGGCGCCTCGGCCCCGCCGGGGCTCGCTGCCCCCCTGCTCCTTCGTGTTCTGTTGCTACTGTGTTTTGCGGTGTTCAGAAGTAGAGTAACAAACCCAAGGGTGCTCGTTTGAATGTAATGTAAAATTTTTCTCGTGGTCATCAAAGGAACAACACACATACACACGCCATAACAGCCAACCGGCCTGCCCTGCCCGGCTGCGGTCCTGGATGGACGGACAGATGGACACTGGGGGCTGCCATGGGCACTGTGCTCCCCTCAGGCTGGGTCTGATGGGCTGGGCAGGGCACAGCTCTGCCTAGAAAGAGCCCTCCTGGGGCTCCTGCTTCCTCCTCCATGTGCCAGCCGGGGCTCCCCAGCCCTCCTGCCCTCAGAAACCACTTTTGTCACCCAGGCAGGGAGCAGAGTCCATCGCCCAGCAAGGCAGGAGCCCCGACCTCCACCCTACTGAGGGAACAGCGCACACAGTCGTGCTCTTCAGTCTGACCAAGGGCTTTAACAATTGCCCAGATCCCTTCCTTGCTCTACCTGCAACCCTCAGTTTTCCCAGCTCCCAACTGGGAGGCCCTGCAGGGGCAGGGATGCTGTTTGGAAACAGAGAAATGGGGGTTTTGTCTGTCTGTAGGAAGAAAGGAGGTCACCATTCCTTCTGCTGCTCCATCTTCTCCTTTCCTCAAGCCAGGGCAGGCACACACAGCAGCAGCAGCTCCCATGGACCTGACACCACAGGACAGGTTCCCAAGAGGGGGTAATTCTCCAGCCTGAGCAACGAGGCCCCACCCTGAGGTCCTGCCCACCCAGGGACCACCACGCTTTTCCTGAAGTCCCCCATCCCCAGGGTCTGTTTGGGGCTGGTTTATAACACCCCCCAAAGCACAGTGTGTGGTGGATGCTCACAGCTCTGGCTGAGGACCCTTTGCCTCTGTGCCCTGCCCGGGAGGGACCAGCCCTGTCCCCCAACAACTTCTTTACAGACTTTTCAGTGAGTCGATTGCAAGAGAAGGCAGAGATTTCAAATACATCTGAGATATTTTTTACACCCGTCTTGTTACAGACTACCTGAAGTGCATGATTTCTACACGCATTGGCTACCTGGACACAGGCCCTGGGCAAGCAGGCTGGCTCTGTCCAAAGGTTGGTAACATTCATACAGTGGATAAGCAAAGATTATCAATAAACTGTTGTGCTGAAAACACAATGGGCTTTGCCTGCTGCTCTAATGAGTCCAGGGTGAAGCAAACACTGAGGGGTTGGGTCCTGCTTATCTGGCTATTGATGGGGAGAAGTGGCCTGGAAAGAGCAGGAGCTGCAGGGTGGGAGGGGGCATGGGCCTGTTTGCCAGGGATGGAGTGAGCGTGGCAATTGCTCAAAAACACCCAGCCCATGGAACCTCTGTCCTGACCAGTTACAGCCTCCCAGGCCTGGATTTGGCCAGGTTGGATGGGGCCCTGAGGAACCTGGTCTAGTGGGTGAATCCTTGGCCATGGATATCCTTGCAAATGGATATTTGAGCTTCTTTCCAACCCAAACCATCCTGGGATTGTGATGTCAGTGGAGCCCAGGCTGCCAAGAAGCACAGGGAGCATCTCCCACAGCCTGCTGGTGGGGGACAGCTGTGGGTTCCAGCCCTGCTGCCTGGCCCAGAGCAGCAGAAACTGTCCCCAGCCATCCCCAGGAGCAGCTGAATGCCCAAAGCTCCCCACAGAAGCCATCAGCCTTGCCAGAGCATCCATAAACCATTTCAGGAATTGCTTCCAGCTGCCTGCACTGATTCAACAAAGGCAGCAGCTTCCCAGGAGCAGAGGGTGCTGCTCAAATCCCACCCAGCTGCCTGCAAACCAATGCCTTATCCCCTTAAGCACAAAGACAGCTTGGCAGGGCAGGAATTGCTCCCCATGAGTGCCCCTGGCAGCACTCAGGCAGGCCCAGCTGCTTCTCATCCCCTGATGCTCAAAATGCCCCATTTTTAAGGATCCTCTCCAGCACAGCCATCGCCCCGCGGGCCGGGAGCTCTCTGTGTGCTGCTCCCTCCCAACCAGCACAGGACAGGCATGAGCTGGGTGGGCAGATTCAGCCCCAGCAGCTGAAGGAGCAGAGCCAGCCCAGCTGTTCCTGGCTGGTAGAAGGCTCAGCAGATTGCAGAGCAGCATTCCTGACGGCAGCAGGCAGGAGCATCCATCCGGTTTGTGCTTTGCTGCTGTGCCAAATCTCCCTCCTGTGCCTCTCAGGCTTTTCCTTCCACTTCTCTGTGTTCCCTGCTAAGCACACAACCGCTTCCCAAGCACCCAGGCAGGATCCAAGTGGATCTCCCCAAGGAGCAGAGCAGGCTGGAGCTGCTCCTGGTGCTCCAAGGCTTCCTTTCCTGGGAATTGCAGAGGGAACCCAGATCTGCTGAGGGCACAGAAGGGACAGGCAGAGCAGCATCTCCCAGAGGGGTCACTTGGCTCAGCTGAGCAGGGATCCCAGAGCACACAACCCTCATCCCTTCTGCCTTCTCCCACCCCACGAGGCCTCCCCAGTGTTCTTCCTCACAATATTCCCTGTGCTCCCTCCAGAAGCAGAGCAGTTTGTCCATCACCCAGTGGATTTGAGCAGGGAAGCAGCACCTTACCTTGTGCCATCTTCCACTTGGATGCCACTGAAACAGGAACTCACCAGGGTGGCTCCAGCTCAGGCTTCCCATGGAGTTTCCACTCCTACACTGCCAACAGACTCCTGACAGCCCTTCCATGCCCAGGATGGGAGCAGTGCCACACGACTCTGCTCCTGCTGAAACACCTCCTCAGCTGCCAGGGCTGGCAGCCTGCTGGCATTTGTGCCCAGCCACCTCTGAGCAAGCAGCTGGCTCGTCCTCTGGAGTCCTCTGCAATTCCCAGCAATGTCTGTGGAGCAGCCTTGAGATGACAGAGCAACCTTGGAAACTGTCTGTGCTGATGTGGGCCCAGGAGCTGTGGCAGTGGTGACTTTCCTGTGCCCAGCTCTGATGCTGGCACGAGCCTGCTCAGCCCCTCCCCACGTTCATGTCTCTGCTCGCCATCTCTTGGTGACAGCAGTCACACATGAATCCATCAGGAAGCTTCCAAGCAGCTGCTCTGCAGGACTGATTGAACCAACAGGCTCTGCCTGTTCAACCCCAGCACTGCAGGAACCACCCTTTGAGGAGCTAAACAGGGAACAGCTCCCACAACCCAGCCCATCACACCAGGAACAACAAACATGACAACAACGTGACTCTGGCTGCTGACACACAGTGCTGGGATGAGCCTTGGAGACTCCTTTATTTCCAGTCACACTGAGGGTGTGTCTGCAGCAGCAGCAGGTTCCAAGCCCTGCCAAACACAGTTATCCATCCCTCAGTATAAGCAGCCACCATCACAGGTCCCCCTGGCCACCACTGAGTGGGGACACTGTCAGAGCAGAAAGGGGACAGCTGCTGAAGGGATACAAAACCTCTTTGGTCCCATCAGCTAAGAGGCAACTTCAGGGTCTGCAGTGTGGGCAAATGGAGCAGTAAGAGCAGTGATGGGAGGTCCTGCAGCAGGAGGGAGGGAGCACAAGGCTGAGGGACGTTCACATCACCACCACCCAGCTCCTGTCAGGCTGCACATCCAGGGTGGGCACAAGGAGGGCAGGACTGGGCTGGAACATCACTGACCAGAGAGGTGTGGAGGGACAGGGACAGTTTTTGTGTAAAAACCTCCTGGGAGCACCCAAATGGGGGATTGTGATCTCTGCAGCTCTTGTTCTGCTCCCATGTGACAACAGGCAGGCACTGCCAACCAAAGTAAGGCACTACATCATGGCAGGATCATTCCCATGGATTAAGGGACAGAAATAAAGCCAAAGTCTGACCAGGGCAGGCACAGACAGTGGCTGACTGACATCTCTGAAAGCCACAGTGCCTGGGAGCTGTGCAACTCAGAGCAAGGTGAGGTTTTACCTCAGATCAAGGCACGTGGGGATTGTAAAGTCCATGTAAACCAAGAGCCCCAAGATGCTGTGTTCTGTCCTCAGTCTTTGGTAAATGCTGTCAGTGACACCTGCAATGGCCCAAAACGTGCTGCAGGACAGGGCAAGGAGTGTCCCTTCCTCAAGGCCAGGCAGCTTGGAGACTCCAGAGAGGCAGGGCAGGGCCTCCTGCCTCTGTGGGCATAAACAGCTGAGATTTTCCTTACTAGAGATGAACATTCCACAGGGCTGAGCCGTTGTCTGAGCACAGCAGCTCACAGCAGGTTCACCCCATGCTTCAGCAGCTTCTGCTTGGCCTTGCTGGGCAGGCTGAAGGCACTGTCATGTGGGTTGGGGACGCCCGAGTTGCGGAGTGGAGCTCCCAGCTGCTGGAAGTAGGTCTCCTGGACAGGGTTTCGGCAGGCATACACGGCTGTGGAGGCATTCCTGGAGGGGCAGGGAAAGGCAGGGGTCAGACTGACAGCTTTGGGCAAGATTCACAGCTGAGCGCTGGGCTCTCAAGTTTTGAGAGGGACTTTCAGATGTTTCAGCATGGGAACATGGAGCTGAACAGGCACAAAACCCCTGAAGGTTGCAGGGAACCAGACCCTCCTTCTAAAGGGTCCTGGCACCCTTAAAAGAGAAAGTGAGATATCACCAAATCATTTAGTTTGGGAAAGACTTGCAAGGCCATCGAGTCCAAGCTGTGACTGAGTCCAGCTCAGTGCTCTAGACTGGGTGACAAGGTGGGGACTGGTCACAGGTTGGACACGATGGTCTGGGAGAGCTTTTCCAAACTTAATGATTCTGTGATTCTGTGTGTGCAAGATTCCCCTTGCTGCCAGCCCAGCCCAGGACACCACGAGCCTGGGACACTCCTTGTGCCTGACATTCCTCCTCTCCCACTGCTGCTGGCCACAACCAAACCCCAGCACAGCACCTTGCAGCAGGAACCACGTGTTCACTCACAGGTGTGATGAAGCTCAGACAAGAGTCAGATTCAGTCACCACCGAAGGTGTGATTAAAAACATTAATTAAGACTAAGAATCCCACCCCCCCCTCCCAGAGTATTTGGCTGGCAGGGAGCAAAGCCAAGGACCCTGGATTCCTCCTCGAAGGAGGAAAGCAACAACTGCTATGTTTGCTGACACCCTTCTGTGACAGCTCTCCATAAAAGAAAGCAGTTTTAGTCATCGTGTTACTCAGACTGATTCACACATGGAGTTGCTTTTTTCGGGGTAACAGGGAACATGCCAGCTTAGCCAGTCAGTTTGGGATTGGATTTAAGGAGCCAGCAAAGCTCATGCTAAACAAGGAATTCTCCAGCACTGAAGTGTGTGATTCACATTCCCTTGGCAAGCGGTGCCAGAGCAGTGAAACTGTGTAATTCCCAGAAGCATCTTTTATTTCATCATGTTTTGAACCAACAAGCAGGACCAGGTGGGTGGAATCTGTGCACTCCCAGCTCACTTGAGGAAAGGGGTGTCCACTTCAGCAGTGGCCTGGGAAAGGGCTCTGGATGTCAGGAAAAGCTCTGGGTTTTGGGAAGGGCTCTGGCTGTGATAAGACCATCCTGCCTGGTGCATCACAATTGAGTTTGCTATGCACATCACAGTGTGTTTCCAGTCCAACAAGCCGTGCAAGAAAACAATATCTAGGTTGCCAATTCTGGGCGCCTTTGGCTCCCTGCCGAGACACAAATTTATTAGGAACAGCTAAATTTAAAACTGTGTCTTTGAACCTTACGGTGCCAGGAACTGGCAATTGTGTGAGTGTTGCATCTTAATCCAAGCCATGGCACCACTCAGCTGTGCCCTCAGTCCACCCTCCTGGTGCCACAGCAGCCTCTCTACATCCAGGAACCCACAAGTCAAAGCAACCTGTGACTGGTCCTTGTGTGTGGCAACAAAACCCAGCCAGCCTTGGAAAGGGGTTCTGCCCTTCTGTGCCTGGGACAGGAGGGTTGTGAGCACCCCTTACCTGATGATCACTTCTGAGGCCGTGGGGAGCTGGCTGAAGTCGGAGTGGATGAGTGTGGCTGCCCTCAGGAAGTGCCGCTCCAGGGGCCCGGGGCTGTGGGGCAAGTTGGCTGCACAACAGGAGAGAGGGGGTGTTAAAAACCCACTCTGCAGTGTTCACTGAGCAGGAAAAGGCTCTGGAGTTCACCACACACCCTGGACAGCAGCAGAACAGGCTGGGGACACCCTCAATCCCAAAAGACAAAGCTCTCCCAACAGGGCCTTTGACCTGGGCTCTATGGTGGGAGCTCTGCTAAGAAATGGTGTCTGAGGTGTAAGGAAAGGTTCCCATAAATGTCATTCTCCTCACTGCTCCCTCCTGCAGGCCCAGAAGATGAAGGCTCACCCGTGAGAACGTTCTGGACACAGTCATAGCACATGAAGCTGTAGTTTGTCCTGGCTGAGGCCAAGGAGTCCTTGGGCAGGGTCTCCCTCAGGTGAACCTCGAGGCCATTTAGGGAGGCCAGGCTGCTGTGGTACTGCAGGCAGAGGGAAAGAAAAAGCTCAGAGCCTCACCTGTGCCTCACCTGGGCTTCAAGGAGGTTCTGGAAGGAGTTCAGGTGACAGAAGGACCAGACCTTTCCTTGCTCTGCTGTCCAGGCTCCCACATAAAATGGCCGGGAAATTTTGGCATGGAGGGAAGCAGAGAAGTCACAGAGCTCCCGAGGCAGTGATGGGGCTCTGAGCAACCTGCTCCAGTGGGAGCTGTCCCTGCCCATGGCACAGGTTGGAACGGGATGGGCTTTAAGGTCCTGCCCAACCCAAACCAGTCTGGGGTTCTATGACTCAGAAAAGGGCCCTCCAAACCTGAAAATCAGCCATTAAGCCACCTGATGCTACTAATTACAGGAAAATGCAAGGCCCCATTAATTTACCATCAACCATTACTCTCCAGGGCTCATTTCACATGATTTACAGCCCCAGCAAGGGACATTCCTTTGCTTACAGTGGGCAGTACAAACACACACAACAAAGCACTGAATGAGTGCCAAGCTGCTATTCTGGATGGATTTTCAGTAGCCCAGAGGCCCTGATCATGCTGAGGCTCCCTGGGCACAGGCAGGGCACAGGCAGGGGTCCTCCACCACTCCTGGGAAGATTAACTCCATAATCCTCATCCTGCCAATGCGCTTTCCCCTACTGGGGAGAGGATCAAGCCTCTGTTCAGCAGGACGGCAGTGCCTGGCCTATCCTTGACCCCTGTCACAGCACAGATTTTCCCTTCTGTGCAGTGAAATGGAGGGATAAGACCTAAACACCAGCAGGAGGCGAGGCCAAGAGCCTCCCACTCCACAGGGAAAGTCTGGGATGGAACCCGCCCTCCCAGAGGTTCACAGCTGCACAAGTAGCATATTTTACCCTTCTTTGGTGCCATTTGGGGGCCTCAAAGCATTCAAAAAAACCATTAATTATAAGTAATCTTTGACATCCCTGAGAGCTGAGTGTCATTTATCACCTACAGATAAACAAAAGGACAGACAAGCTGAGGTTGAGCCTCAAATCCACCAGCAGCAGAGCCCAGCTGCACCTCCTCAGACACTGCTCCTCCTCCTGGGACAATGGGACACACAGGGCACCTCTCCTAAGGGGACAACACAGCTTCATCCACGGGAGGGTGCAGCAGAAGAGCCCAGTCCCAGCTGAATTCCAAGCTGTGTGACAGTGCAGTTTTGGTGAAATCCAAAACAAGGGTACGTGAGATGGAAGCACAATGTTTGGGAAAAGAGGAACCTGAATGGAATGAGATCTTGTCAGCACCAGGGTAAGGCATCAAGGAAGATGGACTGTGCAATCTCTGTGCAATAGGGATTCCACTCTCCAGTGTGACAATTCCCACCTGCTCCCACCTGCCTGTGTCCCCCTGCTGTTCCAGACAAGCAGAAAGGGGACAAAGTACCATGTCTGGTGCAAAGGGCCCGGCTGCACCTCTGGGCTGAGCTGATTTGGCAGCAATCCCAAGCCAGGCACATCAGCCCTGCTGTGCAAAGCAGGCATTCCCCAGCTCCTGGGGCCCCAGGCGTCCCACAGCCCCGAGGGGAAGGAGCAACCTTGAGGCTCTGCATTAGTCTGAGCTTCCCTCCACCTTCCAGTCTGGCTGGGTGAGGAAATTAGGTTGTTCCTATGGCAACTGGCATATCAAACAGGGCTCTGCAGCTTTGACTCAGCTCCTGGTAGGGAGGCAGAGGCCAGGCAGCAGCTCTGCAGCTGATGCTTCCTGGGAAAGACGGGTGCCAGCACATCCTGCCCCTGCAGCCCCATTAGCTCTGCTCACAGGGGAGTCTGGGCACCCAAATCCCACCACAGGGAGATTTGGGATTGCTCTGGCGTTACTCAGGTGCAATTCCCACGTGGCATCCCCAGCTCCAGGGAGCAGCCTGGAGGCTCCCACAGCCAAGGGAACCTATCTGGGACCTGCTGCCAGCCACGTCTGAGGTGCTCCACGAGGGAGAGGCGGTGACGTGCTGGGGCTTCAACACGACCAACCTCGCTTCCCAAAAAGCACCGAACTGACAGGGATCCCCAGCGAATCCCAGCTCCAGCACAGCCCCCTGGCAGCCCGCGGGTGTCTGTCACACCCCCACGCTCTGCTCCGGCGCCGGCAGTGCCAGACAACAGCAGCACCGGGAGCTGCCTGTGAGACGCGGCTGTCCCCGCTCCGCTCGCGCTCCGGCAGCTCCCACGCGGCTCAGAGCAGGTGATGGAGGCACGGGGAGCACGATTCAAAGCTCCCTCCTCAGCTGGGAGCCCCGTGCCCCCTGCCAGTGCAGCTGCAGTGGGGCAGAGCTTCCCCACTCACCACGTCCTCCACGGCGCCGCGGTCCCGGCGCAGCGGCTCCTCGGCCAGCAGCGACAGCACCAAGCCATGGATGCTGTGAACGTAGAGGCTCAGCTGGGTTGGCTCAGCACCTCTGCCACCCAGCCTGTCCCAGCTGCTGGGACGTGGCCTGTCCCCTGCAGGGGTGCTGGGCAGAGCCTCCTGGAGCCCTGGGAGCAGCGGCTGCCTCCCGCTCCGGAGCTGTGCGTGTCCAGCAGGGCCCGGACAATCCAAGCCCTGCACGTGGTCACCAGCTGTGCTGTCACTTCCTCCAGACACACGGTCCTGGCTCACAGGCCATGGCTTGTCCTGCTCACTGGATTTCCTTCTGCTCAGCTCCCAGGCACGAGAGGGAACAGCTGGACTGTGGCTGACTGAAAGGGAATTTTGGGAAGCACAGTGACCAACATCAGAATCTGCAGGGGATTCTCCCTTGTCCTGGCTCTCCTGCTCCCAGGAGTAAGGGTTGGGAAAGGAAAAGCCTTCCAGGTATGGACCTGTAGTCCAAGTACATTCAGTCTGGAGTGAGGAAGGTCTTGGGAGCTGCTCTGTGTTGCTCTCTGAGGGGAAGGATGTTTTCCTGCTGAGCTCTGAGCTTTCACTGCCTGCTCTGCTCAGGTTTGCAGCTGGAGAATTCCTTGTGCTGGCTCCCATTCCAGGAAAGTCTGTCAGAGGACTTGTAGGGCTGCCCAACTGCACAGCATCTCCTGGGGCAGGTGTGCCCAAAGGGTCCTCATGGGACTTCTGCACAGAGATTCCATCCAAGGCTTGGCTTTCATGAGCTCCTGTTGATTCTGGAAGTGCCTGGGAGCAGAGAGCACTTGCCTCTCCTCTGGGGCCTTCTGGGGACATTGGTGACCTAGTGGGAGATGACAAGTGGATGAACCACTGAGCAGGATCTGCATGGAGTTATCCCATAGCTGATAACCCCACTGGCTCCTGGCACTGATCAATGGCTGATCCATCCCCTGCTACAAAGAGACCTGGGAAAAGGATGGGCCAAGCTCTAACACAGGTGAAAAGCCTGGAAATCTTACACTGTAGGCTCCTGGGAATGTCCCTTCCTTGTCACACCAAGACAAGAGATCACAGCTGGTCTGGGGAAGCAGCTCTGCTCCAGGCTGCTCACAGCAGGGATATGGACACGGGAATTCTGCCCAGCCTGAGGGGCCTCAGGCAGCTCCAAAGGCAGTGACAGAGCCTGAGTTAGCTCCAGGGGAAACAGAGACAAAGGCAACAGGGACACAGTGCCTCATGTGAGCTCCTGCTGCAAATCCTGCCTCTGTTCAGGCTGGTTTCCTACCTGGCCATCCACTCCACTGGGAAGCCCCGGAGTGCAGAGACCTCCTGTCCTGTGAGGAACACCGGGAGGATTCGGACGCCCGGCGGCAGCAGAGGCTCTGCAAGAGCAGGGCAGGGGTGAGGATTCAACAAACACATCCCAGCTTAAAACCAGAAACCAAACCTCATCAACCCAAAGGCTTCTGCAGGAGCTGCAGGCCTGCCATGATCCTGCATCCCAGCTGAGCTGGGCAGCCTGGTCCCACCCTCCCAGCGTTTTCCCACCCTGCTCATCCCCTTCATGCCTGACACAGTTAAATTTCCCCTCAGTGTTTCCATCCTGGCAGATCATCTCCACACTGAAGCTGAGAGGGGATGGCTGGAGGTTTGGGCTGCAAGCATCAGCCATCTGTTGTCAGGGCCTGGCAGTGGCCAAGTGGCCACATGGGGAACTGGAATGAAGGCAGGCATGGTTGGGAATCTGCAGAACTGGAATGAAACCCAAAAGAGCAAACCCAGCAGAAGGAGCTGGTTCTGATCACACAGCACAGGCTGGCTGGTGGCAGCAACACCCTCTAGGATATTTTGGAGATACTCCAGCACCCAGCACAGCTTGGATGTGAATGCCAGAGAACCAGCTCGTGCTCCCATGCAGGGAAGGCAGCCCATAGGATGCAGCTGGATGCTCACCAGGCTCTTGCAGCTCCTCATCTCCAGGCTCACTCTGCAACAAAAACCAAAAATCAGCTCAGTGCATGGATCAGGGACACCAGGACACCTTTGTCACCCTCCCAGTCCTCCAACACCACAACAGACTCCACATGACCCCCCTAGCAAACGCTGGAACTGTTTGGTGCTAAGAAGGGTTTTGGTCATTAGGGAGCTTTCAAAGCCAAGGGGAGCTTCCCAAGAACCAAAATACACCTAAAAATCAGGACAGAGCCCAGATTTATCTCCACCACCTCCTCAGGGCACAGAAACTCCTTTCATTCAAGCAGAAGAACAGCAAAGGCTGCCTTCATATCTGCATACTGATGGTTTTTTTATAGAATAACTTGATCACTTAAATACTCACTTTTGACAAGTTTTAAAGCAAATGAAAAATGCTGTTTGCCAGACACTCATTTGGTGGATTTCCCAGTAAATACCAAAGCTTGTGTAAAAAGCAAGTCAAAACACCACATAAATGAGAACTCACAAATTCAGTAAGTTAAAGACTGAAAAGAAAAAAGCTAATCCTAGAGTAGAAACCTTGGAACGTTTTTAAATCGTAATTAATAACAGCTTTAAGCATCATCACCAATATTTGTCCTTCCCCATGGTGGAATATGCCAGATCTGTGTGACAAGAGCTCCCACACCACATCCTTACAGGAATCTGCTTGCAGGGAACGTGTTTAGTACCATACCTGGCCTGGGGACTCGCTGCCCTGCAGGAGGACTTTGGCAGTGAGTGGAGGTGGCAGCTGGGTGCTCACAATCCTGAAAGGACAAAGCAAAGTCAGAGAAACGTAGAACGGTTTGGATTGAGAGGGAACTTGGAGATCATCAGTTCAGACAACTCTGATGACATTTAGTGACAAAATCTCTCTACCAGACAGACCAGAGACACAGGGTGGCACACCCTGGTGCAAGAGAAGGCTCCCAGGTCCCTCCTCAAGCAAAATGTCCAGGTCCGTTCACTCTCAGGTGCTGCAGTGACTCACTCCAGTGTCCTGTCTGCAGCTATGAGGTCACTCTCTGGCAGATGCTCCACCTGTGGCACATTTCCAGTGCTCGTAAAAGGTGTCACTGGAACAGTTCATGCCAAAGTAAAATGGCACTTGAGCACTGCTGCCAAGGAATTCTCGGAATTCCCCACCTCCTGTCTTTCAAGGCCACCTTGGAGGCTTTCCTTGAAGTCATTCAGTCATCTTTGATTGAAGGAGGCTGGAATTTCTCATGGGGAATCCTGGCTCATCCCCTGTGCACACCCTGTCAGTACAGACAGAGGTCCTGGCCAGCAGGTCAGACAGACCCAGGGACACACGGACACACCTGCACTGAACTGCACACCTGCAGGGGGAACGCTGCTGGGAAAGCACAACATCCACTCATCTCCCTTTTCCTTGGTGACTTCCCCCTAAAAAGCCTCAGAAATTCAGTCCTCACGTCCTGCTGAGCATCAAAACCAACAGATTTCTACTAAAACCCAAGTCTTGAACTCCTTCATGGTGACAAGCACAGGCAACCTTGGAGAGAGTGTTCACAAGGGCCTGGAGTGACAGGACAGGGGCAATGAATTCAAACTGCCACAGGTCAGGGTTAGATGGGATATTGGGAGGGAATTCTTCCCTGTGAGGGTGGTGAGGCCTTGGCACAGCTTCCTCAGAGAACCTGTGGCTACCCATGGATCCCGGGAAGTGCCCAAGGCCAGGATGGATGAAATTTGGACCAACCTGGACTAGTGGAAGGTGCTCCTGCCCATGGCAGGGGGTGGAACAGGATGGGATTTAAGATCCCTTCCAATCCAAGCCATTCCATGATCCCATGATTCCATGAACCACTCAGTCTCAGTGACCCACAGACAGCCAGGGCCTGCCTGGCCTGAAGCTCTGATGGGCTTGCCAACAACCAAGAGCAGCCCTCAAGCCCTTGCTCTGCTCCCTGGATGCACTCCAGGATCCAGGCCCCGGAAAGGGGTGGATTTAACCCTCCAGGGATCAAACACCAGGTTACTTACAAGCCTTTGTAGAGGATGCAGCCTGCCAGGACATGTGGAGAGCGCTGGCACGTCTGCAGGATGAGAGCTGCCTTCAGCAAAAGCAGGGGATCCACCTGGGCAGGGAGAACCAGGGCAGTGAGGCCACAGAATCCTGGGAAAGCTCCAAAAAGCAAATAAACAAACACTGGGGCACTGCAGAGGACAGGCTCTTACCTTGGTTTTGTCCAGATGCCAGAGCGAATTGAAAATCCTGTGGAGGTCACTGGTGTTTTTTTGGATGTGCTCAATGTACCTGTCCCACTCCTTGCTCAGCACCTCCTGGGAAAACACCTGTGGGTGACAAAAACCCCCACAAACACAGTCACTGCAAAGTGTCCATGCAATCCATGTGGGACAGGGCCTGCCAGCATGAGGTCAGGAAAAGGTGGGAGGCAATACTGAGGGGAAACTTGTTAGTGTGAACATCTGGGAGGGGTTCAGCAGAACTCCACAGGACCTCAGAGCAATGGTGGGGATGACCTGCCCACTTTTCCAGGTCCCACTTCTTGGATGTGTGACCCTTGGCAGGAGGAAGGCAACACAAGGGAACACTGCAGAGTTGGGACACCACAGGAAGTGTTTAAATCTCCCCAAAAGTCACTGTGTCCCCAGTCCCTCATTACCAGGTCCCTCATTATCATATCCCTAGTCCCTTGTTACTGTGTCCCCATGTCCTCAGTCCCTCATTATCATGTCCCAGTCTCTTGCTACCACATCCCCACATCCCCAGTCCCTTGCTACAATGTCCCAGTCTCTTGTTACCATGTCCCAGTCTCTTGTTACTGTGTCCCCACGTCCCCAGTCACCTTGTCCCAGTCCCCTCACCTTGTCCCCACATCCCCAGTCCCTCATTGCCATGTTACAGTGTCGCCACAGCCCCAGTCCCTCTTTACCATGTTACAGTCCCTCATTACCATGTTCCAGT
>QUSF01000030.1:2455878-2477869 GCA_003676055.1 Chloebia gouldiae
GGGAATGGGGGTGGGGGGGAAGCCCCAGGGAATGAGGGTGGGAAGCTCCAAGGAATGGGGCAGCTCCTGGTTGCCCTGAGCGGCCCGGGGGTCCCAGCCCGGCCGTACCGCTTCCCGCCGAAGCTGGGCCGCTCCTCGTCCGAGTCTCGCTCGGCCCACACGCCGTAAGTCGCCTCCTCCTTGGTCTGGCGGTGTCGCTGCCGGTGCGGGTTGAATTCGTTCTGCAGGTCCCAGTCCGACACCTCGAAGCTCTCCATCTCCACGCCATCGTCTCCGTCCGTGCCGTAGAGGTGCGACATCGACATCGTGGCACCGCCGGGATGTCCCCGGCACCCTCAGGAACTCCTGACCCGCGATCCCCGGCCCGTTCACGAACCCCCGGCCCCCTCGGGAACTCCTGACCCGGGATCCCCGGCCTCCTCACGGAACCCAGCACCGGCCCCGGCGGCGCCGCCACACCGGATGTTCCCCCTTCACTTCCGGTCCGCTCCAGCACTGCGCAAGCCCCGCCCCCAAACCATAGAGTCGCAGGCAGCGCCGCCTTGTGGCTCGGCGGAGTAGAAGGGGAGAAGCCCGCGCGATTAATAATTAAAATATTAAATATCAAATCAACACTTTAATGGTGTTCGACACCAGGGATGGGGTGGGGGGACATATATTAACTCTGCAATAGCCTCTGCAGGGTCAGGGAGGCGGTGGGGGGGAGGGCACACGCACCACAAAGGCTCTGCAGGGCCAGGGGGGCTGTTCCTGACCCTGGGAATTGGAAACAGCAGGACCAGGGTGGCTCTTCCCGATCCCAGGAATACGGAACAGCAGGGATGGGAGGGCTGTTCCCCACACCGGGAACGGGGAACAGGATCACAAGACACGAACGCCATGTACGGAGTCCTCCAGCCACGGCAAGGGGAATCTCCTCCGTCCCCCCGGTTTCCACAGCTGCATTCCCCACGGAGCGCTGCGACCGGCCGGGGACGTTCCCGCCGTGGAGCACGTTTGGCCTTTGCAAATAAATGCAAATACATTCCTGGAGCGCAGTCATTTGGCAACAGTAGGAGCAAGCAATATGCTTGGAGAACAGATTTCCACGGGCCCACTGCACGCTCTTCCTTCTCAGGCAACAACAGGCTGTTGGCAGCGTTCTGGAAGAGACAAAACACAGAGCCTCAGGGGCAGGATCCCCTCAGGGCCAGGATCCCCTCAGGAACAAGATTCCCTCAGGGCCAGGATCCCCTCGGGAGCAGGATCCCCTCAGGGCCAGGATTCCCTCAGGGCCAGGATCCCCTCAGGGCCAGGATCCCCTCAGGGCCAGGATCCCCTCGGGAGCAGGATCAGCTCGGGAGCAGGATCAGCTCAGGAGCAGGATTCCCTCAGGAGCAGGATTCCCTCAGGAGCAGGATTCCCTCAGGAGCAGGATTCCCTCAGGAAGAGGATCCCTTCAGAAGCAGGATCTCCTCAGGGACAGAATCCCCTAAGGAGCCTCTAAGGAGCAAGATCTCTTCATGGGCAGGATCCTTTCAGGAGCAGGATCCTCCTCAGGAAGAGAATCCCCTCAGACTAGCACAGCAATGCCTGACTGAGGGTTTAAAGATGACACAAAAAAAAGGCCAGAAAGGAACCAATTCTCAGCCCAGTACAAGGGGACACACAATTCTTGATGTTCCCTCAGCACTTCTGATCTTTTTCTAGCCCAACCATCTGCTTGTAGACAGAAACTTGCTCTTAAAGGATCAGTTTTAGTACCGAGAATGGTATTTTATGCTTTAGCATGGAGGAAGACCATCCAACACATCAACAGTTGTCTCTGGACCAGCAGCCCAAGGCAGCAGCTTTGTTTTCCATCATGTTTTCCTTTGTTTTCTATCCCCTTCCTCAGGTCCATGGCACGTCTTTGGAGGCAGCTGGAGAGCAGCTCAGCTCATCCACACATTCCATGTGTCCCTGCTACCCGCAGGGACGGGCTGCAATAACCCTCCCAGGCGGCTGAGTTTCATTTTGCAGCTTTAATCCTGTTCCCAGAGCTCAGGAAAAGAATTCCTTACAAATGGTCCCACACAGCAGCATTGTGTGGGAAGATCTGAGGCGACTGTGAAGGATCCCTGGCACCAGGAGTGTGCCTGGAACCCCAGCAGATCCACAGAAATCACACAAACCTAGTGCTGGTCCTGGAGCAACGCAGGATTTGCCCAAATCCCAAAATTAAGTAAACGGGGTCTTACCTGGAAATCATTAATTTTCTTAGTGAGAAGATGATGTGTTCTGAGTCACCTGGAAGAGCCCCAGAAGAGAAGGGTCAGCTTTGAGCCAGCATTCCTCAGGGAAGGGAGCAGGGTCCAGATACCCTGGTGTGTCCCGAACCCTCAGGGTATGCCCGGCTCTTACCTGCAGGTGACCTTTGAGATTGGCCGGTGTTTTATAATCCCCCTTTAAAACCTGTGGGAAAGAGAAGCTGGAGTGACCCCCTGGGGCAGTGGAACCACCTCTGGGTCACTGCTGTCAGCCATTCCCAGCCGTCCCAGGGAAAAGGCTGCACCTTGAGTGCTCTGTCCTGCTCTGGGCCCCTCTCCCCAAAACAGATCTGGAGGGGCTGGAGCGTGTCCAGAGAAGGGAACAGAGCCAGGGAAGGGGCTGGAGCACCAGGAACAGCTGAGGGAGCTGGGAAAGGGGCTCAGCCTGGAGAAAAGGAGGCTCAGGAGGGACCTGCTGGCTCTGCTCAGCTCCCTGAGAGGAGGGGACAGCCTGGAGGGTCGGGCTCTGCTCCCAGGATACAGGGACAGGAAAGGAAACTGCAACAAGCTGTGCCAGAGGAGGGTCAGGTTGGACAGCAGCAGGAATTTCCTCATGGAAAGGGTGGTCAGGCTTTGGAAAGGGCTGCCCAGGGAGGTTTGGAGTCCCCATCCCTGGAGGTGTCCAAGGAACACGTTCCATGTGTCACTCAGTGCTCTGGGCTGGTGACAAGGTGGGGATCGGGCACAGGTTGAACTCGATGGTCCTGGGAGACCTTTCCCATCCTGAATGACTCAGGAATTCTGTGATTCTGTTTTCCCTGTGTGAGTCTGTTTCCCCCCTGCCCCATCCCGATCCGGTTCAGGAGCTTCCCTTGCTCAGAGGGCTCGGCGAGCTCCTGGCCTGTCCCCTCCATGGCAGTGCCACTCACCCTGTGCGTGTTGTTGACCACCAGTGGGTCGGGGTGGCCGTAGTTGGGGGGGTTGGCGTAGGGGTCGTAGCCGAGCCTGGCGAGCATGGGGGCGATGTGGGCCATGTCCTGCAGCACATCCTCTGGGATGTGCCCGATCCATTTGGATAACGCCTCCATGTTCACCGGCTTGATCACCTGGTCTGTTGACCTCTCTATCCTGGGGAAAATCAAGGACAAAAACAAAAGACACAGTGGTTGGATTTCATGCGTGTGTTGGGCTCACACACAGCTCGCTGCCATCTCCAAACAGAACCACAAGACAGGACCTTAAATTCCATCCCACTCCCTGCCATGGGCACAGACACTTTCCACTATCCCAGGTTGTCCAAATCCTGTCCCACCTGGCGTTGGGCACTTCCTTGGATGGGGTAGCTTCTGTCCCTCACAGCCCTGCTCTGGGGAAGCAGATCCTGGCAGGGGGTTCCACAGCCCCAGAGGCTGGGTCCTCCTGTTTAGAATCATGGAATCATTAAGGCTGGAAAATCCCTCTAAGAAAAGTGAGTCCAACCATTCCCCCAAGACTGCTAAGGCTACCACTGACCCATGTCCCAGCTGCCACATCCACACAGCTTTTAAATTCCTTCAGGGATGGTGACTCTACCACTGCTCTGTTCCAATGCTTAATTACCCTTTCAGGGAAGGAATTTTCTTTTTTAACCAACCTAAACCTCCTCTGGCACAACCTGAGGCTGCTTCCTTTTTCCCTACAGGAGGGATCCATCCTGCACTGGGACAGGGGTTTTCACCAGGATACCTCTGCTTATCAGAGGAAAACAATGTAAGATGTGTGGCTGTAGCACAGATCAGTGACGCCTATGAATATTCAAAACCTGATCTAAACAACCTGGACTAATTCACTCTGAGCAAACAGAGAAGTGGAGCTGGCTACACTCCCAGGGCATCCTGGAAAACTGGAGCAGCTACACATCCCCCGTAGCTCCTGTGCCCTCACCACCAGGGCACCAGCTACTGATATGGAGACTTGGATAATTCCTTTACACAGCTGATTAAATTTTGCTAAGCCTGACTTAAGCCTCCATTTAGAAAAGAAACAGCATTAAAAGAGGAAAAGAAAGTGGGAGAAGGCAAACACCCCCAGCATATGGAGAGGGCAGGAGTGAGTGCTGGGTGTGCCTCCACTGAGCAGGTATTGCTTTTATTCTGCAATACCAACCCCAGACCTGACAAGAACTATAGCTCATCATCATTAGCAGCACAACTAATCACACCAAAGATGCATCTGAGGACGGGTGGAGAAAGAGGCATTAAAGAGCTCACGTTTCAGAGTAAGCAGTTCTTTGCAAATTAGAGACTGAAATAATTTCTGCAGTGTCAAGAGAGATTAAACAGTCACCTGCTCCTGAAATCCTTGCTTGACAAGCTGTTCTGTGGAGTACAACAGACTGGGAGCATTAAAGCCGTCTCTTACTCGGGAACACAAACCCCACTGCAGTACAATGTGCTGTTCCTCCTGCCCCAAAATCACACGCAAACACCAGCAACGCGGCTCTGTCCCCAGTTTTAGCCTGCTTTGTGCAATGAAAATACTCCTCGAAAAGCTGAGGAAGGAGCCGAGACAAGACTCACTTGGAAAGGGACACCCCGCCGGGCTTCCCGATGAGCTCCTCGTGGTGCAGCACCGTGTCACTCCAGGAGATGTCCAGGAACCTCATGATGTTGTGCATGGACTGCTCGGGGTGCAGCACCAGCTGCTCGTAGTAGACGGGCAGGCAGCGGGCGCGGCCGATCTCCAGGCACTGGGAATACATCACCTCGATGGCCTTGTTCCACTTGGTCAGGCAGTCCCGGTAGCTGTTCAGGTCGAAGCCGGCGATCGTCACCTTGCGCGTGATCATGGAGTGCACCGAGGCGCGCCCGTCCCGCACCATCAGCAGGAACTTGGAGTTGGGGAACAGCCGGGACAGGTACACGGAGGACTTGAGCGTGAAGGGGTCCTTGTTGCACAGGTACCTGGCGGGCTCGCCGTGCTTGGCGATCACTTCCAGGATGAAGGCCTGCATGGCCGCGTCCAGCACCTGGTCCGTCACCCCCGCCTCGTCCAGGCGCATCTTCTCGCGGCCGGACTTGGACCAGGCCTGGCGCATGGCCAGCACGCGGGGGATGATGCGGGTCTCCTCCCCGCAGCGCACCTCGGGGTGGGCGTCCAGCATGGCCCTCATCAGCGTGGTGCCGCTGCGGGGGACGCCGCCGATGAAGATCAGGGGCATGTCCTTGCTGTAGCGGTACTCCACGTGGTTGGCGTCCACCATCACCAGCTCCTCGTTCTCCGGCCTCATCAGCCTGTGCCTCCTCTCGCTCAGGACCTGCTGGCACTCCAGCACCTGCTGCCCGAGGTGCAGGGTCACCATCAGGGCCGCCACCGAGCCCACCAGCAGCAGCACCCTGCGCGTGGTGACCCGCATCCTGCTCTCCTGGGCACAGGCTGGGGGCTTCAGCTCTCCGCTAGCGAGTGTCCAACCCCACGGGCATCTGCAAGAAAACAGCATTGTCAGAGCAGCTGGGCCAGCCCTGCTCTGATGGGATGCTGACACAATCCCAGATTTCATCACCTCCTTCACTTATCAGCACCTCCTTCACTTATCAGCACCTCCCAGGCTTGGTGCCCTACACCCAGCAGGTAATTAAAATCTGTCTCAGTGCACACCCAAAGAGAGAATTTCTGCACTGTTTGTGCTCCCAGAAACACAGGTTACAGCTGGAGCAAAGCTCCAGGAACGTTTTGGAGAGGAGGAGCCCTGTATACTCAGGGAATCCTTAAAATAAAATCTTTACAGACCTGTTCCATCCCAGATGAAGCCCAGACCCAAGCTGAGGTTTCTCCTCCCAAACCCAAGTCAGCATTCCAGCACTGCTCACCTCTCAGCCACCTGCATCCTCCCTACATTTTGTTTAGTTTAACCCTGTGGTCACAGGGGAGGGGAAAGCTGAAATAAGAGAAAAACAAAAGCCTCTCATGCCAGCTTTAATGATCTTAGTCAGGAGAAACCGTTAGAATGAAACGCTGAGAAATTCAACCAGCTGAGAGTGAACAGCCACACGCAGCGCTCACCACCCTGCCCTGCCTCGGAAACTGACCTGACAGAGAAATCCGTGACACTTCATCTGGCACCGAGACTTTTTGGGGTTTTCCACGGCTCGGCAGGACATCCAGCAGGGAAGCTGAAGCTTCTGCAAGTGCCCAGCTCAGCTGCGTGCCCGGAGGGACTCCCGGGAATGCTGGCACCGCTTCCCACCCCCTCCCCCCTGTCCGCCCCAGTTGCGAGTGCAGGTTTTGCAATCCTCCCCTGGGCTCACCCCGGGATTTCCAGTTCTTTGTGATTATGTGGCTGGGGCAGGAGCTGAATGGAGTGGAAGGAACGAGCCGTCCATGGATTCTGTTTTGCTGACAGGCCAAAGAGCTGCTCCAGAAAAGCGTTTTCTCCCCTCCACGAAGGAACACATTGTGCAGCAGCCCAATGCGGAGCAGGGAGCAGGCAGGAGAGAGCCTGGAGCTGGGCAGCTTTCCTGCTTCTCCTGCCAGGCACTCAGGGACTCGCTCTGCTCCCCTCTTCAGTCCCTGACATCCCACTCCACCATCCTGGACTGCTCCCATCCACCCACCGGTTTTCATCCACCCCTGCCCAGGCGGTGCCTCTCTGCCAGCCCAGGGATGCCCTCCCCCATCCCAGCAGCACAGCAACATCACCACCAAAAACATTTTTGTGGCTCTTTACTCCCTGGTCCACCCTGACCAGCTGCGTGGTAACATACCTGAAGCTAAACAGCCTCAGCTGCATCCCCAGCTATGAGATAAAGTGGGTGGATTTGTTGGGATATAGATCAGAGGGACACCCAACAGCTCTGGCATTTTTGCAGCACCAAGCAGAGTCAGAGCCATTAACAAGACAAGTGCTGCTCCTTCCTGCTCTCTTCATCTGTTTCTGTCATGTAAATATATTCAAATGTTCACCCCAAAATAATTGCAAATGCCACAAGGCCCATTTCAATGGATGGCAGAGGAGCAGGCAGGATTTAGGGCCAACTGGAATAATTAGGGCGATGCAGACCGAGACAGGCTAATTAACAGCAAAGGCTGCATCCTGAAAGGAGGCTGGAGCACAGAAGTGCTCTGTTCTCCAGGAGAACCAGCTGACAGGGAGCAGTTCCCACCGAGATGCTCCAGCAGCTCCAGCTGAGCTGCCGAGGGAACAAAGGGACTCTCATATTGTGTTTGATGGGGTTGCCTGCTGTGCCAGGGGAGGTTCAGGTTGGACATCAGGGGGAATTTCCCCATGGAAAGAGGTCAGGCCTTGGGAGGGGCTGCCCAGGGAGGTGGTGGAGTCCCCATCCCTGGAGGTGTCCATTGAATGCCTGGATGAGGCACTCAGTGCTCTGAGCTGGTGACAACCGGGCACAGGTTGGACTCAGGCTGGATGGTCTGGGAGGGCTTTTCCAACCTGAATGATTGTGGAATTCTGGGAGTCCCTGGAGACTACCCTGCCTGTCCAGCAGGCAGGGACACAGCCCTCACTGCTCCCACCCAACACCACCAGCATGGGAACCTCCCACTCCGTGTGGGGAGTGGGAAAGGCAGGTGCTCACAGGAGCATGGCTTCTCCCCACTGCTGAGCTCTGGACTCTGGCTCTGCCCCTGCACGGCAGCCCCTGGCCCTGGGAGGGCTGGAATGGGACAAACCTCTCTGTTGGGATCAGCCTGGGATCACCCCAATGTGCTGGGAGGGCTGGACAACACCCAGAGCGTGTCTGGCCGTGGGCCGGGGGCAACCACAAACAGCCCAGCTGGTTCTCAGCTCTTTTGTGCAATTCTCCACTGAGAATTTCCTAAAATTTATGGGCCTCATTAGTCTGTGAGGGAAGACGGATGGGTCATTTCCTGCCCAGCAGACACTGTGCTGGAATCATGGTGTAATTAGGTGCAGGGCTGTCTGAGCAGACACAGCCCTTCCAGAGACAACACCCTTTCAGATGCCCAAGCTGGCTTTGAGAGCTCCCACTCCAGCAGAAATTAGGGAGCTCTCAGAGGCTACTCTGGCAGGGAATGGTGACATGGGAGCAGAAAGCAAAGTGCCAGCCTCAATCCAGGACTGAAGCCCCTGAGTGCAGCTTGGACATGGCAGGACAGGGATGTGACACAGGGCCAGGGGCTCTGTCCCTGGCCAGCATCAGGGCAAGGCTGCCACCCAGAGCATGGGGTAGGATGGGAACCAGTGGGGAAGTGACAGCAGAGTGACAAGATGTCCTACAGGCAGCAAGTCTTCCCTATTCCCATGCTGATGGGACTTGAGCATGAACAAGGCTGACACTGTGTCGTGTCAGCTTGTGAAAGCAACACAGGATCAACAGGGCATGGTAGTGGTGTGGACAGATGTGCAACATCATCAGACAGATGTGCAGCAGGCACCCAGCATCCCAGGGGAACCACACATCCAGCTGCTTGCTCTTACCTTTTCCCCATACGATCATTGTGCTGCTAGTTGAGCTAGTTGAGCTGCTAGTTGAGCTTCACCCGTGGCCACCAAAACACCTGATGAGGAAGAGAAGCCACAGTGTTGACTTGTTTATTTAGCACACACATCTCCTCTCCTCCTCAGCACCTTCCCCTCCTCCCCATAGCCTTCTCTGAGCCCCAGGGAAAGGTGTTCCTGCTGGAGCTGGTGTTCCCAGCTCATGGCCAGCACTGGCAGCTGGACTTGGCACACCTGCCCTTAGACACCAGCACTGTTCACAGAGCACAGCCAAGCCAGGACACACGGAGGGAAGCAGCAGGGCAGCTGCTCTTTTAGGAAATGCAACTTCCTGGAAAGGAGAGGCCTCAGGGGGACCCGAGCAGCCTGGATGTTTAAAGCTCAGGGGATGACAATCCAACTGGGCACGATTCCAGCACACACCGACCGGCACAACAGCCTTGACCAGAGGAAGCAGCTCCAGACTCGCCTGCTGGAAATGCTGAAATCAGGCACACGTCACACTATGACCAGAGCCCTCAAATCAATGACAGTGAAAGGAGACAGAGCCCAGAGGACCTGCAGGCCTGGCAGTTCCTCCTGGCTCCAGCCCAAGGAACAAAGATCGCTCCAGCCTCACCACCTGCCAAGGCAGCAGGACCAGTACAGCATGGAAATCCCTCCAGGTTGGGAACCAAACCCCTGGACACTGGATTTCCCACAAGGATTGCTCCATGCCAGGGAGCACAGCAGCTTTGGCTGAAGCCCTCCTGCAAGCACAGAGCATCCTGGGGACAATCTGGGACATGGAGCTGCAGCTGAGCACCCTAAGGGGCCAGGACCTGGCGGATCACCAGATGTCACTCTGCTCTCAGGATCACAGCATGGACATGGGACCATCATGGGGTCACTGCTGCTGGGACATTCCCAGTCAACTCCCCCTGGCTGTGCAGCAGGTCCTGGCCTCGCAGGATGTTCCTGAGAACATTTCCAGTAGTGACACTGATGGCTATTCCAGTCTCCTCTCCTGCCATCGAGTGTCACTGGCCCCTCCGCCTCAGCACTAAGGAGAAAACAGAGGGAAACTCCACCCAACAGGAACTCTACAAGGGCTTATCCGCAGCGCAGGCAGTTCCCTGTGAGGCTTCCTGCTCAGCCTGGCCTCCATGGACTACAGGATTCCAGCTCCAGGCCAGGCTGCAGCTCCACAGAGCAGCAGCTGCATCCCTGGATGTGCTTCTGCAGTGCCCCGAGCGCTGAGGTGCAGGGACAGAGGTGGTCCCACAGCCCACCCGACTCACCCCGTTCCGGAAACAGCTCCAGCTCCTGCGCGGGCACAGACACACGGACAGACACACAGACACACACTTGTTTGTGACTTCCTTCCTGATGCTGTGCAGGGCGTCACCACCAGCTGGGCTCCAACAGCTCCGACTGAAACCCTGACCAAAACCCCCGAGGGAAACCCCTGACCTTGGCACCTGCACTGGGAACGGGTAAAACCCAGCCCCGGAACAGCCCCTGTGCACCCTCAGCAGTGAGGAAACACCATTTGTTAAAGTGTTACAAACAACCACAGAAACAGTTTCTATGAGAAGCCCCATAAGACCAAAAGCTGAATTTTTCTTTAAACCATTCCCAGAAATGATTGTCATTAAGTGTAGCCTCCCCAAAAGATGTAGGTGTGGCCTGGAAAATTTGAGCTCAATTTGTTGGTGCTTAATAAAAGGATGAGGCGCTGCAGGCGCCCTTGTGGCGGAACAGCAGCAGAAACTGTGGTCAGCAAGAAATGTCCCAACACATCCAGCTCACATCTTTACAAATCAGCAATATTGAATTACTGAATTGATAGTCTCCAGTTCATTTACAAAAATAAACACAGCTTGCCTGAGGGCCACTGCTTCATCCTAACCTGAGCTCAGTCCAACACTGGCACTGCTGATGGCAGCTCTGCTCCTCATGCACGCTCCTGCTGGCAACTTGTACAGCACAATTCCAAACACTTCCCAGGTATCTCTCTTAGCAGGACTGGAATGTGGCGAGCATGGAGCATGGGGCATGGAGCATGGGGCCAGCCCCAGTCTCCACCAGGAGCACACAGAGGCACCACGGGGGTGGCTGTGGTCACTGAGTGCAGCATCAGCCCTGTTGCACAACCGGGATCAATCCCATGGGACGGTGGGAACAGAGTCCAACCCACCCATCCCAGCAGTGGGACAGGGGCTCTGCACCTACCTCTGCTGCAGGTGTGCCATGGCCCTAAGCCTTGGAGAGAAGAGATGAAAATTAAGCTGCAGCACTCAAAAAAAAACTCCCACAACAAAAAAAAAAAAGAAGCTGCTGTCAACCACCACGTGGTGAGAGCAGCACCACTGAGAGCAGGATGGGTTTGGTGACTAAAACTGGAGCTGCACTGCAGGTCATGAACCCAGGGCACCCACTGCAACAGAGGTCAATTCCAGTGAAAACACAACTAATCCCAACAAAAACACCTGGGGTCTGGAGCACTTTGGAGTTCTGTGTTCCTTGGAAAATCCCCAAACAGCACTGACAGCCCGTGGTTTACACTTGCACCGCCACCATCATCCCAGGGAAAAATAACAGTCAAAAAGAGTTCAGGGATGAGTGTTCAAGCAGCCACCTCAGCACCCAAATCACACAGAGGCTCCTCCAGCTGCATCTTAGCACCCAACAGGCTCAGGGTGCAAAGGGGAATTTATTCTCACTACTGAATACCTAGAAAAAATAAACCAGCAGAACCTGCTGCCCTCAAGGATTGAGGCAGCTTCAAACACTTTCTGGCTCAGAAAAGCCTGCAAGGTGAGAGCCCTGAGCCACACCATCATTCCAGCTGAGCATCCTTGCCCTGCATCCCAAAAAGCCCAGCCAGGGATAGGGGCACTCTGTGCCAGCCAGCTCCAACAGGCCCTAAATCACATCAGCAGAGAATCCACAGACATTTCACAGCACAAACAGACTGTTGGTTTATCGCCTCAAGGCTGTTATGATTAGCAAAACATTTTATTATCCTGCTCAATGGTACAATGTTCCTCAAACAATAAAGATCCCACCAATTTACAGTAAGTCCCCTCCACCCATCCCTCGTACCAAGCATAGCAACAACATTTTATTGTCGGGGGAAGGAAACCTCAGCATTCACCCTGCCAACCTCACAGAGACATGGCCTTCAGCTCAGAGTGGCAGATTAATTATGGAATTCCCAAGGGGAAGGCTGCTGACAGGACACAGGGCTGGAGGCACCTACCCACTCCCCAGCACCTGGCACTGTGTCCCTGCACAGCAGCAAGGCTCCAGCATGTCAGAAACGCTTGTGCTGAAATGGGACACAAGCTCTGCACTTCAGAGGGAGCTCCTGACTTTTAATTAACCCACAGAGCATCACCCTTTCTTAATTACTCTGCAGTTGCTGCCTCAGGGGGACAAAGGCAAAGCCAGCACAGGTCCACTGATGGTGACACTCCCACGTTGGTTCCCCTTGTGCCCTGACCGGTGACTCCACTGTCCTGCTGGAGGATGGGGCGCAGGGAAAGCACTGAGCTCTCCCTCAGCTCCTCTTGCCCAGGGAACTGTGGCTGCCCCATCCCTGGAAGTGTCCAAGGCCAGGCTGGATGAAGCTCTGAGCAACCAGGTCTAGTGGAAGGTGTCCCTGCCCATGGAAGGGGGCTAGAGCACCTTTAAGATCCCTTCCAACTCAAACTATTCCACGATTTTGTGACAATTCTGTGATTCTTGTCCATGCTTCTGATCAAGTCACTCCAACTCTCAGCCCTCATCCAGAGTATGTCCTGGGGATCCCCATGGCAGAGGGGCAGTGGGCGAGGGGAGCTGAGGGTTGCACACGCCTGTTCACTCACCACGATTGATGCAAACACAGCTCCTCCCTCACAAAACTGCAGAAATATTCCCTTGCGGGAATGTGGGTGGTCAGAGCCTGCCATACAACAGGGAGGAAGAGAAGTCAGAGGAACTGCTAGAAAAAACACCAAGTATCTTCAAAAAATATTTTCTCAATCCACACGCCAAACCCTAAGTCTCAACAAGCTCCATTCTTGCATGCACAAAGATCAGGATCTGCAAATAAAAAATTGTTTCTGCAAGACAAACCCCAAAACCTCAAATTTGCTTAAGAAACAAAATCAAAGTGTTTTATTTCCCCATGCAGCAGCAGCAGCAGCAGCCCTGGAGGCACTGCCTTAGGGCAGGGCAGGGCAGCAAGGACGGAGGTGCCTCTGCTCACCCTGCAGGCAGGAAGGGGAGAGGGGACACTGCTCCCCATCTTCCCCAGCTCCTCTGCTCCTTTTTGTCCTGTTTCCTGCAGCTCCCTCAGGAGCACAGTCCTGAGCATGGACCACCCCCGGGATCTCCAGCAATGCCCAGAATGGATGCCATAAAGGCAAGCATTTGGCATCTCCACAAAGCCAGAAACTTTGGGAAGCACCAGCACCCACTTCAGCAATGTGTGTTTGTGGCCTCCCCCTCCCAGCCCCCACGAGGACGGGCAGTGACCACTCCCAAGCCCTGGCATGGGTGAAGCCCTTGTGAAACCGATGGAAGAAACGGAACTGGGTCCTTCCGAGCCTGCGCCACTGCTGCCTCGGCAGCCAAACCACCCTGCACGGCACATCCGAGCGCCTTCCTGTCTGCAGGAGCGCAGCTGGGAGCCCTGCTCCTCCTCTGCTGCCACTTGCATCTGCAAACGCTGGGCCACCACGGCCTGTGCCCGTGCCCTGAGTGCTGGCCTGCAGCCAGCTGTGAGCACAGCTGCCCGAGGTGGGGGGCTCTTATCCCACCCCCCTTGCAGCTCAGCCACTGCCAGCAGCAGCTCGCACCACAGGATCCCTCCCAGCACTGAGCAGGAACAGGAGTGCTGGAAAAGCTTCTCCTGCCCCAGCACAGCAGCCTCTGGCTCTGGAACCAACATGCCCGTGGCCATTCCTCCGTGGAGAAGCACCTGCACGCTCCAGCCCCTTCAGAGCCCCCAGTCTCAGTCTGGGGTCACTGCCTGGGAATGTGCCGTGGGAAGCAGCCGCTTGCTTCACTTCCGAACGCTGCGCGTTGAGCAACCCCCGCTGCTGCTCTTGTTTGATGTCCCTGGGAAGGGACAAGGGGCTCCTGTGGCAGGGCCACCCTCCTGCCTGCACTCACACCATGAGGCACCACAGCATGCACTGGGGACGAAAAGGGGGCAAAAAGGCATTGCTCGCCTTGAGAGGGGAAATCTTTGAGAGAATTCCTGCAGGAATTCTGGAGGCAAATAGGCTTTGGAAAACAGAGTGAACCAAAGCAGAAAGCCGATACCAAGGCAAGCTTCTCCCGGGTTGTGTGCCTGATGCCTGTGGAGTCTGGAGGGAAACATGCTTGGCCAAGGCATGAGGCTGAGGTTCCTCAAGGCATCACAAATTCATCACAAGGCGCATCTGCACGGTGCCAAATAAAACCACCTGCTGGGGGTTTGTTTTCTCTCTCCAAAAATCTTCTTGACAGTCCCCGCATTTTAACAGCGCTCCTGTCATCCCACACATCCCTAAAGGCTCAGCATACCCGGAATGCAAACTGCCTTCGGAAAAAGCTCCTTAAAATAGCGACAGAAATTATTAACACAGTTCGTAAAACCTACAGACAGAGGATAGCTGTGGCATGAACCTGCCACATCACCTGCTGGTGAGCCCACCAGTGTCCTGCAGAGATCCCAGGCCTCAGCCTGCCACATCCCCTCACAGTGAAGCCCCCCAATACCAGCTGCTGTGGGCGATACTGGGGAGGACTCACACAGTGCCCTGTTCAGCTGCTGTCCCCCAAATTCCAGGCTGCCTCCCTCATGTGACTCTGCACAGACTTCGGGCTCCCCTCGGGCTCTGCAGCAGAGCTGCTCCTGTGGTGCCACATGCAGCAGCCTCAGGGCACCAGCTGCCACTGGCACGCGATGGCAAACCCTGCTCAAACCCTGCTCGCAGGCACCCGCGTTGGCACTTGACAGCTCCCCACGAGCACCCTGCAGCATTCCCACAAAACACACAGCAAATCTGGAAACCTGTTGGCACCAATCATTTGGATCTCCCTACTCACCGTTGCTTGGCGCCTGAGCAGGAGGGAGCAGCATGGCCTCGCCTCCCAAAACCAAGTCGGAGCAGCCAGCGGGGCCTGGCACAGGGAGGTGTCTGAAGGGGTTTCAAAGCTGTGAGATGACTTTTGGACAGAGCCCGAGCATGCAAACAAACACACAGAGGGACAGAGCAAAGGCCTCTGTGATGCAAACCATCCCCTGCCTGCACAGGAGGGCAGCCCAGCTCATGCTGCCGGCCCGGGTGCCAGCAACTCCAGCCACGAGTCCCAAGGAACCTGAGCTGGACAAAGCGTGGATGTCACATCCCTGCCATACAGGGCACAGTAACTTATGGGCACTGCCAGGAGAGTGACAGTGCTTTGCATGGGCTGCAAGGTACCAACGCAGCTGCTCAGGAGCCTGTCTGCACCCCCTGACAAGGGACCCACATCCTACAGCCACCCCAAATTTGGTGCTGCCAACACCTCTCGAGCCTCAGCAGAGGCTGATGCTGCCCAAGACCCAAAAGTCCAGCCTCTCACTGGGCACCCACCCTGCCCAGGCCACCACACTCATCCTGGTAGAGAAGGGCAGTCCCAACCCTGGCTGAGCTCTGGACAGATGGACAGACAGACAGCCTCATCCCATGGGTGCCTCTGTGTACGGCAGTGCTCAGGCTATGGGGGCATGGCTTGGTGCTGGGCTCCCAGAGGGGTGCCATGGGAGGGGGGAGAGGGCACCGTGTGCCAAAGAGCAGAATGGGAGTACAAAGGTATGAGGAGGACCCTGTGCTGAGCACCTTGTCCCACCTGCACTGCATTCTGTGCACTGAGCACCCTGTGGCCACCTCAGCACCCCCTGTGCTGCACTGAGCACCCTGCACCCAGCACCACTCTCTGAACTGAGCATCCTGCGCTGAGCATCCTGTACCGAGCATCCTGTACTGGGCACCCAGTGCTACTCTGAGCACCCTGCGCTGAACAGCGACCTCCCAGCACCGCAGCACCGCACACCCAGCACCGCTGTGTGACCGCAGCACCGAGCACCCAGCACCGCTGTGTGACCGCAGCACCGAGCACCCAGCACCGCTGTGTGACTGCAGCACCGAGCACCCAGCACCGCTGTGTGACTGCAGCATCGCACACCCAGCACCGATGTGTCCGCACACTCAGCACCGCTCTGCATCCCCAGCACCGAGCACCCAGCACCGCTCTGTGTCCGCAGCACCGAGCACCCAGCACCGCACACCCAGCACCGCTCTGCATCCCCAGCCCCGAGCACCCAGCACCGCTGTGTGACCGCAGCACCGAGCACCCAGCACCGCTCCGATCACGCATCGCCGCCCGGTATCCCCAGCACCGCGCACCCCCCGCACTGCGCACCGAGCATCCTCCGCCGCTCCGCGCTCCGTTCGCTTCGCCCGCGCCACCCACCGAGTCCCGAGCCGGTACCAGGCACCGCCCGCCGGTACCGGGGACCGCCCGCCGCGCAGCCCGGCCGCTGTCACCCGGGGGGACAAACGGCGGGGGCGGTACCCGGGCCGGGCCGGGTCGCTGTCCCCGGTGTCCTCCCCGCACTCACCGGGGCCGCCGCCGGCCCGGAGCGGCGCGAGACGCGGCGACGTCACGCGCACGCGGGGCCGGGATCCCCGCCCGCCGCTCCGCGCGTGCGCCGCGCGCGCCGGGCACCGGGGGAACCGGGGGAACCGGGGGAACCGAGCCCGGCAGCGAGCCCGGCCCCGCGTCCCTGCCCGAGCCCGTGTCCCTGCCCGAGCCCGTGTCCCTGCCCATGTCACTGCCCGAGCCCGTGTCCCGTGCCGGTACCGGCCGTCCCCGCGAGTTGCCGGGAGCGCTCCGCGCCGCGCTGCCCCGCGGCCTCACCGTTATCCCCGGTCCCCGCCCCGCTCCCGGTGCTGCCTCTGTGTAGCGCCCGGCAGCGCTGCCGTCACTGCTATCGCTGTAATTAATCACCGCCGCCGCTAATCAGCGGCGTGGGAAATGCCACCCGAGGTGCCCCACCGGGAGGGAAAAGGGGAATGAGGCCGCAAAGAAGTGCCCGGCTGGGAGGGACAGCACTCGAGGGGGGAAAAAAAAAACTCCTTGAAAGTGAATTGATCTTTGATTGACTGCAATTTCGGCTGTTAATTAGTGCCCAGTGGATCCCGCGGGCGGGGACCGGGACCCCTCGCAGCCCCGCGATCCCGCAGGCGTGGGCAGAGCCAGGAGCCCGCCCTGGTTCCGCGGCTCCCCGGGCACCCTGAGTCCCCAAAGTGAGAGGGTCCCCACGGGGGCTGGTGGGGTCGGGCTGCAGGGCCTTTGCCAACCCCTTCCCCCGCACCGAGGGTCTCCTGTGTCCCAGCCCCAGCGCGGGGAGTTCCCGTATGAGACCAATTCCTTGGCAAAACCCCCCTCCCCCGTGTCCCACCCGGCTCCAGCGCAAGACTGGCACATCCTGGCAAGCGGAGCCGCGTTCATGCACCACCGACCCCCGAGCAGTTCTAATCTTCTGGTTTTTTTTTAATTTGCCTCACAAGGTAGAGTACATCCAGGGAATGTGCAATGTACAAGGAAAGTGCTGGGCAGGCGAGCGCGAGGGGAGGAGGGGGTGCCCCACGGGGCCGTGACTCGTAGCTAGCAGGCAGCACGCTCAGTCAGAGGGCACGTCGGGGGTGACAAAGGTGCCCTTCTGGTCCCACTGCATGTCCCGGATGCGGCGGATGGACTGGATCTGGGGCTGGAAGGCAGACCACTCATTCCAGTGTCGGAAGTCTCCGGTCTCAAACAGGTACTGGTAGCCTCTGTAGCCAGGGTATTGGTACCCGACCCAACTGTGGGAGAAGCAAACACAGAGCACCTGAGCAGGGTCGGCCTCTCCAAGCAGCAGCCACATGGCTGGTGGTCACTTGGAGGACCTGCAAGGCCTCCCTGTGCTGGCCACCAACCTCTGAGGGACGGGCCACACCACTAGAAACAGACACACCACCCAAAACAGCCACGCCACCAGAAACAGCCATGCCACCAGAAACAGCCATGCCACCAAAACCAGCCATGCCACCAAAACCAGCCATGCAACGTTTTCTGGCTGCCTGAGAGCCTGTGGCAGCCAGCTGGGGAGGACAGGGAGCCTGGCACGAGGCAGATGCCACTGCAGCCCAGCTTACGTTCCACTGGGCACCTGCACGCTGCCCACGCGGTCGCAGAAGCCATAAGCCCAGAGGCTGGGCACGTCGTCCTCCTGGATTTCCATCTTGTTGCCCTTGAAGTCAGCAGACTCGTAGAGGGAGATTTTGTGGTCCTCAGCCTCCTGGGGAAGACAGAGGGAGGGTGCTGGGCAGTGTGGCCGAAGCCCTGGAGCTTTGCTGCAGTGAGGCATCGAGCAGCACGGCCCAGATGCAGCAGACCCCACCAGAACTCTCTGCTCCCAAGCACTCACCATTTTGATGGGACGCATGGACATGAAGCAGTCGCTCCGGTAGCTGCTGGACCAGGTGTCCCAGCGAGGGTACTCGCCCTTCTCCAGGATGAACATCTCCCCACGCATGTTGGCCTGCTCGTAGGCCACCCAGCTGGGGAGAGAGGTGGGCAAAGAGCGGGTCAGGTGCCACCCAGCAGTTCCCTTCCTGCTCAGCCAGCTTGCAGGACAGTGGAGGAGTCTCCAAAAAGGCTGTGGCCCCGCCCCGCCCCTGCTCCAAACTTTCTCCCATTCCAGGCACTGTGGCCTGCACTGATCCATGGGCTCCCAGCTGGAAGCTCACTGGTGTGTGAGTGTCCAATCCTGCAGCAGGCACAGCACTCACGGTGCTCCTCTTCCTCAGCTGGGGAGCAGCAGGACCCCTGCACAGCTGGTGACCCCGCAGAGTCAGCTCAGCACTCTGTTGTCCCTCCTGCCTGGGCCGTGTAATCCACGCCTCACTGCCCCAGCGCCAGCCAGCGCTGGCACCCGTCCTGCTGCTGGGAGTGGAGCTCCCTCAGCTGCAATGTCACCTCTTCAGGAGAGCCACGACGTGCTGCGGTGCTGGGAATGTCATGGGTGTGGAGCTCCAGAAGCCCCTGGCACCACAACAATCCTGCATTTGCTTCTTCCCCTTTCTCTGCAGAACAGCTCTTCCTGCAAATGCCAGCAGGGGTTTTTCTGCTGGCAGGAGATGTGTTCAGGTACCCCAGGCTGCGCAGCCTCAAGCTGGCTGCTAAAGCTCACATTTTTGTGTGTAGAGTCCCATCAGTGACTCTCAAGAAGCTTCTAAGTTCCAAAATAATACCCAAGTTCTCTGTCCTCCCAGTTTCACCCTTTCTATGTCTGGTGCAGTTTCCCAGGTATCGTATCTGAGCTCCTTCCAGGCTGCTCCATCCCCCATTTGTTTCAAGAAGAGTTGGATATTCTGGATTCATAACAAAAAAAGTAATCTGTTCTGCATGGTGTCATTCCAGGTCACTCCTGGTCCCTCAGGGATGCTGTCAGGACCAGCCATGTCCTGTGCATCCTCCCCACAGCACTACCAGCCCCCCTCCATTCCTGGGCATGCCGTTTCCAGCCGGGCACAGCACGGTGGGATGCTCTTTCAACACGAAGATCATCTGTCTGCTCAGTTATCTGCTCTGGGGATCATTTTTGTCCCTGCCTGTGTCAACTGTTCCCACGGCTTTGAGGCCTGCCCAGCCCCCTTGCTGCTGCTTGGCTGTCTGGGTGCAGATGTGTTCTTGTCTCTGCCCATCCCTGCCTGTGCCAGCTCCAAAAATCCCACCTCATTTCACCTTGACTTCTCTAAAATCTGCAGCTCCCTTGTTTTCCATGGACAGCTCCAGGTGGCTGAAATGATGGACACATTCCTCAGCCCCTGGCTTTGACTCTGATGCCCTTTGCTTTGCATGTGGCCCTGGCATCCTTCCCAGCCATCCTGGCCCTCCTGTCCTCCTCGAAGGAGATCCGGGATGCCCGCTCTGCTCCTGTGCTGGCCCTGCTGCGCTCTGCCCAGGCAGCAGGAAAATGCCCCTGAACATCACACTGTGCTCAGGGTGCCCCCAGGGCCGTGTCCCCACCCACCAGGAGCATCCCCAGGGTCTCAGCACCCTCCGTAGCTGGGCTCACTTACGGTCCAGAGGTGACAATGACGCTGCGCACCCGGTCGAAGCCACGGTCAGCCAGGTTCAGGCACTCGGCGGTGAACTCCATCTGCCTGCCCTGGAAGTTCTCCTGGTCGAAGACAACAATCTGGGGGTGCAAGGAAAGGGTTGGATGAGGACAGGCATGCTCAGGGAGGGCAGGCTGGTGCTGTGTGACCTGACATGCCTGAGCCCACTGCTCCACGTGTCCCCCTCGTCTCTCCAAGCCTTCCTGCAGCTTCTCAGATCTGGTGCCCACCCAGCACAGGCTGAGCACAGGAAGGTTTCCTCCAACAGCTGTTCCTGCTCCAAGATGGCCTCATCCTGCACCTGGCTTTGCTGCTGCTGGTGGGAAGGAGCTGCTTCTCCAGGTGCCCTGTCTGCACTGTGCCCTTCTCAGCCTGGCACGGTGTCACCGGAGCCCTCGCATCACTCACCCCCATTCCGTGCCAGCCTTTCTGCAGTGCCTCGGTGGCATGCTGGCATCACTGTGGCATTTCAGTGCTGGCCCTGTCACCCCTAGTGTTCCCTCCACCTCCCCACAGAACCCCTGCATGCAGGGAGTGACAGCAGCCAGCCCTGACACCACAACCCAGGAGAGAGCACTTCCAAAGCCTGTGGTCGCCAACAAGCTGTCCTGGCCAAGGCACCTTCAGACTGCTCCTCCTGCAGCAGCTGCCCAAATCCTGTGCCTGCTGTCAGAGGGACAGAGCAGGGATGGCATCTCCCACACTTCCACAGTCCTTCCCCCTGGAACAATCTCCTCCTGCCCCAGAGATGCTGCCCTGTCCCTCAGCCTGGAGCGTGTCCCTGCATGTGGGGAGCCACAGGGCTTACCCTGAAGGCTTCTAGGGAGGGCTCCTCGCCCTTGCTGTTTGCGACAGGAGCGGGGTCGAGGGATGGAGTTGGAGCAGGAGCTGCCTTCTCCTTGTCGTCCGCAGCCTGGCTGGGAGCAGCGGGTTTTGTGGTCTCAGACATCGCGGTGGTGGGCTCAAGTCTGTGACAGGGCACCAGCAGCAGGTCAGAGGGAGGAATGGATGTGGGCACCCACAACCCACCCCCAGGAATGCAACATCTGGATGGGGACTCTCAATGGGGTGGGTGGACAGGGCCAGGAGGAGAGCTGCTGGAAGGTTCTCCAGCAGGCACAGACAGGGGTCCTGTCTTCACCAGGGGGATCACAGGAGGTCCTGGAGTCCACACTCTACTTCTGTGGTCAGGAGAGCCCTGAGCTTGGTGCCAGCACTGTAGGAATGCCCACGGATGGGGCCCAATGCTGTGCCAGGCACCGGGGCCATCCTGCACGGGGTGCACCTGGGAGCTCGGGGGGCTCCAGGTCCTCAGCGTGTGAGGGGTGGGAAGGGGACAGCCCTGGTCTGCTGAGGCCCTGCAGCTGGCAGCCTGCTGTGGCCTGCCAGGTGAGTGTCAGCAGCAGCTCCCCGGGGAGTGCAGGGAGGTGGGATGCTAAGCACAGAGGTACTCCCAGACGTGACCACCACAGCGGTAGCCACAGCTTAGACCCTGAGTTTCCCTCTCCCCACCACGGGTCCGGCTGCAGCCCGGTGTCCGGGGACTTTGTCCTCTTACCTGGGCAGCTGCTGCTTCTTGTTGGAGTGAGCGGGCTTGTGTTTCGGGGCGCCGCGAGGCCCCCACTTTATAGCCTGGCAAGGGCAGACCCCCGGGCGGGCGCACAAAGGAACTGCCAGCTCATCAGTGTCTGCGCGGCCGCCCAGTCATCACATCCTGCAAAGCGCCGGGCGAGCTGGAAGCCTCTCCCCGGCCCCGTGCCCAGCCGCTGAACCCAGCACTTTCCTTTGTGCCCCCGGCACAACAGAAGACCTGACCGTGCCACTTTGCAGCGCGCCCGGCACCCGCTGCCCCGCGTGCGGCCGCCCCGGCAGGGCATATATAGCCCTGGCACGGCCCGGCCAGCGCCGGCACTGGCACAGGAACACCTCCCCTGCCCGGTGGCCCGGCCCCAGCCCCGCGGTGACACCCGCTCCCGGTCCGCTGCCACGGCGGAGGGCGCGGCAGCCCCGCCGTGCCCGGCCGACAGCCGCGCTGTGCCCGTTTGGCCCCTCCAAACACTGAACCTCTCGCTTTGAGCATCGCTCCGTGCCCGCAAGCACCGGCAGCGCTGCCCTGGAGATGCCAGGAAGCGAGA
>QUSF01000030.1:2477969-2505747 GCA_003676055.1 Chloebia gouldiae
GTGCCTGAGCACAGTGTTTGTTCTCCCTTGGGAATGTCCCTGCTCACTGGCAGGGTTCTTCCTTTGCTTTTTAGCCCATTTTCCCCGTGCTGTGGTCACCCTGTCCCACCCCTGGTTCTGCCATCACCACACTCATGGTTTTGGGGCATCAGATCTGTCTGATGGGTGCAGGAGGGTTGTGGGGTGGCTCGCTGGGGACGCGCTGCCACCGGTCCCTGCAGCAGTTCACACCTCCCCCACCCCATGACACCTCAGAAGGATCTTCCCGAGTCCTGCTGAGCCTCTGATCAGCTCTTCTGCATCTCCACACCCCTGTCCAGCCCCCGCAGCTTCCTGCAGCATCCAGCACCAGCAGTGCCTCACCCGGGGCTGTGCGGGCACAGGGCTCAGAGCCCCGTGTGCTGCCCTCCTCTTTTGTTCCTCTCATGTGTCACCCAGCAGTGGTGGGATCCAGCTGCATCCTCTGGGCTATTGCACAAAATCCCCAACAAAAAGAATGTATTGATCCCTTCTTTTCCCGAGGTTTTTCAGGAGGTGTGCTGTGCCCGTGACGTGGCTGGATGTGGGGTCTGCTGCCCCATCACCCTGGGCACTGGCCCAGTCGGGTTCTCACCTTCATACTGAGCAGTGTTTTATGATTCACGGTTTCAATTTGTCCTCGTTTCCATGGTTTTTATCCAGATTTCTAATTTAACATGCCCTCCCTTCCTCCCAGAGCCAGCATGGGTGTTCTCCCTGTGCTGCCTCCCCTGTGCCTCCTGGGCATTAATCGGCAGGTTTCACCCACCCCCTGCTCCTGACTCTGCTCCACTCCCAATCCCCAGCACCTTTGAACCTGAGCATTGGAAAACCAGCTCAGAGGGGCTGAGCTCTGCTCCTGATGGCTGCTTTGCTCCTTACTGAGCACTCAGCATCCCCATGGGCTTCCCTGAGCCAGTGCTGTGGCAGGGCTGACAGCAGGGATCAATCCTCAGCCATTCCTGAGTCCCCCAGATACAAAATCTCTGCCCTGCCATGGACCCTGTGCCCTCACTGCACCATCTCTCCTTGGCAGGGGTGAGCCTGTGGACACAATTCCAGCACAGCAAAGAGCTGCCCAGGCAGCAGAAGGCCAGAGCTGGCGCAGCGTGGCCATGGAGGGCACGGGCACGAGGGTCTGTTCTGCCCTGGTGGGTCCCACTGCCCACAGATCTCCTGCTGCTCCATCCCTGCCTGGCACTGAGTGACCATGCCACGCTGCCAGGACACGGCGTGGACAGCGAGCGAGTGGTGGTCACTGTGCTGGTGGCCAGTGTAAGCTGAGTTTAGCTCAGGCCACAGTGAGAGGCCAGGGACAAATTGTGCCAGTGCCAAGAGGGCTTTTGCTGGGGTTGCAGGTGGCAGGGACAGCCCGTGCAGCCCTGCTGTGCCCTGGGGCAGCCGGTTGTGCTAAGCCTTCCCCGCTGCCCTGCTCTGCCTCCCCCAGGGTGCCCGGGGCTCACAGGGTTGCTGCAGCTGCATGAGGGGAACTGTGGCTCAGCCTCCTGGCAGGTTTCTAGCAAATTCTGTCCCAAAACATAGCACTCCCTGCAGGCATGGGTTTTCCCATTGGGCTCAAGAGCCTCCATTGCCTGCTGCCCACTCTGAGGGGGAGGCTGGGTGGTTGCCTCTGCCCAGCCTTTGGAGCCCTGGAACCACCCTGGGATGATTTGTGAGGTGTGTGGGTCACTGTGAGCAAAGCTGGAAGGTGTTTAGGTCCCCAAAATGCGGTGGCAGCAGAGTCACAGAGGCAGGAGGCTGCTGCAGCTCTTCCCAAGTCATGACCTGCACCTCCACTCCCTTCTGTGCCTTTTCAACCCCCCCACCACCGATTTCCATGCCCCTGGTCCCTACTTCTCATGGTGTCCATGGCTGTTGTGTGTCCAAACTGCAACAAGTCACCCTGGATTTAGGGTAGAGCTGCTCTGGCCTTGCAGGAAGAGCAAGTGGAGACGTGTCCTTCCTCCCGCTTCCCAGAAAGGGGTGAGGAAACCTCCCCATGCCCCCAGTGAGGGCAGCACGGCCGGCGGGCAGGGGGAGCGCCGCCAGAGCTGGGACACGGCCCCAGCCCAGCCCCACGCCGGGAAGGGCACATGGCAGGAGTGCTGGCAGAGCCTGGGGGTGATGCCCCAGCCCTGGAGCTGTGGGGAAGGGGTCAGGGCCTGTGCCTGGTGGGCCAGCTCGATGTCCCGGCTCATCAGCGTCTCTGACACGGCGCCTTTGTTCCAGCCGGTCCCTCCTCCCTGCCATGTGCTGAGTTAGGGGTTTCAGTAATGCTCCCCTGGGCTCTGTCTCTATCTGGAGGCTATAAAAACCCAGCCAGAGGCTGCTGGACATGTCACCTCCCTGGGCACCAGTGCCTCACCCCAGGTAAGCGCTGGAGCCTGGAGCAGCTGCCCCATGCCCATGGCTGGGGCCTGGGAGCGAGCAGCTGTGGGAACAGGGGGAGGAGCATCCAAGATCCGGGGCTAGACCTCTCCTCAGCACCGGGAACTGTGGTGGGGGGCTGGGGATCGAGGGGTCGGGGGCTGTCCCTGGCTGTGGCAGGTGTTGATGCTCAGTGTGGGCACACAGCCGCCTCTGCAGTGCTCCCAGCTCAGCACTGCCCTGCCTGCACCGACTGCCAGCACCGGGGCTTTGGCTCAGGGAGCTGCCAGTGGGAGGAGGAGTTTCCCTGGGCACGGGCAGGGATGTCTGCCAGGGCCAGGTGCCCACTGGGCCAGGTGCCCGCTGCTCCACATGGCCCTGGTGGCAGCTCCAGCTAGGCAGGGAGAGCTACAGAGCTCTTCATCTGCTCCAGCATGGAGCAACCCCCTTGCTGTCAGCCACACTGCTCATGAAGGGGGACAACAAGGGCTCCTGAGGTCATTTTCATCTGGGCAGAGAGGCAGCTTTAACTGTCCCCTTCCCCTGCGCTCTGGCAGAGCCATCATGACCCACCGCTGCAAGAAATCCTCCGGCCTCTGGAAGGTATGGGTGCCTGGGCAGGAGCAGCACCGTGCCCTGTGAACACCTGGGAACGGGCCTGCAGTATCTGCTCGGGGCCTCGGCACCCCCAGAGCCCCCTGACTCCCTCTATTCCCCCAGATGGTGGTGTGGGATGAGCCTTTCTTCCAGGGCAAGAAGCACGAGTTCACCACCGACTGCTACAGCACCCCAGAGCACGGCTTCAGCACCGTCCGCTCCTGCAAGATCGAGAGCGGGGCGTGAGTGGGGGTCCCGGGGCACTGCCACCCCACGGTGCTGTGGGACCCCACGGATAGCAGGGGGGTTGGAGGATGGAGGCCTCCAGTGCCTTTTGCTACCCGAGCTGCCTCCCGTGGGCAGCGCCGGGTGCGGCGAGCACAGCCCGGCGGCGAGTGGGGCGGTGGGCACCCCGGGGGTCTCACCCCTCCCGCCCCGGCAGGTGGGCAGGCTTCGAGCACTGCGGCTTCCAGGGGCAGCAGTTCGTGCTGGAGCGCGGCGAGTACCCGTGCTGGGAGGCGTGGAGCGGCAGCAACGCCTACCACGTGGAGAGGATGTGCTCCTTCCGCCCCATCGCCTGCGCCGTGAGTGCCCCCCGCCCCGGCGACCCCCGCGGGGCGACCCACGGAGCCCACTGGCCACGCACAGGGTGGCAATGCCAAAGCCGCGCCCGTCTCGGCCGCAGGATCACGGACGGAGCAGGCTGATGCTCTTTGAGGAGGAAAATTTCCAGGGCAAGCGGGCGGAGATGAGCGACGACTGCCCCTCGCTGCCCGCCCTGGGCTGGGGCAGCAGCACCGTGGGCTCCTTCCTCGTCCGCTCCGGCGCGTGAGTACCGGGGCTTGCAGCCTGAGGGACTGCCGGGGCGCCAGCAAGGGCCGGAGGATGCTCCGGCAGCTGCCGGGATGCGCCCGCAGCGCCCAGCCCCGAGCCGCCGCCGCTCTCTGCTCTCTCGCAGGTGGGTGTGCTCGCAGTACCCGGGCTACCGGGGCTTCCAGTACCTCCTGGAGAGCGACAGCCCCGCGGGCGAGTACAAGCACGTCCGGGAGTGGGGGTCCCACGCGCAGACGGGCCAGGTCCAGTCCATCCGCAGGGTCCAGCAGTGACCGCGGTGCCGGAGCCCCCGCGGCCGGGCACCCTCTGTGCCGCGGGGCGGCGGCGACAAAGCTCAATAAAGGCTCAGTTGTCCAAGGCGGCGCTGGCAGTTGGGGATGAGGGCCATGGGGGTGCGTGGGCAGGAGTGATGCCGCTCCCAGGGGCAGAGCGGGGCTCTGCAGGGGAGGGGAATTTTTCTGCCCGGCTGGAAAAGCCGGGGCTCTGCAGGACCCCCAAATCCCACCACTCCACAGACACCAGGTTCTCTTCCAGCACCTGCCAGGGGGTGAAAGGAGCTGCAGGATCAAGCAAATGTGCACCTATCCCCACATCCATGCACACCCTGTACGCATCCCAGCACTCTCATCCACCTGTACACACCCCTGCACCCATCCCTGCACCCATCCCTCACTCCCGCACACCCAGTGTGCAGACAAAGCTGGAAGTGCAGCAGGGAAAGGCTGGCCTGGAAAAAATCCTCATTTCAGAAGAGCTCTGGAAAAAATGTTTGATGTGGTGAAAATGTCCCGTCCATGACATTTGCAGCAGCAAGGCCACCAGCGGAGGGAATGCTTCTCAGCGAGGGATCCTCTCCGCAGGAAATCACAATTAAAAAGTCTAAATAGAAGAAGAAACAAAAAGTTTTGGGATGGACTGAATGAAATCCTCCTGCGCCCCAGGGCAAACCCATCCGGGGCCGACAGCCAGGGAGACCCGAGGAGCGGAGCTTCCTGTCACCCCCCGTCCTGGCTACCCCCTGTCCCTGCGCAGCTCCAGAGCCCTGAGGGAACGCGGGGTCCGGGAGCGGGGCCAGCACATGGCCAGGCACGGTGGGCAGCTGGCGGCGAGACCAGAGGTCCCCGGGGACCCGGCGGGGATTTTGGAGAACAATGCGGGAGCCCGGCAGCTGCACAGCGCTGCGGAGGGGCTGTCACAACCCCCGGACGGGAGGGGAGCTGTCCCCGCCACGGTGGGGGCTGTCCTCGGACAGGGCTGTGTCCCCAGGCCGGGCAGGTCTGTCTGCCATCCGTCCCCCCCGAGCCCGGGCTCATCCTGCCCCCTTGTCCCGTGTCCCCGGGGTCACACCCCTGGCTGTGGGGAGCCCGTGACTTCGCGGCGAACCATGTCCTGGCAGGGGGTGACAGTGGCGTTTGCAGCGGCTGTCGTGGCCAAAAGGGTCCCCAGGGCCTCCCGCAGGTGACTCGGCCGCGTTTCCAGCATTAAAATTTAATGCGAGTTGCAGCATCCTCCTGCGCCGTAGGTAGGGCCGGGGGGGCCGGGGGCTGCTGGAGGAGGAGTTTGCTCGGCCGCCTCTTCCTCAGGGATGCTCTGGGAAAGCTCCAGCACAAAGGAGCGGCGCGGCGGGCAGGAGCGAGCGGAACCGGCGCCCCCCAGCCCCAGCCCGGCCCCTCGGGAGCAGGTAACGCACCGCGGACGTGGCTCCGCTCCCTGCGGGCGGGGATGGGGCGCCGGTGGGGTCTGGGGGTGCGGGGAGCCCGGGGGCCGCCCCCACCTCCAGGTGGGGGTGGGGGCGATGTCGCCCCGGGATTCGGGGGGGGTCCTGCGGGCATCACTCCGGGAGGTGCGGAGCCGGCGGGCGCGGCTGCTCCCTCCTCTCCATGCCCCCAAAATAGCCCCCTTCTCAATATATTTTTCTCTGGTTATAAATAACCCCAGGAGAGGCATCCCCCCCTCCCCACCCCGTCAAGACTCCCTCTTTCCTCGGGGGTGCCAGGCCCCCTCCCTTTGTTAGGGCAGGAGCAGCCGCGCATCCCGCACCGTGTTCCCGGCCACATCCCAGCCCGGCGGGCGATCCCGGTGATCCCGGTCCTGAGGCAGCGCTGAGCAGCCTGGCCCCCCCCTCGAACACCACCTGCACCCCCCGGCCCAAATCAGAACTAACTGCTGCACCGCTTGTCTGTATTTTTTTTTTTTTCAGAATCCTCATCAAGAATAGGGCTCCTGCCAGGTAAATGGATTCTTGCCTGATTTTCAATGCTCCTGGGAGGATTTGTAGGCAAAATGCTGTTTTACTGCTTTGTCTCGAAGCCCTCATTTTCTCCTAAAGCTGATGATCCTAGGCGGAGGTTAGAGGTGAGGCTGGGGCCAGCAGCCCCAGGGCACAGCCCAGCCCTTCCTTCCCCTCCGAGTTAACCTGGCAGATGCTCTTCTTGCGGAGCCATTTTCTCTCCCTCATTGTCTCGCAGCCTTTTGTGTGTGTGCGGGTAAGTCCTGCCCTGGGAGCCAGGAGGAGCCCAGAAATAATCCGATTTTCAGGCATTGTGTGCTTGCAAAGGAGGCTTTCACACCCTCACACCCCCCCTCTTCTGCCGGGCTGCCCAGCCCCAGAGCTGCAGACAAAGGCAGCGGTTCCTGGCATCCCTGCAGCAGCACCAGAGCCTGGGCTGTGCTGGATGGCAGCGAGGCTCGGGCACCCAGGGCACAGGGCCGGGGTGTCTGCCCACCCCGCTGGGATCTGGGTGCACGGATGCCACGTCCCAGAGACCATCTCTCTCCTGTTGTGCCCTCATCTCCCTGCTCCTGCCCGCAGTGGAGCTTGTGCTCCTTCCCTCCCTCTCTCCTCACTCGAGGAGGGGGTTGACCCCCATTTAATTCGGGTGTCCAGCCCCCCCAGGACCACTGTATGTGCCACCCACACGTGTGGCAGAGGCAGCTCAAGCTCACGCCCAAGACGAATGTTGAGGTGAGTCCCGTCTGCACAAAATTGCTTTTCCCTCCCTGTCCCCTGGGATGTGCTCCATTCCCAGGCCAGAGAGGCCAGCCTGCCCCAGCACAGGCACCTCCCTCTCGGATCCAGCAGGGGATCCATCTGCCAGATGCTCATTCCTGCTGCTCGGCCGCACCGCAGCTGGGCTGCAAATGCCGCCTGGACGAGCTGTCCCCACCGCGGGGACTGTCCTGCCGGCAGCGTGTGGTGACAATGAGCTGTGGGAAGCAGGAGCGGCTCCGCGGCTGAACTGCAGAGTCATCACGGCCCTGCTCCTCAGGGAGCTGCTGCTGTCCTGGTTTGCCCAGGCAGGCAGGGCAGGGCAGGGCAGGGCAGGTCACAGACATGGGCTGGCTGCTGGCACCGGCCACGTGTCCCCAAATCCCCGAGGAGATGGAGCAGCACCCACCGCAGCGCGGCTGTGACCGCCCCTCGCCCCAGTTTAACCAGTGCCTGTGCAAACACAGGGTGCCTCAGCTTTACCCCACGGCAGGGGCAGGGGCAGAGGTGGCAGCAGAAGTGACACTGGCAGTGGCAATCAGTCCCTGCCTCCAGTGCAGGGGTTACAGCAACAAGTAGGGACAGTTTGGGGCATTGCCACCATTTCTGGTGTGGTGGTTCTGATGCCCCCCTGTGCCTGGTTCAGCTCCTTCACCCTGCAAAGGGACGGGGACAGGAAGGTCTGTGCCCAACCCTCCTGCCAGGCTCCTGCCAGCCTGGCTGGGCTGTGCCTGAGGATGGGGCCCTGTTTCTCTCCCTTGCTGCGTTGGTTGTTTCTCTTGCAGCTGCTAATGACTGACCTGAGGTCTGTTCACACAGTCCCCTCGCTGCCTCCACGGCGCAGAGCCACGTGGAACAGGGGACATTGCACAGCACTCCTGCAGCTGGTGACCACAGGTAGGACTCTGGGGAGGGGACACAGGTAGTGCCGGCCCCGTGCTCTTCCACCCCTCGTGAGCAGGGAGGGTGCTGGGCAGCCGGGATCATTCTTCCTCCTCAGGGCCTCATCTCCTGGAGGGTTCTCCCCAGTCCCCAGTGGGGTGTAGGGGTTCACACCATCCCCAGGGCCACCTGCATGAGAGGATGTGTCCCCTACGTGTGCCCAGCAGTGGGGAGGGCGTGGCTGCCACAGCCCAGGGTCTCACAGCATCTCTGCTCCTCAGTGCCACCACCCCAGGGGCATGGCCCAGCTCCTGCCTGGCCACACTGACCATGTCCAGAGGGGAGCCGGGCTCAGGAGCTGCCATCACAACCAGCACATGATGCCAGAGCCGGGCTGGCCCCAGCAGAGCACCCTGGTACCCACTGCCATGGCGTGGAGCCACCAGCCCGGCCACTGCGGGGGACACAGCCCGGGAGACTGCGGTGGTGACACCTGAGGACACGGGGCTGTGCATGCACACCGTTCTCCTGCAAGGTGCTGGGGTGTCCTTGCCTCCCACTGCTCCCCCCCAGGCCTGTCTCCTTCCCTGAGCACAGAGGAGAGAGAAGGAAAAGGGAGTGGGGGCAGAGCTGTGCCAGCTCCTCATGGTGACACCATGGCCAGAGCCCAAAGGGGCTCTGTTTGTCCCCACTGATCCTGCCCTTCCCTCTGGCTGTTGGTGAAGTCCTGGTGCTTTCTGAAGCACCTGGTGTGTGGAGCATCCTGGAGCTTGGAGAGGAGCATGGACAGCGAATCCTCCTGCCATGGCCTCTGCAGTGCCCTGTAAGCAGGTGGGACACGTCCTGGCCAAGCAGCCACCCAGGCCCGTGTCCCCACACAGGCAGGATGGGGGTGCTGTGGGCTGGGGGCTGAGGGCAGACGCAGCTCATGGCAGGGGTTACAGCCTTGAAGTCCAGACTAGAAAAGCGTCCTCTTGGGAACCAGAGAAGCTCATGCTGTGGGAGGAGGTGACCTAGAGGGACACAGGGCGGAGGCTTTCCTGGGTGCCCCATCCCAGCCCTGTTTTTTGGGGCACAGTGCTCCTGCAACCCTTGGAGCACTGCTCAGCCCCATGGAGAGGCAGTTCCAATGGGGAGGGGGTAAGCTGTGGGTCACCTTTCCTCTGCTCCATGGTGGTTTTCCCTGCTGGATCTCCTCCCTGCACGTGCAGTGGGAGCTCGCTGCAGTCCTGGAGCAGCTGTCGTGGCCTCTGCTGGAGCCTTACCCCAGACACTGACAGTGATTCTCTCACCCCCTCCTCCTCTGCTTCTTCCACCTCCTTTAGAGTCCTTTAGGCACTGCTGGGACTGTGTCCTCCATGCATCCTGTCTCACCTTTCCCAGCACCAGGGGTGGGAAGCACATGTTGTGAGAGGCCTCTGGTACCTCCCTGGCAGGGATCAGAGGAGCAGATCCCTGCTGAGCATTTCATTCCAGGACAGGCTCTGTAACACCGGCTGAACCCTCTGCTAACACCTTCCCAAATGTCAAAGCCTAAAAATGCCTCCTGCTCTTGTGAGCCAGAGCCCTGCTGCTGACAGGCCTGGCTCTGCATGCTACCAGTATTAACCTACTAACCTGCTGGGACCCCTGTGCCCTCCCCGGGGCCACCACGGCCCCTGGCACACGGACTAACCCACTAACCAGCCCAGCGCATGCCCTACTAACCCACAGCAGCCCTGCCTCGTGCCCACTAACCACAACAGCAGCGCTGCCTTTAAAGGGGAACAGAAAAGCTGGAAAAGGGCTTTGGAAGTGCCGGGTGTCAGTGCCAGGCTGCACAGGCAGGGACAGGCAGGGGCAGCCCTGGCTGAGGGCAGGAGAGTGGACTGGCTGCCCAGCACTGGCAGGAGTGGTGTTGGGCTGCTCCTGCCTGTGCAGACAGCTCCTGTCCCAGGCAGGAGAGGGGACTGCTGGTCCCTGGGCAGGAGAGGGGAGCAGCAGCAGCCCCTGCCCCGGGCAGCCCTCGGCAGCACGAGGAGAGGGTTTCTCCCCACACGCCCTGCCCAGCTCTGCCTGTGGAGCCTGTTGCTGACTAGGAGCCTAAAACGGTTTTATCAGCAGAAGCTTTTCAGTTCCTTTTTAAGCCAGTAGATCTCTGTTACTAACACATTCCTGAACTGAATTAAACAAACTAACCATTGCTGCTTTTCTCTTCATTTCTCTTCCAGTGTGTGTGTCCTCTAAGGCAGACCAGTGCCCTGCTTCTGTTACTAACCTGTACTTCTGTTTCTACTGTACTAATCCTCCCTGACTGTTTCTCTCTTGCTACTAACAACTCTCTTTGCACTTTGTCTCTCGGGTGCTGTTTGCCATGACAAGTGACAGTGGCTCCTCCTGGACTTACCTGCAGCACTCGATTTTTCGTGCTGCTGAGCATCCCTGGCTCCCATTTGGTACCATGGGAAAGAAGATGCTCAGGCTGGGGCACTTTGAATATTTCCTTCTTGGCCTGTTTTCTAAGAAATTTGACGTGGCACAATGAGGAAAAGAGGCTGAGTGGCAATAGGACAGTACAAACCCATTAATAATGGCTGTAGAGGTCCAGCAAAGAGATTCATCCACAGAGCAAAGGCTGCACTGAGCCTGAGCTTTGGGTTCTCCTGAGGCCTCAGGTCACCTGTCATGGGGAATGTTCCCGTGCTGCTCCCAGCATTGGTGCTCCTGGGCTCCTCTCTTCACCCCCTCTGTCTCTCCACAGTTTATCTTGTGCCTGGTGCATGTGGAAGCTGCTGCTGGCAGCGTGGCCCTGACTAACTCAGCTCTCTGTCACTGCCAGGTCCCACTGCAGGGTGCCCTGGCCCCAGCCAGGGACAGGGCTGGGCAGTGGGTGTCACAGGGGCTCTGCCATCAGGTGATGGGGACACAGCCTGGCCTTTGCTTTCTGTCTGTCAGCCAGATGAACATCCCCAACCTCTGCAGGGACCCTGCCTGGGTGAAGGATCCAGGCCCTGGCCCGCTGCGGTGGGTTTGGCACATGGCAAGGCACTGATGGTGGTCAGGGCTGCCATGAGCAGGGGGACAGAGCTGAGCCCTGGGTGCCAGCAGAGGATGGTGGCTCTGTGCTGCTGAGCCCTGGGTGCCAGCAGAGGATGGTGGCTCTGTGCTGCTGGCCCATGAGGACATCCCAGGCTGTGGCTGTTGGGGGACAAGGCACCCCTCAACCAAAGGTCACGGCAGCTCTGTCAGGGGGGCAGATCCAGACAGGGTCCAGCTCTGGCTGCTCTCTCTTGGCTTTGCCTTGTGCTCTTCGCTGCCATGGCCAGGGCTTCCCCTGACGGCCTGCTGCCACTGGCTGATGTCACTGTCACCCCATGGTGGCTCTCCTGCCTGCAGAGCCAGACAGGGTCTCCTGGGTGGCCCCACGACACTGCCACCTCCCCTGGGCATCCCTGCTAGGCACTAACCCTGGGCATCCCTGCTAGGCACTAACCCTGGCCTGCTCCCCCTCAGGGGATCTCTCAGGCTGTTCGGGGTCCCCTCCCCACCCAGCTCTGTGTCTGTCCAGCCTCCACCTTATCCCCCTAATCCCCCAAAGGCCCTTCCTCTGCACAGCTGCCACCAGGATGGATTTTAGGGCTGATGCTCCTGTGTTTGATGGAAGGGGGAGACAGGGCCCTGCTGTGGGCAGAGTGGGGAGCACAGGGACAGGAATGGGACAGAAGGACAAGCCAGGTCAGGCTCACGGGGGATGGGTTCAGAGCTTCTGCACAGGACAGGAGCATCACAAGTTGTCAGAGCCCACCACTTTGAGGGACTCTCCTCCCTGCCCCACAGACCCCTCTTCTGCTCCAGAGCAACCTCCCTGTACCCAGGGGGACCTCCCCAGGCTGGTCACCCAGGGGAGACGTGGGACCACCTTGATGGCAGAGGATGCAGCTGGCAAATGTCACCCTGCACAGCCTGCACAGTGGGGACAGGCCACCAGTGCCCCCCTCAGAGCAGGGCAGGAGGGCAGAGAGGCTCCACCAAACAACCAGGTTCCTCCTTTGCTCTGCTCCTGCACCTCAGGGCTCCCCGTCCCTGCTCCCCAATCCCCGTGGCTGGCAGGAATTGATCCCTCTGTCTGCCCATCCCTCTTTGCTGGCGTCCCCACAGCCGTGTGGAGAGGGGCACCATGTGCAGACCCCCTTCCAGCTGTGGTGGTGGACGTGTGACCAGGGCACCCCAGCAGTGCCACGGGCAGAGGTGCAGCCCTGGGGGCACTGTCCTGCCCAGGGTGCTCCAGCTCAAGCTGCCCCTGCTCTGCGGGCACAGCCACGCTGGCTGGGCACTGGCCAGGAGTCCCTTAAGTCCCCACAGCCCCGAGGATGTCCCCACAGCCCCGACGATGTCCCCACAGCCTGTAATGTCCACTGTGAACATGGCAAGTGTGCAACCACCTCGCTGTCTTCTTTGTCTTCTGTCTTTGTGCAGTGTGGGGGGCTGGGGGTGCCCCAGCTCCCGTGGGATGGGCAGGACAGGCCGTTCTCACCTCGATATCCTGCTGGGGCACCGGGGGTGCGGCAGGACCGGAGGGGCCCGGGCTGGGCGGTGGGGAGAAGGGGCTCCGTGCCCCGCGGGGCGCAGGAGGGCGGGCAGCCCCGGGCAGCCCCGGACAGCCCCGGAGGGTGGCTCTGGGGGCGCGGTGCCGTGCCCAGCGCGGGGAGCAGGGCGGGCACGGAGCCGGGACAGCCCCGCGGGGCTGCGGGGGCACTGCCGGTACCGGGCCCGGCTCGGAGGGTGGCGGCAGGTGGAGCTCGTGTTCCAGCAAAGCCCGTGGCCGTGCTTCATCCCTGGAAGTGTCCAAAGCCGGGCTGGACACGGTTTGGAGCGACCGAGCTGCGCTAGCGGGAAGTATCGCTGCCCACGGTCGGGAAGTGGAAGGAATGAGCTTTAAGCGTTTTCAAAGCATCCCACGGTTCTGCGATTCCAGCCTGGCACACAGTGAGCAGGACACGGCTCCTGCCTGCCTTCCTCCGGAGGGGGCGGCTGGATACCCCCGGCTGTGGGGAGGGGTCCCGGCTCCGTCCCCTCCCGGCTGTTCCTGTGTTTATTTTCCCAGCATTTTGACGTGTCACGGCGAATGCCACCAGCCCGTGGTGACAGGGAACGCGTACGAGCAGGAGAAATGATGCTCGTTTACATCAAATCGCGCCGCGGTTCTGTGAATGGATCCGGGGCATTTTGGGGGCTCTCAGCCACAGAGGGGCCCTGCGGGAAGGGCTTTGCCAGAGGGATTGAGAATGCCCCAATTGCCTTTCCCAGATGCCCCAGAGCTGGCCACGGAGCTGCCGAGGGAGCCAGGGAAGCAGGCAGGGAGCCAGCCGAGGGAGCAGCAGCTCCATGCCCACCGTGCTGCCTGGGATTGGTGTCTCTGTTCCCACTTCTACAAATAGGCCATTAAAAAACCCCACAGATCTTCCATTCTCCCCTCCCTCCCTTCCAGCCGGCAGGCAGACGCAGCTATGCTCACACAGTCACACCCTTATCCAGGTTTTTCTCAGATCCCGGGGCTTTATCCCGGGAAGCATCATGTGTTTGCTGTCCCCAGCACCTCACAGGGACGCAGCTGGGTCCACCTTAAGTGGAAAACTCCCTAACTGCGGGCATCACCCCTGCCAGCAGCTCCCTGTGGGGCCGCTGGGCAGGTGCCCTGGGCAGTCAGCGTGCCTGCTCGCCTTGGGCAAGGAAAAGCCTCCTTAACTCCATCCATGCCCACTTTTCCCCCAGCCAGCTCTGTCTATTCCGTATCTTGCAGCAAGCAGAGCCGAGAGGCACATGTGGAACACTGAGTGAGGCTGGAGCTGAAGGCAGGACGTCCTGGCACATCTTGAAGCAATTAAAGTATCAGTTACAGAGCTCTGAGCCGCCGTCCTTGCCTCTTCCACTCTGCAGAACAAGGCAGGGGCTGTGGCTTGGTTGGGCACCAGAATAAAGCTTTCAGCTGACAGAAAGCAGGCTTAGGTTGAGCATCAGGGAAAAATTCTTCCCTGTGAGGGTGGTGAAGCCCTGTCTGTGGCTGTCCCGTCTCTGGAAGTGTCCAAGGCTGGGTTGGATGGGCTTGGAGCAACCTGGGCTAGTGGAAGGTGTCCCTGTCCATGGCAGGGGTGGCAATGGATGGGCTTTAAGGTCCTTTCCAAACCATTCTGTGATTCCATGTCATACCAGGGGGTCCCAGATCCTGATTTCTTTAGGATCAACCATGTTTGGACTCTTCCCTCCACTGGGAGCAGCTCCAGGCCCATGCAGCCACACTCTCATTAATATGTGGGATTGCGAGGCGATCCATAATTAGATGCTAACTGAGTTTTCTCTAGGTTGGGTGAGGGAAGGTCACCAAGGTAGGACTGGAGTCAGCTTATTGTTATTATCAATCAATAACCTATTTATTTTCCAACATTCCTATTAACCTCTGCGAGCCACTCGCTGTTTCCCTATGAAAGGGCTGTGCTGCTGCTTTGCTGACTGGACAACTCTGATTGAAAATGGAGCAGTGACCCGACCCCAAAAGCAGAATCCAATTAAAATAATTTTCATTTGTAGATTAATATCTTTTAACATGTTCTACATCCCTTGCTTCAGCATTTCACACAGGAGCTGCTGCCTTGTTACACGAGTGCCCGTATCAGCGGTGCCATAAGAAAATAATTACAATTAATTAGACATGGAGACAATTAGGACTGTCCTTTTCCAGGACGGAGGGACAGTGCCCAGCTGTGATGTGGCACTGCCATGGTGGCAGTGACTTGTGGCTGGTGGGACAGGGCTTGGGGCAAGGAGAGGGACAAGGAGGTCTCAGTGTCCGGCTCCTTGTGCCCCTGTCCAAGCACCAGCCCGGGAAGGAGGGTGGGGGAGGGTCCCTGGTGCTCCATCCTGTGCTGATGGAAGAGGTCCCCAATCACGGGGGTTCATCACATCATGGTGGGTCCCATCCTTGTCCCCTCCCTGGTGCTGGGCATTGCTGAGCGCAGGAGTTGCCAGATGCAACTGGGTCTCAAGGTAAAGTCTATTATTAATAACGTGACTTTGTTAATAAAAAGATTAAAATTAGGTTTATGGTTTGCCGACTGCCCTTTCCACGCTGTAATCATCCCTCATCCATATTCATGAGCCTCTCATTAGTAACCACTGCTTACAAGGCGGCTAAACAGCCCAACCCTTCAGCAGCCACCATCTCCTTAACTGCTTAACTTGCTCGCTGATTACCAACATCAAATTAACTCTGCAGAACGGATCTAATAAGCTTCCCGGTGGCTTCAAACCTCCTTGAAAATTGCTCTGATGTCTCCATGGGGTACTATTAAAAAAAAACCTTCCCCTGTGAGCATAGCAGGGAACGCATCGGGCTGCGGCCGGTGCCCGGCCCTGCCCCGGTGCCCGGGGCAGCTTCCCGGAGTGCCCAGCGGAGCAACCCCGCTCCGTGTGGTGCCTTTGCACTGGGAACAGCTTTTTGAAATGATGAGCTGTTTTCCCTGATCCTTCATTAAACACTCCAAGACTTAATTTCGCTATTTGGTAGCTGGGGGGTTGTGTAACAAAAGAATAAATAAGAACGACCTTTCCATTTAATTACTTTTTTTTTTAGATGTGGGAAATGCCTCGGCTCTCTGGCAGCGGGTGTGTGGAGGTCTGGTGGTGTTCAGGAGTGATGGGACCAACCTGACGATGCTGGCTGTGGTCTGGGCCAGGTTTGGGGACACCCCACAGTGCTGGGGACAAGTGCCACGGAGGACAAGCCATGGGCTGGGGATGACACGGGGGTGGCTCCCTGGCAATTAACTCAGACGGATGTTCCAGCAGCGGCCGTGGCCATGCGGAGGAACGCGAGGGAGCCTTCATCCCTCATTGCCATGGCAACCGTGCACAGGGATGGAGAGCTGAGGGGCCTGGGGGGATGCATCCCTCTGGTACACAGAGCTCCAGTGGGGGTGGCTGCTGAGACACCCCCGAAACCCCTTCTGGGATAGGGATGTTAAGGGCCTCCATCAGGCAGATCCAGCCCACCTGGGGCTCAGAACCCCCTGGAGGCAGCCAGGTGGGATGGGAAATCCATCCTTGGGACAGCAGGCAGGGCTGGCTGCGCCCCCTTCTCCTGGGAGAGGTGTGCCAGGTGCCGGGCTGAGCCCCCAGCCCCTGTGCAATGCCCCCTCACACCCCTGCACGGACCTGATGAAGAGAGCTGGGTGGCTGCAAATTCCCACCTCCAGCCCGTATTTCCTGCCTGCTGGAGAGAGCACAGACACAGCTTGCAGCAGGCACAGACAGGGAGATTTAGTAGGCAGGAGGTGGAGAATTTGTGTTTGGGCTCCCTGCTTGGTGCTGGGAGCTGGGAGCTGGAGGATGCTGCTGCTGGCACTGTCCCCTGAATTAAGGACAGGGATCACCCACTCGGTCCTGAGCCTGGAACCCAACCTTGGGGTCTGGTCACCAGAGCCAGCAGTGTCCCCCTGCATGGTTAGAGGGGTCAGGAAGCAGGCTGTGTGGGCAGAGAGTCCTGTGGTCCTGCTGCACAGAATCCCAGCCCTACACCATCCCTGTCCCACATTACCCCTGTCCTGCACCATCCCAGTCCCACATTATCCCATTCCCACGTTATCCCTGTCCCACACCATCCCTTCCCACACCACCCCTGCCCCCGAGGGGGGCACACAGCCTGGGGAAGGGGCACAAGGCCATTTGAGCAGGAGAGGAAGGAGCTCCTCAGCCTCCTGCCCAGCCAGAGGAGACCTTCCCAGCTGGCCCCAGCCCAGCTCAGAGGTGGGGCACCTCGGGGAGGCAGAAGCCATTCCACACCCTGATCCCTCACTGCCACTCCACATCCCTCCCCAACAACCCCCTCCCTGCATATTCTCCCCTGATTCAGGCTGATATTAATAATGGCTTATTTCAAGCTTTCAGCCTACTTTCTCTGAAGAAAATATTTATCCTGAGTTCCATTTTCCATTTCTTTTCAATTACCCAGGGCAGATCACCTCCCCACAACTCTCCTCTTTAGCCATGAACACAAATCCTATTGCCTTTTCTCTTTCCATGTATTTGCCCTTTGATTTAAGCTGCATTTTCTCCTGTTTTCATCAGTTCTGGCCCTCTCCTGCTGTATATCTCCCTGTTTATCTACTTTCCAAAGGCCTCCCCCTATTTCTCCAGCCTGGATCAATACAGCTGCAGAACCAACTGGCAGCTCCTTGCTGCTGCTGCCTGTAGTTTTTCTTAGGGGACTTGTCCAGTATTTCTTGTTAAGCTTCTGTCTCAGCTTGTTCCATTTCTCATTAGGTTTTAGCACTGGCATTGTAGTATTTCTTGCATTTCCATGCTGCCCAGTGGATCTCTTGGAATTCTTAATGTTGAGGCTTAAAGCTTCCTCTTTTGTGGGCTCCCGGGGCCTCCCCAGCAGGCTGGAAGTGCTGAGCAGCGAGACACTTGGATTTTCAGGTGGAGAAAAGAATTCCACTGGCTCCAAGCCGGGCCAGGATCTTTTCTTACAAAAGGGGAGATGGGGATTATTTGCATTTTACAGCGTTTTTACCACGGGATGCATTTCCTGGGGCTGTGGTGGATGGCAGTGCCAGAGGGTGGGGGAAGGATGGGATGGCTGGAAGGGCAGAGTGTGGCAGCTCCTCCGAGCCCCCTCTGAGCCCCTAAAACCCAAACCCCTTCATCATTTCCTGCCAGCACACATCCTGGATATTCCAAAGGGTTTTTTTTTTTTCTTTTTTCCATCTGCATCCCTCCCAGAATTTTCCTTCCAAGAGAAAAGCTGCTGTTAAAAGCCAGCCCAGCTTTGCAGCTGTCAGGAGCCAGCAGATGTATTGCTCTCATGGCTGCATCCCTGAGTATTAAACACGACGTGCAGCCACCACCACGCAATATTTCCTGGGATGCCACAGCTCTGCAGGAGCCAGGCAGTGTCCTTTAAAATCAAACCAATTTTTCCTGTCTCCTCCACAGAATAGTTTTATTTATCCACACTCCACCAGCTGTTACTGCAGGTTAACCAAAGGTTGTAAAAGCACTTTTCTAACGCCCTTTAACTTTGTGTGGTTTGTTATTGAAATTATTCATCTTGGATTGAGGGGTTTTCCTTATCAGGCAGGGATAAAAGAGGGAAATCTGGCCCTTCCCTGCCCTGTAGAGTGCTCTGTCCCTGGAGCTTGGAGCCTTCCTGGGGCCACGGAGCTGCTCCACATTGTCTGGGAGGGATGGAAATTCTGGGGATGGGGATTGAGGGATGGGGATTCCAAGGATGGGGATTGCAGGGTTGGGGATTGCAGGGTTGGGGATTGAGGGATGGAGATTCCAAGGTTGGGGATTGAGGGATGGGGATTGCAGGGAAGGGCTTGCAGGGATGGATGTTGTGTGGTGGTTCAGTCCTTGCACACCTCTGAATGCCATTTCTGTGCAGGTGATTCCCTCATCCAGGAGGGGAAGATGAGGCCGATGAAATCCAATCTCCTCTTCAGTCTGACCAGGATAATTCACCACAAGCTAAGCAAAAGGAAATTATTATCAAATGCAAATAAAAGTTAAATAAAGCTGCTTGGGAGCTGCTCTATGGTGGACTATCCACATCAATCGGGGGAAACACATCACTGGAACTCCTGCTCAGGTGTCCAGAGCTTCCCAGACCCTCGTTACCTCCCTGTTGACGGGGACAGGGATGACACCGTGGGGATGTGGAGGGGAGTCAAAGCTCTGACACAGCCTGGGGACAGCTCAGTGAGGCGGGCAGGGGGACAGAGGGGACATGGGGACAGGAGGTGGCTGGAGGTGTCCGACCCACACCAAGGAGCCATGGCACATCCTGGTGTTGGTACTCCTCTGTAACCCACCCACCAATCCCAGCGCTGACAGAGATGTATTTTTAGCTGCTGCAGCACAATTAAGTCTTCTCGTTAGTCTCAGGAGGGGAAGGAGGCTGTTGGTTTACTTGCAAATGCTTGAGGTAATTCTCTAATGGCTCCTCCACCATTACACAGACTCTGTTTTCCATCTCTTATCATATGTAATCCCTAATGATTCCTCCGTTATGTCCTGTTTTATTAAAGCACCATTGAACTATAGCCTATTGATTTAGATTTCACAGACAATTGAAATTTAAATTGACTCCAAATTGAATGTCTCCATGCAATCTGTGTTCTGCACTAAAGATAGATAAAATGCTTCTATTTTTGATAACAACTTATAGCGGAGGGAGGCACATTTTAATTTCAGGAAGCACAGAAGGGCGTCAGGATTTCCATGACAATGGCAGGTGGCCGGGTGGCAGCAGGTTCCTGACCCCTCTGGGCACTTGCTGTCCCCCAGGGCTCAGAGGGAGCAGCAGGGCAGCGTGCACGTGGTCATTTCTGTTGGATTTAGAGAAAAATGGGACTTAATGCCATGAAGGCTGTGGCTGGGGAATTCCTGGAGGGCTCTTGATTTCCTGAGCACCAGCTGAGCCACCCGTGCTGCCTGCCCGAGGTGCCAGTGGGTGCTTGGCCCTGGGATGCTTTTCATAAACCACAGAACCATAGAATCCCACACTGCTTTGGGCTGGAAGGTGTTGGAGTTCAGGACATCCCTCTGGCTGCCCTGGCTGTCTCGAGACCCTGACAGGGGTCTCAGAGACCCTGGAATGAAGTCAAAAACATCTGTGGCTTTGATTGTAGCCTGTGGAAAAAGCTGCCAACTCTGTATGAGGAATTACAAGTCACAAGGGTTTGAGTAGTGTGGTATTTGAATTAACACAGGGTGGAAAAGTAGAATTTTGGCATTTTTAGAATGGGTTCAAGGGGGTACAAGATGGAGAGATTTGGGCGTGTCCGAGCCTTCTTCATCTTTGTCTTGTCCTCCATGTCTTAGTGTGATGGTGGCACTTTTCTATTGGTTTAAGGTAGAGATTCACTGTCTAACATAGCTGATGGGAATTGGTGAAGAAATTGTAAAGATACACACAGTTTTTTGAGTATATAAGGTGGGAGCCACCCAGGGCTTGTGGGCAGATGGCCATAGTGGACTTGCTTGCCAGAGCTCAGCATGTCAGAGAAAAAATGTTTAGATAAGAAGAAATAAACAATCTTGAAAGCACAATCAGGAGCATTCCAGGCTCCTTCTTTGGCTGCATCTGGGCTAAGGGAAGCAAAGCCACTTTACAAGCTCTCTTGGGGTCACCCTGACCTAGGGACCCCGGGAGAGAAATCCACAGGAAGGGATTTTGAATCCCCTCTCATTCCACTTCTTGCCTGGGGCCGGGCTGCCAGAGCTGCTGAGGGACATCAGGGGATGCTCCAGCTCCTGTCCCCAGGCAGGGGCTGTGGGGATCACCCTTCATGACAGCGCTGAATCCATCAGCCAATAAACAGCTCATTGCAGGCTGGAATTCTCTCTGCTGGCATTGGGGTGGGCTCTAACACAGATATTATTCCCAGCCGGAGGCACATGAGCAGAGCTGGTGGCAGAACCTTGGTTATTTTACACCAGAGCTCCTGGGAGGGGGAAGAGCAGGGTCTGGAGCTGCAGGGATGGCCAAAGTCACCCTGTGCTCTGAGGGGACACCCAGGGATGGGGTACAGGGGTGAGGAGTCACGGTGCCAGGTCTGGGCACAGCTCCTGGCAATGGGCTCCTGCCCCAGCCAGGTCTCTGTACCCCCAGAGCTGGATTAACCCTTAATTTGGTGAATAAAACCTGTCAGACATTTGGGTTCTGGTGGGGTTTTCCCCTCAGGTGCTGTGTCTGCATGCTCTGCGTGGGTTCTGCTCTACGTGTGCTGCCACTGGGATCGTGAGAGTGTCCTGAGCAGGGCCAGCAGCTGGACTGATCATCCTTGTGGGTCCCTTCCAACTCCAGATATTAGGAAAATATTCTCTGTGAGCAAGGTGAGGCTCTGGTACAGGGTGCCCAGAGCAGCTGTGGCTGCCCCTGGATCCCTGGAAGTGCCCAAGGCCAGGGTGGATGGGGCTTGGAGAAATCTGGGACAGTGGGAGGTGTCCCAGGTGGCACTTTCCAACCCAGGCCATTCCAGGATTTCCCAGCCATCAGGGCTGTGTGTGGGACCAGTGCATGCTCCAGAGGTGGAGAGGTAAAAAAACATAAAAAAAAACCCAAAACCCTGCTGGCATTGGTGCTGCCCACCTGGAAGGACAAAACCCCCCCAAACACCTCTGCTGAAACCCACCTGCCTTTGAAACCCACCTAAATTCCTACAGCCAGAGCTGTCACCCAATTTCTCAGGGCACTGTGGTTTTCTCAGAATGATAGACAGTAATTAAAACTCAGCTAATAACCTCCTCACTCCTGACATTTCTACAGGGGTTTTCTTCACCATTATCTACATATAGATTAAAAATTGTAATTGGACCAGAGATAGGGTTAGAAAAATCCACCCCCTTCCCACTGATCGTTTGCTGCTGAGTGACACTTGGAAATTTTATTTAATCTGAGGAAAATTGAGTTGAACTCCAGTAAAAGTTGAGTTAACGTGAAGTACCTGCATTGGGTAGGAAATGCACTTGGCTGAGGGATGAAAGGAAAGGGTGGGAAAGGAGGTGGAGCAGCAACAGGGGCTCATATTGATGTTTCCATACCAAAAAAAGTTTAAAAAATGGGAGAATTGATGTTGGCAGCACCAGGTGCTTTAAAGATTCACTGGGAGCAACCAATCAAGCTGAGAATTAATCCAGCCTCAGCCAGCAATTCCCAAATTCTTGCCATGCTATCCCATGGTTCATGTTTTCCTGGAATGACCAGCTGCCTCCTGGGCATCCCAGGCAAGCAAAGATTCTGTGAATTCCATGCATCCTTGTACCCATCCCAGCCCCACGATGACTATAGGCATTTAATTATGACCTCAATAATTATTATACCATGGAATTAGTAATGGGATAATGACAGCATTTATTGGAAGTGGTGACATATTAACTAAGCTGGGCAGTATTAATTGCAATGGTGAATTATTCTCATTGCCACTATTTCAATTCTTGTTTTGTCACTATTACATTTATGACAGCAATAATTACATCTCTAAAATACTCATTATTGGGAGATATACAGAATAAGACTGGATAAATGCAGCAATTAAGGGATAATGCTCCTGGTGGGGAGTTGAGGAGCAAGAAATGGCTTTTTAGGCCGGTTTGAAGGGCTCTCCTGATGGAGATGACCTTTCACAGGATGAAGCCTTGGCACGGGGGAAACATCCTTGTTGGCTCAGGGATCAGATTGCCCCAAGACCCCAGCGAGGTCTGATCTCCTGGAGATGGTTTGAGCTGGGATGTCTGGGGGCATTTCCACGAGCAGAGGTGCCCAGAGGTGCCACTCTGGGGGTCCCTGAGAGTTGGGGAAAGATCATTAAGGTCATCAAATCCAACCATCAGCCCAGGCCCACCACTCTTTAACCACTAACTGTGTCTCTAGGGGCCACAGGTTTTCTGGACACCTCCAGGGATGGGGATGCCACCACCCGCTTCCAATGCCTGACCCCCTTTTCCATGAAAACCTTCTTCCTGAAGCTGCCGTGGCAGGCACATTCTTCTCTCTCTCATGATTTTTCATAGAGCAGCAGAGAGGAAAGAAAGAGAAAACAATATCTATTTCTGCTCCTTGTTTTTCTCATGTGGAATGTGTTTGGAGAATTGTTTACCTGGGGTGGACTTGTTTGGTTGGATTCTGGTGAGGATTGTTTGAGCCTGATGGCCAATCCAACCCACCTGGGGCTGGATTCTGGCGAGAGGGTCATGAGTTGTGAGGGAGTTAGATATGGTAGTTAGAAAAAGCAGATTTGTCGTTTTAGTATCTCATTTAAATAGTATATTAATGTATTATAGTGTAGTTATAATAAAGAAATCATTCAGCCTTTTGAACTGGAGTCAGACATCAGCTTTTCTTTCCACCAGGTTCACCTGCATTTACAATAAGGCTGTTTCCTCTTCTCCTGTCGTTGTGGTTGGGAGAAGAGCCCGACCCCCATATGGCTCCAACGCCCTTCCAGGGAGTTGTAGAGAGCAAAAAGATCTCCCCCCTACAGTCCATGCTGCTTCTCAACCCAATTCCTTCTCCTGTGCTTATCTCCAGGAGCCAGAACAAGGATGTTTATCCCGGAGAGTGCTGTCCCCCTTTTCTCCAGCCGCATCCCGTTCTTCCGCTATTGCCAGCACTCTTTGGCCGGCTCCCGGCGGCTCTCGGGGTCGGTGACACCCCAGCCTCGCCCAGGTGTCGCGGCGTGTCCCCACACGGTGTCCCTCTTCCCCCGCGGCACGGCCGCGTCCCGCCCCGCCAGCGCCGCCATCCATCACCGCCGAGCACCGCTCCTCCCGCAGACAATGAGGCAAAATCGGGCTTTTCAGGAGCGCCACTTTGTTGTTTGTACAAAGGAGTTGGGCTGTTAACACGTGTAAGGTAATGGGATCCCCCCCGGCTGCGCGGGGCTCTGCCTGATGGATTACCCACCCCATTCATCTAAATTATGTCACAGGCAATGAGCGACTTGCTTCATCTGCCCAAACCACGGCCGGGCTGGCAGCGCTGACACGCTCCGGCGATCACGGCCGGCGTGGGACGGCCCTGGGACCGTCCTGCCCAGCAGCTCCCGGCGCCACATCGGGGTCGCATCCCCTCGGCAGCGCCCAGGGCTCAGGGCGGGTGCCGGAATCCAGAAGGTGCTGCTGGTGTGGGTGTGGGCACACCCGAACCACAATTCTAACCATAACGCTATACCCTAACCCTAACCCTAACCCTAACCCTAACCCTAACCCTAACCCTAACCCTAACCATAACGCTAAACCCTAGACCTAATCCTCACCCTAACCATAACCCTAAACCTAACACTATACAAAACAATAACACTGACACTAACACTAAACCCAAACCTAACCCTAACCCTAGCACTAACACTAACCCTTAACCCTAAACCTAACACTAAAACTTAACCCTAACCCTAACGCTAACCCGCACCCTAAACTGAACCCTAACCCAAAACCTAACCCTCACCCTCACCCTAACCCGCACCCTAAACCTAACCCTAACATTAAACCTAACCCTTAAACCTAAGCCTAACCCTAAATCTCACCCTAACTCAAACCTAACACTCACTAGCACCCTAACCCTCACCCTAAACCAAATTCTAATGCTAATCCCAACCCTAAGCCTAACCCTAACCTAACCCTAAACCTACCACTAACACTAACCCCAAAACTAACCCTAACACTAACCCTTAACCCTAACCCTGACACTAACCCTAACCCTAACCCAAAACCTAACCCTCACCCACACCCTCACCCTAAACCAAATCCTAACCCTAACCCTAGCCCTAACCCTCACCCTAATGAAAAAAAAGAGCACTGGTCCTGCCCTCCAGAGAGTCCCTGTGGTTTTCCAGGCATTCCAGTGCTTAAATGAGTTTCTAGAAGAGATGGAGAGTAGCATGGGCAGGTAGTGATAAGAGAAGAGGGGATGGTTTTAAACTAAAAGAGGAGAGGTTTAGATTTGATTTTGGGAAGAAGTTCAGAGGGCAGTGAGAGCCTGGCACAGGTTGCCCAGAGGAGCTGTGGCTGCTCCATCCCTGGAAGTGCTCAAGGCCAGGCTGGACAGGCCTTGGAGTAAATTGGTGAGTGCAAGGTGAAGAATTTCTTCTTCTTACTGGAGAATTTCTTCCTCTCGCCCACGTCAGCTCCCAGCTGCACAGAATCCCCAGGGATCACACCAGTGACAGCAAATTGGGTCCATCCCTGCTCACACGTCCCACGCTGGGGCTCACCCAAAGGAAGAATCAAACTGGCTTATTTTAGAGATGAAGAAAGGAAGGAGAGAAGGGAGAGAACCCAATTTTCCTCCCAATTTGGTGCCACGCTGACGCCTGGAGATGGTGTCTAATTTGACAAGGCCATTGGTCCTGCAGTGATGGTGTTTGACTAATGACAGGATGAACTCTCTGTCGGTGCTGCCTGCACTGGAATAGCCCTGGGCAATCACCCAGCCACATGTTCCAAATGTGGCAAAGGAAATTGTCTAATAAAGCGATAAAGTGAGGGACTCACTAAATGATTTGTCTTTTAACCATTGTAATGGATTTTTTTTTTAACATTGCTTTATGTTGGAATACAAAAAATTATTACAAGTAATTAGAGTCATTTTGATTCAAATCTCTGCTTGGGCTTGACATATTTTGCATACTTCCACCCCATATAACAAGTCAGCTCATAAAAATGCAGGCAGCTCGGAGCGTGGTGGCTCAGGCGAGAGCTGGGGTTGTCTAAACCACCATCAGACGCCTTTGCCTCAGCGAGGGGAGGGAGGGGGGGATGCAGCACCACGTAAATTTATTTTGTCTCATTAAGGAGCAAGGAAGAAGCGAGTTGTGCATCGCCACGGAGCCGCAGCGTCACCGCTCCCCTGGCACAGGCACAGCCCAGGACCAGCACGGCACAGCTCCCTGGGCACCCACACCCCCAGGAGCCAGCCTGGGAGGGGAAGGTTGGGTGTTTCACCCTAATTCCTCAGCGTTGTGAGTGTGCACAGGCACAGGGAGGCTCTGAGCAGGGATTTATCCACCCTGCCTAAAGCAGGAGTATTTGAGCACAAAACCTTTGGATCTTGAGGGTGCTTGACACCCTCTCCCCCTTTTTCTTCCCTGGGGTGATTGTGAGTTAATCAGCATTTTATTAACGAGATAACAGATGGATTCACACGTGGCACAAATGCCCATCAGCCTGGCACACACAGCACCAAGGGCACCACTGCCTGTGGCATTGGCCAGCCTGGAGTGTTGTGCCCAGGGAAGAGGGAGAGCTCAGGAGTCAGAGTGAGCTCAGCCTCTTCAGGAGGCGTTCACACAGGGCAGGGCCACCTCTACAGGCAGCAGGAGCAGGTTGGTTGTGCCCCAGCAGCCAGGTCGGTGCTGTTCCCTGTGCCCCAGTTCCCACCTGGCTCTGGCACAGCTCCGGGCCAGGCCCTTCTGCCCAACACAGCCTGGACCAAGCATAAGTAAACTCCACATCCCTGAGGGGACAACAGCAGCAGCAATGGGCTCAGTCCCAGAGGACTGGGAGGTCAGACACGAGGACTCAGTGCCAGGCTCTGTGCCAGGCTGCCAGACTTATCCCTCAGACACTGGGAAACCCCTGAGGATGGCTCAGTGGCTGCGTGGTGCCCATGCCAGGGTTGGTGGAGCTGCTTGGATCCCCAGGACTGTGCCAGAGAGGAGATGGTGCCATCCAGCTGGACCCAAACCCTCCTTGGATCCCCAGGACTGTGCCAGAGAGGAGATGGTGCCATCCAGCCGGACCCAAACCCTGCTTGGATCCCCAGGAGTGTGCCAGAGGAGAGTGTGAATTTTGCCTGGCCCCCATGGAGGGACCCTGCCACGCTGACAGCGCCGTAGATCTGCTCCCAACAATCAGATGGGATCTTTTACCTGGCACTTTATGTATCTCACCCTGTACACAGCATCTCAATACCAGATCTTATTCTTTCTATTTGTCTTGTTTGAAAGCCCCTGTGTAAGAGAGACAATTTTTTAACTGTAAGATGGATTGCCTGGAGCTGTGCGACAGCAGGGACAGGAGGCAGGGGATGATGGATAACGTACAAATGATTAGAGGACAGGCCGCACAAATTCAGATGGAGAAAAAAACATTCCTGGCAATGTCACGGCTCCCTCCCCTCTGGTCAGCGCTGGCACAAGCCCCTGGCAGTGCCCACGGCTCCTTTTTTCCAGAGCTGGGGAGGTCTGACACAAACCCTGCCCCTCCTCACGGCTGCAGAGCTGCGCCAGTGCGGTGCTGGCGCTGCAGGATCCCTCCAGCCTCAGCTGAGGCCCTACAGCCGTGCAGGGCGAGGGCAGGATGCTGGCACGATGCTGGCACGGTGCTGGCACTGCCACTGCCCGGGGACAGCCCCCTCTTCCAGCCTGGCACGGGCTGCCAGCAGAGCTGTGCCGCGCTCGGAGCTCCCTCCGCCGCCTCATTAATCCTGATTTACAGGCGGAGGCAGCAGCCCAGGGCCCTCCTCACAGGCTGCCCAGGCTGATGTTCCCGAGAGAGGCCACGCTGAATTCTTCAAATGCGCACGGGGAGGGAAGCGGGAGCTGCCGGCGTGGTGTGGCGGTGTCCCGGCTGCTCCCCGGGGGCTGTGGGTGCCGGCAGGATGCCAGCCCCCATCCCCTCACGCATCAGGGGGGACTAGCATGGTCCTGAGCCCCGGTGCTGGCAGCGAGCAGGACCCGCCGTGCCCGGAGCTGCCCGGCAGTGGCACACACGAGGTGCCACATGTCACCGCTGCCAGCCAAGCCCCGCGGCTCTCGGCGCAAGGGTGGAGCTCCCCCTCCATCTGCTCACCCAATACAGATGCTAGCACCTCTATTACACCTCTGCTCAGCTATTTTTCAACTTAAAGGGCTAATAATGCCTTAATAAAACTCTTTAATTACAGAAAATGTCCTTTATTAAACATAATCACCATATGGTTGTGAAGCACTTATGGCCACATCCGTTACCTGGGGAAGGGAAAATCCTCCGGTGTCACCGGCATGAGCAGGGTGTGTTTAGCCTATCCTACATCACCCATCTTCGTGCTCTGAGGATCAGAGGAGTGGAAACCTTCCCCCCGTGCAGTACGTGCCGGGTCTCTGCCTCCTGAGCCACTTTACCCTTTGTGGTGGCCCGGGGCTGTGGTCACAGGGCACGGGCAGGGTCCTGCAGCCGCAGGGTTGGGACCAGCGCTCTGCAGCCCGGCCAGACACGGGGACACCCCGGTTCCATCACACCCAGACGCATTTTCCACGAGCTGCCGGCCCACCGACTCCAAAGCAATTAGCAGAAGTAATGAACTTCAGTGCTGCGGCATCGAGGGGAGCCATTAACCCCTTCTCCTCCGCACCACGGAGAGCTCCGGACCCTCCCGGCATCCTGGTGCCGGCTGCTCGCGCCTGTGCGAGGGGACAGTGACACAGCCGCGGGTCTCTCTTGCCTTCCCACCGCAGCCCCGCCTGGAGGGAGAGCCCTGCAGAGCCCCGATGTTCCTGCGTGCACCCATCCCTCTCCAGGACACACTTCAAGGCACCCAGCCCCGGGATCTGTGCAGGGTGTCAGGGATCCATT
>QUSF01000030.1:2511467-2522514 GCA_003676055.1 Chloebia gouldiae
GTGTGTCACAGTCATGGTGACAGTATTTGTGTGTGCCAAAACCGTGGAGACAGCGTGTGTGTCTCAGTCATGGTGACAGTGTGTGGGTCACAGCCGTGGTGACAGCGTGTGTGTGTGTGTGTGTCACAGTCATGGTGACAATGTGTGTGTCACTGCCATGGTGACAGTGTGTGTGACACAGCCATGGTGACAATGTGTGTGCGACACAGCCGTGGTGACAGCGTGTGTGTGTGTGACACAGTCATGGTGACAATGTGTGTGTGACACAGCCATGGTGACAGCGTGTGTGTGTGTGTGTGTGTCACAGTCATGGTGACAATGTGTGTGTCACAGTCATGGTGACAACGTGTGTGCGACACAGCCGTGGTGACAGCGTGTGTGTGTGTGTCACAGTCATGGCAACAATGTGTATGTGTCACAGCTGTGGTGACAATGTTTGTGTGTCACAGCTGTGGTGACTGTGTCTGTGTGTGTGTGACACAGCCATGGTGACACTGAGTGTCTACAGTCATGGTGACAATGTGTGTGTGTGTGTGTCACAGCCATGGTGACAATATGTATGTGTATGCTACAGTCACGGTGACAATGTGTTCTGTGTGTCACAGCCATGGTGACAATGTGTGTTTGTGTTACTGCCACGGTGACAATGTGTGTATGTCACAGCCATGGTGACACTGAGTGTGCTACAGTCATGTTGACACTGTGTGTGGGTGTGTCACCACCACGGTGACAGCACATATGACACTGCCCTGGTGACTCTGTGCGTTTGTGTGTGTGTGACAGCCACGCACAGACAGCGTGGCACGCCTGGCACCTGCACGGCGTGGCTGGCTGGGGTCAGCCTGGCCTTCCCGTGTGCGTTTCCTCCTGGGAAGGGCAGCCGGGGCAGGACGAGGTGCACAGGAATCCCCAGAGCCAAATAAGGCTCCCAGCAGGGCCACGGGCGAGCTTCCATTTTGGTGTTAAAAGGGGAATTTTCCACTCCTTATATGGGCCACAGGAGAGGTCTGAGGAAGGCAGAAGGAGCCAAGCCAGGGTGATCACCTCATCCTGCCTGGACAGGATTCATGGCTCCAAACCCAGCACTTTGCCCCCAAAAGCAGCACCCTGGTGGCCACCCTGGACTCATGTTCCCTTTGTGGGGACGTGGCCGCCCTGAAGGGCATCGGGAAGGAGCTTCCCAAATTCCTAGCACTTCAGTGGTTAAAATGTTATCACTTTTATTCGTGTAATAGAGATGAAGTTCCTGGGCCTTCCAGGAGCATCAATCTAGAGATTTATTAACCAATTTAAAATACTATTGTCTTTCACTTCAATGTGAGATTGAGGTGTGTTGTCGGAGGAATATAAAGCCACAATCAGCGAGCCGCAGTGCTGGGAGCCGCCAGTACCTGGAACTCAATAGATATTCATGAACATTCTCGTATTTAGTGAAGGAAATAACTTAATACCGACAGTGTCGATGGAATAATAGCCATTTCCTGGCTGACTTGCAGCCCTCAGAAAATGAGATTGCGCCTGCCTTCATTTTTCTTGTCTTTCCCGGGTTTCTCGCCGGGGCCCGAGCGGCTCAGGGATGCTCTGCGCATTCCAAATCAGCCTCAGGGCCGGCCCTGCCACCGCCCCGCGGCCCTCCCGGCACCAGGAACACCCCTCCCCGCCAGCACCGCGGCCACGGGGAGATTATAAATATTCCAATTATTATTCCAGGCGAAAGGAAGGCGAGCGGCTGCTCCGGCATCCCACGCCGAGCCCCACATTTCCCCCACCCCTCCCCGCACACGCGCAGCCTCGCACGCTGCATAAATATTCATGGCAAAATCAATTTGCACCTAAAGATCTCTCCTGAAATTGCATCCCCTCTGCCGTGGCGTGGCCCGGCAGCACAGCTGGGATGTCACTGGAAATGCCACCTTCAGCCCAAATATATAGAAGGGGGTAAATCTCTGTAATTGTTACATGATTTCTCTTATTCCCCCATCATAAACAGCACTAAATTGGGTTTTATCATTTTAAAGGCTGCTGGCAGATGCTGCTGGGCTGGCTCCAGAAAAATGAGGCCCCCTCCTCTCGCCAAGGTGTCAGCAGTGCACTTGCTCAGAATCAGAATTCCAGAATCCTGGGATCATTCTGCTTGGAAAGGCCCTCCAAGACCATCGAGTTCAACCTATGCCCAATCCCCAGTTTATTTCCCAGACCAGAGCAGTGAGTGCCACCTTCAGCCATTCCTTGGACACCTCCAGAGGTGGTGACTGCACTGTTGGAAGGGCAGCCCCTTCCAATGCCTGACCACCCTTTCTAGGAAGAAATTCCTGGTAATTCCTTTCCATGGAGAAATTCCTGGAACTTCCTTTCCATGGAGAAATTCCTGAAAATTCTTTTCCATGGAAAGGCAGCTGGGGACAGCAGTGACACACAGGCACAGCAACCAGCTCAATTTCCATACAAAGGCACTCAGATTTTTGGAGTCGAGGGGCAGGTGGCCAAACCTAGAGATACTGAGAGAGAATTAAAAAAAAAAAAATTATAAAATGATCCAATGTATTTCCTTAACTCCAATCAAAGCACAGTGGGCAGAAATCTCGAGCAAGGAAAGGTATCTCCCATTTCAATGCTCTCACTTGTTCTACTTGTCTCCCACCAGCTGAAAACAGAGCCCGGGGTGTCCTTGGGCTGTGGTGTCTGGGGAATTTCCCTGTGACTCTCAGCACCACCCAAACAGCACATCCCAGCCTCCTGTACCCCTCAGAGTCTCCAAAGCCTGGGGGCTTCCTCTTGGTTTCCTCAAAGCTCCAGCTCCTGGAATCACATGAAAACAAACACCTATCCAGAAGTTTGGGAGCGTCCTGTCCTGTCCTTCTGCAGGATTGGAGTGTGGAGATGACCTGCACAGGGGACAGGTGCCTGTGGAGCCACTGGGATGCATTTGGGGCTTGGGGATATGTCTCTCCTGCTGGGGACACGTCTCGCAGCTGGGGACAGACTGCGCAGTGAGAACACTGATCTTCCAGTCTCAGGAAAAGCTACAGCTCCCACCAATCATTTTTATACCCGCTAAACAAAACCTGACAATCAGGATTTATTGCTTATAATATTAAGTGAAGTTTAATTTAGACCATCTATAAAAGTCCCATTCCAGAGTGTTTCCCAAAGATCCTCGACACTTTAAAATAAAGAGGACAAATACTGAAGTGCTCTCGGAATGTTATGGGACAATTTCCTTTTATGTTGCCATTCAGCGATGTTTTCTCTCTGGCTGGAACCCAACGTTTCAATGAATTTTTCAGACTCTATCAGCTTCTTTCCCTCCCAAGCTGCCAGATGATGCTCAGTCGAACGAGCTCATGTTGGCAGGACAATATCCAGCACTCAGCATTCCCTGGAAGCCCCTGCTCATTCCAGCTCGTTCAGCTGAGCACGTGTGACATGCAACACATGTAAGGGACCCCTCTGAGCTGCTCTTGAGGCCCCCTCCCCACCTGCCAGAGGGGATGGGGACCAAGGGGTGACCCCCATGCCCAGCCCCCTGCAGGGACTGCAGCACGGTCAGTGCTGAGCCCCAGGTGATGGATTCCATTCTTTCGTTCTGGATGTTTCCCTGCAGGTTGAGGACATGTGCTGGCAAGGTTAGAGAGAACCAGGATGTATTCCTGGGTGGTGGTGGCTGGTGAGGCAGTGCCCATCCCAGCTCTGCCTGGCTCTGGGTGCCAGGAGCTCTCTGGGCTGCTCCCAGTCATCTCCCTGGATCAACAGACAGCAGAGTGTGATCTGCTGGAGGCAGAGCTGGAAATGGCACAGCGGTGACGGAGAGCATTGCTATGGAAACTCCATCAGTAACACTCCTCTGGCTCAATCCGCTCCTGGAGCCAGCCGGGCTGGGAGGAGAGGAAGGGAAAAAATAGAGCTGGGAAGAGCGAGACATGAACTCACCTGGAGGCAGCGAGGGCAGCGCGCTGAGCGGATCCATCGCTGCAGAAGGGAGCTCTCGTTAGGAAGCGCTGCTTCGAAAATCAGCAGAATTTTAATTAGGTATTGACATGCTTTATTCCTAATGATGAAGAACCTGACAGCCGTGACAGGTGCTGTTAATTACGGCTTCTCCCAGCACTGGTGCTCCCCACCCTGAGAGTGGCACAGGCAGTGCTGCAAGGTGCTGGGGGTCCCACTGCCAGCTCTCCTGGGGACCTTGGAGTGGGGTCTGGAGTCTGTGGGGTGAACACCTCCATGAGGGTGAGCTGCTCCTGAGGGCGAACCCGCAGTTCTGGGATCCGGGCTCAGCTCACCAGTGACCCCAGTGTGAGAGCAGGAGCTGTTCCCCAGTTCAGCCCTGTGCTCCGGGATGAGCAGAGCAGAGGGAGACCTCCTGGCACTAAGTGTTGTTTCTTTAGTTCGCTATTCAACCCCAAATATGAGGGTTGAGATCTTTGGGATGGATATTTGTAGAGCTCTTGGCATTATGATTTTCAACCTGAGCTCCCGACATGGCAGGGAATCCCTTGCAGGACCAGTTTGCTGCTGGAGAGGCAAACCGTGGTGAGAGACCCCCCAGGAGCTGCTGGGCTCGCTGCCTGAGCAGCTTGGCAAGAGGAACTTCTCAGTGCCACTGCCTTTGGTTTTACCAAGGCACAAGAGCCCTTTCCTGAGATGCAGCCTGATGCCACAGGCGAGCAGGTGGGGCAGGGCACTCGAGGTAGCTTTGCTTGTTCATCTCTCAGTGTAGTGAACTGGTGCTTCTAAAACACCCCGGAAATGATGGTAAATGTGTTTTAAAATTTTGTGACAGTGCATGCACAAATCACCAATTAAAGGCTCCCTAAGTGCCCATTAACATGATAAGTCGTAACAGCTCCAAAAGAGACATTATTGTTTATCACGTCAGCGACCCGTGGATTAAGGACTCCCCAAGTACACATTGACAGGGGGAGCAGAACATCTCTGGAGCTGTTCCTGCACTGCTGCACTCGGCTGTGGAGAATGGCAGCACTCAGGAGCCAGGGCAGCACCCAGCCCTGCTCAGCACCCAGCCCTGCTCAGCACCCAGCCCTGCTCAGCCTGGAGGTTCTGGCTCCCACAGCTCCACCATCCCTCCAGCCCACTTTAAAACAGCTTTAAAAATTAAATTCTCATTAATCTCCTCATCCCACACATCCCCATCCTTCCTCGTCAACCTGCAGCAATTTGAGCAGGAATATGATCTGTTTTGGAGCCGCTGACAATCACTGCACCCACTGTTTTCTAACAGAGGGGTTTTTTACTCTTTTATTTGCAAATACCAGCAGTTTGTGCTTCAAATTCCTCACTGTGCATCAAAAAGCACTTTTTTTTTTTTTTTTTTTACTCAAAGCCAAAATATTACAGCCAAAAATGGAAGCATTCTGCAGGAGCTGTGCTGCCAGGGAGATTTGTGGGAGCTGTAGTCCCTGTGTTGTGTTCCCAGCACAGCGTGGCTCAGCCCTGGGACAACAAGTGCCCACACACCAGTGGGAGCTCCCACTCGTCCCTTCACCCAGGAGAAAAGGTGTCAATTTTCAGCTATTTCTCATGTTTGCTCCCGCTCTGCTTCCAGCTCCTTGGCCACAGCCATGAAGGAAGAGGAGGAGGAAGATCCTTCCCCAGCATCATCTTTTAGGATCCTGTCATGTCCAGGGGGCACAGGGTGGTGGCACAGGTTTCTCCTGTGACAGCAGAGGCTCCCTGGGGAGCACTGGAACTGCTCCCAGGAGGGTTTCCATCCCCAGACAGGGACACAAGGGACATTTTGGAGCCACCACAAGTGGTGCCTTCCTGTGAGGACCCCCCCTGGCTCTGCCTTTGCCTGGTAACTGGGTGGGAGCTGAGCCCGTGCTGTGCTGAGCAGGGCAATCCCTGCTCAGTGTGATCATGTCTCTTAATTTCCAGCCACCCTCATTCCAAGGCAGGCCAGATAATTACACACAATACACAATTTGTGCAGGGAGTGCCAATTCCCAGGCCTATAAACATCCCATTTCCCATTCTAGCTGCACTGACAGAGTTGTATGGTTCAATTTCTACTGAAGCCCTCATACGCTGTCTGGTCCCATGAACAGCTCTTGGCTTTAGTCTGCTCATCCCAATTATTGTCTCAGGACCTCAAGTCAGGCAGGATTCAGACTGAATTCCCCAAATCTCTCCATTAAACAGATCCCTTCTTGTTAGAACCTATTTATTCAAGATGCAAATGACAGGCTCCCTCCCCAATTGGAATCATTTTCATTCAGAGCCAAATAACACACTGTAGTTTTCCTGGCATGAAGTGGTGAGCTATTAAAAATGGGAAGGAAATACAGTCAGGCAACTCCATCCCTCGCTTCAGGCCTTCTTCATCAATATTTCACTTAGGGAGCCACAGCTCCATTTTAATAGGAGCCCTGTACCAGCCAGCTGGCAGCCAGGAATGCCTGTTGGAGCTGCCTCTGGATGCATGGATGGGCACAGCAGATCCCCTCTGCCTCAGTGTCCCCGGCACCAGCCCTGGTGTCCAACAGCTCCTTGCCCCAAAATGCTGCTGCCCGCTGGTGCTTCCCAGGGAAGGGGAATCAGGAGCTCACTGGAGGATGCTCATGGTGAGGTGGGTGCTCCTGGCCCTGCAATCACCCAGCCACAGCCTGACCTTGGAGAAAGCACCAAAGAGCAGTCTGAGCCCCCAGGGGTTGCACTCATCCCGAGTTTTGCCTGGATCCCTCCCAAGGATCACAGCAGTGGGTCCATACCCACCTGTGGCTGCTTTCCTGAGTGAGAGGAGAGCTGAGGAGTGGAGCAGCAAGGGGGAGGCAGGACAGGCAGGGCCACTCCACCCGGGGATGGCATCTCCCTGCTCCTGGCTGTGGTTTGCTGCTCCCACCATTCCCACAGCCCCGGCGAGGCTCCGGGGAGAGGGAAGGCTCCAGGAGATAGCAGGCTCCGTTACAACGGGAGAGGAGCCTGTTATTTGATCCAAGAGCTACAGGAGCAGAGATGAATAACGAGTCTACAGCACATCCACTTGTTTTCCTCAACAGTCAGACTTGGCTTCTTTCCCTCGGATCCGATACCAACAAACCTGTATTTGAGACTCCCCCGAGTGTTCCGTAACCATGCCAATGTGTTCTCCACTTCCTCCCGGCGCGCCGGTACCGTGCAATTACACCTGACACCGTGTATTTAGTGGGCTTCAGTCACATCAAACCCTATCTGAGGGCTGCCTCCAGCTTCCCAGCCGTGCCAAAAATCCGCGTACGAGCGCACCCGAGCGCGCACACATCGCCTGTGCAGGTGCCCGCAGCCCAGCCCGCCGAGGCTGTGCGGGGACATCCCTGGATGTGAGGATGTGCCCTCCCTTGGCCGCGGTGCTCCTGCCCACCGCCAGCACAGGGAGCAGGGACAGGCGCCACCCGGGCATGGCACAGGCTGGCAGCCGCTGTCCCCTCCGGCCGAGGACGGTGGGAGCAGAGCGCAGCAGATGAGGAACCAAAACTCGCACTCCCGGCTCTGGTGCCGGGATGGGAACAGGAATAGGAAGCACATAACGAAGCCATTCATGTGTTAATGACAGCAGGAGGCTGTGCGGAGCCACTCTGCCTGTCCTGACTGCAGCCTTGGGATCCTGCCCAAACGTTTCTCGTCCCTCCGTGGGTTGCAGAGATGCTGGGCATCCCTCTCCTCTGGCTAAGCCACGATTACCCCCTAAGCTGGGCCCCGAAAGCATCAGCATCATCCTTCTCATCCCTTGGAGATGCCCTATTCGGGAGATTGGAGCTGGCGGAGAGCTCCGGGATCGGGATGTGTGGGGAAGGGTTGGCTGTGCCGGGCTCAGGGAGTGATGGGGAGGATTTCCTGGGCTCGTTCCCAGCCACAGGGAATGCAGAGCGGTGCCACCGTGCCCCGAGAGCCGGCAGGAGCCGCGGTGGCAGCAGCCGCTCGCTGCGTGCGGTCGCGGTCCCTCTCATCCCTGCTGAGTGTCCCCGGCTCTCCAGCAGCCGGCCGGGAGCTCCTCGGGATTATTTATAGAAAGTTAACAAGGATCTGCAGGGCAGCTGTGAAGTAATGGCAGCTCTTACAGGTTTATTTTATTGAAACATTTTAACATTACCTCAGCAATTTCTCTCTCAGTATTTTGAAGCTGTTTCTGTCTTGTCAGTGAATTTTCCTGGGGACAGAGCAGGGCTGAGTGCTGGGTCCTGCACTTCACAGAGCAATAAGAGGACTATTAATTAGCAACTAATGCCATTGTCAGCACCCTCAGGGTCTCCCACTGTCCCACGTGCCCCCTTTAACCACAGTCCCTGGGGTGCTGCAACCCCCAGAGCCCCAGGCTGGGACCTTGGGACGAGGAGGTGGCTGCAGAGGGGACCCCGACCCAGGGTCTGTGCCCAGCCCTGACACGGAATCACCAGTTCTGCAGTTCCATGGAGCTTGTCCTGCCTTCCCCCGGTGTGCTGGCTGCTCTCACCTGTTGCAGAGATATTGGATTGCGTCCCTGAACGAATATGGAATGTTAGAGACAATAAATACATTTTAAAGCCGGGGATGCAGAGTGTCAGCCGAGCCATTTCCCCTCAGTGAAAGGAGCTGGGAATGGGAGCAGTGGAATCACCACGATCCTATTTCAGACTTCACACGGCATCTGCAAGAACATCAGCACCATCCAAACAGCAACAATACACAGTTTATGAGCACCTGAAGTGCCTGTTGTACCTGTATTTACTCCATTAGGTTGTGTCACATCGCATTTGAGCTGCAGGATTCGAGGCTCAGGCTGCTCTCACGCTGCAGGAGGAAGGAGGAATCCTCCCAGGTGAGGGATGGATCCCACACAGGTTCCTCACCATGGCAATTGCAAAGGGAATTGGGATACTGGCAGCATGGGTGGGCAGCACCTGCGGATAGGAACATGCAAGGAATGCAGCAAACGTGGCAGGCAGCATCTCCAGAAAAGGTCCCAAATCCCTCTCTAAGCTTGATAGGAGCAGACAAAATGCAGCAAAATGAGGTGGAAAGGGGGTAAAAAAAAGAGTATTCTGAAAAAAAAAAACCCAAGTATATAGGTAGGCAGAGAGACAGATGGGTAATTAAATGGAGAGAGATGGATAAATATCTGGGCAGACAAATAGGTGTACAAAGTGTGTGTGAACACACATTCTGGAGGCACAGGAGAAGACTTCCACAGTCTGCTGCCCCTCCCACCTTCTTGTGCCCCCTCAGAATTCCCAATTTCCTTACAATTCCCGATTTGCACTGGTTTTGGAATGGTGGCCACAGTGCCCAGGGCTGGTGGCCGGGCAGCAAGGGGTGGCAGTGCCACAGCAATGTCCATTGTGGGTCAGTGTCTCTGCATGGCAGAGGTGAGAGGGGACACATTCATCAGCACAGCCCGGGTTAGGGGTGACAGTGCAATTGTTACAGACAATAATTTCTAAATTTTAACCATAGACGGAGAGGGGAAAAAGCACTTTCTAATTAGCACAGTCACAGCTCCATGGAAACTTTGGGGCAGTTCTTTCTTCTGCTTTGGTGACTTCAGGAGAACATGAACCATCCAATTATCCAATCATTTCTACACCACCCGAGTAGCAGCTAAGAAAGGGGAAAGGTCAGCACATTCCAGAGAGCAGGACTAAAATGCCTTCATTTTCTCTAATATCTGTCTGTTTAATTACTGGAACAATTGTTTGAACATTTTAATATATTAATTTAGCAGGAGGATAATTGTATGATTACAAATTCACTTCTAATTGTGTGATTACAAATTCGCATGGGCTGTGATCAACTTGAAAAGCTGAAGCTTGTGCTGAAGTGAAATCTGGAATTTATAGGAGAAAAAAAAATGGAAGAGGGGCGTGTTTTGGTTTCCTGCTCCTTCCTTGGGGTGGGAGAACACTTTGGGAATTGTGTGCTGTGTGTGGCATGCCAGGAGGGTGCTGGTCCCACTGGGTAGGGCAGGGGCTGCCCTGGAAGGGGTGTGAAACCCCAGGACTGACCTGAGGGAGAAGCAGCCATGAAAGCAAAAGGATTCAGGAATTCCTGGCTGAGCTTCTCAGAGGGTATTTGATCCTTATGCTCCTGGGAAGGGGTTGGCTCTGAGTTTTTAAATTTTTCCTGAAAAGTAGTCAGTGAAACATCAACCCACAGCACCTGGGGATGGGCTTTTAACATGGCATTTCAGATTTTGCTTGAAAAGGTCTATATTGATAATTGATTAATTTATAGTCACTGGAGGCAGGGGTCCCTGAGCTGCTGCAGCCCTCCAGCCCCCAGAGACCCCTGAATCCCCCAGGGTTGGGGGGCAGGCTCGGCCCAGGGGTTGTCAGGGGGTCCCAGGGAACTCCCTGGCAGGGCAGGGTGTGTCTCTGTGCACAGCTCAGGTGGCATTTCTGCCACCACGAGCGAGGGAGAAAATTGGTCTTTGACAGCTCTTCATAGAAACGTCACCGTGTGTAAACACGGGGTGACCTTTGCTGCTCCCCCCGCTCCTCGGGGAGCCACCAGCAAATTCAATAACGCAGCCAGCGGGTCCTAAACGATGTCACCTCCCCTCTGAAGTCAATTACTATCACATCCACCCGGCCTGCTGCCTTTGGCCATCACACGAGGCACCTCTGCCCTCCAGGCTGTTTGCAGACACCTCCACAGCCCCTCCCGTCCCCAGGGTGTCCCCAAAGTGCCACCACTGCCCACACCCCACGTGGGGAATGGGGCCAGGGCTCAGGCAGGGCAGGGGTCCCTCTGCTAAAGGACACAGGGACCCAGGAGAAGGGAGATCCCTGCCCCCACATCCCCTGGGACATGCTCATCCCTGCCCGCTGCTGGCAGCGTTCCTCCTGCTGATGCGATTTTCAATTACAGAGAAGTTCCCAGATTTCTGCCTTTGTCCAGTATCTTCCAAAGTATCTCATTCCAGACAACAATTCTATAATCCAACCGTGACAGGACAATCAGTCACACTCTAAATTAAGCATCTCAAATAAGGATTTATTAGAATTAATCAGACAATTAATGTATGGCCATTAAATGGAGTTTATTAAAATACATCTAAGCGTATTAACTATTT
>QUSF01000030.1:2522524-2533887 GCA_003676055.1 Chloebia gouldiae
GAAGGAGAAGGAGAAGGAGAAGGAGAAGGAGAAGGAGAAGGAGAAGGCTGGTATCAGCACCTGAGCCCTTCCTGAGCCCCTGGTGCTGCCCAGACCAGAGCAGTTTATCCCAGTCCCAGCTCCGTGCCTGGTGCTGTCACTGCCTTTCTCTTCCCCCTCTCCTCTGAAGTTCCTCCATCACCTCGAGTGCCATCTCCAGCCACTCCAGATCATCCCATTTATCCTTTGCACTTCTGCAGAGCTTTACACTTGCAAAGCAGCCCTTAACTAATTAATCAGATGTTAATGATTCCTCCAAGGTGCAGCAGAGCAGACAGCTATCAATCCTCGCCTCTCCCTCTGCATCTCCCCCGCCTCCACAATTAGATTCCAGACGATTTTTCTCCTACTTTGCTCTGTTTTCCCTGTGGCCTCTGTTGCCGGGAAGGACGGTGCAGCAGCATCCATCAGCCCCGTGCTCGTTAGTGCACACTGAGCTGGGCTTGGCCGCCCTTCCTGCTGTAATTCCAGCCCGGGAGGGCAGGAAAGTCAGGCTGGGAGCAGGGGAAGGCCAGGCAGGGAGAATGCACGGCCAGGCTGCAGATATTTGGGTTAGTCCGGAGAAGATGAAGGTGTTCTTACAGAAATGACATGTTCTAGAGCCATCCCACACCTGCCACCCTCTCCATGGTGACCCAGGAGGGAGGTGGCATCTGCCAGGTGTTCCCAGGTGCACTCCCTGCACTGGAAGGTGGGAAGGGAGAGGGTGAAGGGTTGGGGGCTGCTCCCTCTCTCCTGGCAGTGGCTGTGTCCCCTCTGCAAACAGAGCTGACCTTCAGGAGAGCAAAACACCCCCATTCCCCCAAGCAGGATCTGTTCCTGCTATCCCAAACCAACCAGATAGAAATCCTGGGATTTATGGGATAAGGGTAGGAAGAGCTGCAGAAACACCCAGCAACTGAGCTGGCAGCTTTTGGGGACCACCACCTCCTCCAGAAACCCAGCAAGGGATCAGGGAAAGCTCCTGGCTCCGTGCAGCGTGTGGGGGATCTGATCCACAGGGTTCTGCACTCCCCGTTCCCAACAAAGTGCCAGGGAGGGGAGCAAGGGGAAAGGGCAAAGCAGAAATACGGGATTTTATGATATGCAAAAATATTCCAAGACAATGCAAATGAAGCAATTTAGCCTTGCAGGCATTCCTCTGCGCACCATTATTAAAAGTTCCCAGCCTGGAATTGCCATTTCTAATCACAAGTGGGATCCAAGGCAGGCACAGCCAGAGCTGGGGCTGGGCAGACGGGAGGAATGCAGGCCAGGGTCAGAGCCTGCTGTGCCCAAAACCCCCAGGAACATCAACTCCGTGCTCAGGGGTCCATGGCAGGGGACAGGGAGGCTGGATGGGGTCTATGGAGAAATGAGTTTGAGTTTACTGGGCTCCCAGTAAACTCTGGGCAAGCCCTCCGGTCCTAGGATGGGACAGAGGCCTCCAAGCCACCCCCTCCCATCACATCCACACCCCAGTGAGCCTCTCACCCCTGAACTGGGAGCACTGGTGAGATGGGAGGAGCGTGGTCCGAGCAGAGGAGCAGGGGCACACGAGGGGGTCTGAAGGAGCACATGAAATCTGTAATTATAATTACAATAATGGCAGCTCCGTGAGCAGCTGAACTCACCCCAGCAGTGGTGATATAACTTGGCAGGGCTTATCAGAAGGAACTGCAGATCCAATTAGGAATTAATGGTGCTGCAGCCATGGAGCAAGCACCCCTCACCCAGCCACTGGCTTCTGCTGGGAAAACCTCTGCTGTCCCCAAATTCCCAACTGAGGTCCCCTCCCAGTGACAATGTGCTGGGAATGCTGGCACTTGTCCTGTGATGGCCCCTCATGATCCTTGTATTTTGAGATACCTTGTTTATCACAGTAATTAATTTAAAACCTAGCTATTCCTGCTCTTTGTGTGAATTTTCTCTTTCTGAAAGTCCACTCTTTTCACTTGGCTTTTCTTCCTTTTTTTTCCTCGGAGGAGTTATGAATTTCATTCTTTCACAGCCATTCCCAAACAGCCTGCTGCCTTCACATTCCCAGCTCTTTCCTCTGCTGATTAGCCCCAGATCCAGAAGAGTTTCCTCTCCATTTGTATTTATAGCTACACTTACAAATGGTTTGGTGCGGAGGAATTCGGCAGAGCCCTGTGAAATAACCTGGAATGGGAGGGGTGAAAGGAGACACAGAGGAAGCAGCTTTTGTTTGGCCAAAGAAAAGTCCGAGGGGAGAGGAGAGGACGGACTTGGAAATGCAAAAGGCAGCTGAAGAAGAAAGTCACGCACCGCTGGCTCCTGTGGGGAAGAAAGGGAATTTGGGCTTTGTGTGAAGGATAAAGAGGCTTTTCAGGCCAGGGAGGACAAGCAGCTGTCGGGAAAGGCTCAATCCCTGCTTGCCGCTGACCTCCAGCGGTGGCTGCGAGCCCCGAGGCTCCGGCGATGGGGACTGGCCGCGGCTGCTGAGCGCCCGGGGCTCCGCTGGGGCCCGGAGCGCCGAAATCCCGGGATTCTGCCCCTTTTCACCCCCCGTCCCTGTCCCTGGCACCTCCTGCCCAACCACACCAAGGAGTCGCTCCCCATTCCATAAGGGACTAACGATGTCAGACTAATTAATAAGCAATGGAAGTGTAAACAATGGTGTCAAAGGGAATTTAATTATTGGTAATATAATATGATTTTGATTAATACAATTAGATTCTTTAATTGCATTAGTAAAACCAAAAGCTAGCTCCAGGTCACTAATTTGATTGAAATTTCCAGCTAAGTAAGCTCCAGTCCTTCTCCCCTCTCTGGGAGGATGGGCCGTGGGAATGGTCTGTGGCACAAGGACAAGGACCTGCTGGCCCAACACAGGTGACACCCACCCAGCTGCTCCGTGGCACGGGCTGGCAGCCCTGGGACCATGCCAGGGGTGCAAGACCCTTCTCCCCGCAGTGACACAGGACCCCTGGCAGCCCAGCATGACCCCACGTCCTGCTGCTGGTCTGGGACAGCAGTGATCCCACTGGGCAGGTGGAGATGCTGCTGATGGCCTTGTGAGCACTGGGAAGAAGAGAGGATCCCCAGATTTTTGGATTTTGCATGGAAGAGTCTGAGAATGTTTGAATTGCTGGTGGTGCCAGTTGTTCTGTGCAGCAGAGGGGCTCCAGCCCGTGTGCGCAGAGTGCAGAGACAGCTCAGCTGGCTGGGCAGCACTTCCAATTACTGGTGATCAAAATCTAATTATTGACTTTAATAGGAGCCGAATCTGGCCTGAAGAACCCAGGAACAATTATTCTGTGTTCCTGTTACATTAAACAGGAGCGACAGGACAGCTCCCTTTCCTTGTCATGCAGAGATCAGAGCTGAAGGAAAGCTGAATAAAAACTTGGGCTGATGCGTTTGGTTTTCTTCTCAGTCCAGGAATGGGAGCTGTGGCAGATGTCAGCCTAGGGACACCCCAGGGGTTCATGGAATCCCAGAATGGTTTGGGTTAGAAGGGAATTCAAAGCTCATCCAGTTCCACCCCTTTCCACAATCCCAGGCTGCTCCAAGCCCCATCCAACCTGGCCTTGGACACATCCAGGGATGGGGCAGCCACAGTTTCTCTGGACACCCTGTGCCACCACCCTCACACAGAGGTTCCTCCCCACTGGCCTGTTCTGATGTGATGTTGTACTCCAGGCAATTAAAAAAAATCAAGCTCAATAAAATAAAAGTTTCACTTTGCTGAAAGTTCTCGTGTGGAACTGACAATTTGCTGGAATAAGCACAGTTCCCCAAATCCCCACAGGAGTTTGTCTGTTGTTATTTACATTAATATTGAAACCAACACATGGGATGCTGGGGACACCAGGCCTGGCCTCCTGCCCCGCTGCCAGCACCTCCCTGAGATTTTTCACCTGTGGAAGGGTGTGAGAATGGTGACAGTTTTTCCAGCTGTGCATTACCCACCTGCTGGACTGGGACTGCTCTTTGTGAGCTGTGACGCCGCGCCCTATAAAAGCTGTATTTAGGATCCAGTTTAAAATTCATATTTTCTACCACATAGAACATAACAGCTCCTTGGGAGCCCATTCGGCCACTATCAGAGGGATGTGTTTGTGGAGTTGTTTTTGGAAGAACACATTTATTTAGAGGCTGTTTTGAGGAGCTGTCCCAGGGCGCTGCCCTCAGGATGCCCACTTACCTCAGGAGACCCTGGGGGGACAAATATCCACACATATGGAAGAAATCCTTCCCTGGCACCTGTTTCCCAGAGAAGCCACATCCCTGGAAGTGTCCACGGTGAGGTTGGGCAGCCCAGTGCTGGTGCCACCCTGTCCCACTCCCAAGCAGGAGCTCCCAGGTGAGCAGCAGGTCTAAGGTGGGCAGGCAGCCAGCAAAAGCAGAGTATCTGCTCCAAAACAAAGGCAAAAAGCCACTTTTTGGGACAAAATTTTCCTTTGTTTCTAGCAAAAAAAAAGCAGATTTATGGGTTAATAAACATCTACGATTGGCCTCTGAAAAAATACACTCAGGTAGACTGAAATTAGTCATTCAAATTAACTATAAATTAAGATCAGCCTAATTTACTTCCATTAAAATGGAAAAGCATATTATCTCCCATTCAAAGGAATTTGTATTTGATGCAAATAGGACAAATTCAGAAAGTTTGGAAATGTTCTCTGATTGTTCATTTGCATCGTTAACCGGCAGAGAATGGGCCTGTGATTTCAAAATGGGAGAACAGAAGGAACAATAATTAGTTATGTAAATAATGTGGCATTCTTGTTTATAATTAGTCCAAGAATAAAATAAAATTCACGCATGTCACAGGACTCATTTTCGTATGCAAATGAACAATCAAAATTATAAACGGTAATAATGCAGTTTGGGAGAATGTGGCATTTTTAATTTATTAGCCCAAGCAGAAGCCAGAGCTGATTCCAGTTGATGCTGGGAGATTTCAAAGGTACCTACAGGATGGAAAAAACATCCAAAAAAAAGAGTTGGAGTTTCTCCTTGGGGGAGAGCAGTGGAGAATTCCCTGTGGCTCTGGGAAGGGATGGGAATGCCAGCAGACCCTGCACTGGGTCCTGCACCAGGAATCCTCCTCCTTAACAAAAACCTGCAGGGATGTGGGAATGCTTTGAAATTCCCAAAGATTGCCATGGTGTGTAACCACTGAGATGGGCTGGTTTTTTCCAGGGAAGTGTGCTGGAGAAGGGAGCTGAGGCTGCAGAAGTTCCTGCTGGGGTCTGACATTCCACAGGCATGGAGGTGGACGTGTCACAGAGAGGGTCACAGATCCATCACTGGGTGACACAGACCCATGGGAATAACACTTCCACATCCCTAAAAAATCCACACTTCCTGCCCATCTCATTTCAGTCCCCACCACGAAATTTGGCCCCAGTGGTTCAACACCAGCAGATTTTGGCAGTGACAGGAGCTTGGAATGTCTCTTCCTTTTCTGTCCTGTGTGGGTGAGGCCTGGGACATGAACATCACTCCTAATTTTTTGACTTAACTCCCATCCAGGGTCCTTAGAGCCCCTGCCAAGGGCACAGAGGATCCTCAGTCCTTCCTATCCATTCCCAGGAATGGCTCGAGCCAGGGGATCCTCAGGACAAGCCGAGCTCTAGGAATGTAAGGGATTAAATAATGGTATTAATGATTAATTATGGCTTATCTTGCTGCAGAGTGTGGAACAGGAGTCAGAATCTGCATCAGGGAGGACAGGACATCTCAGGGACAGGAATGCTCTGGCTGCTCTCTTAAAATATGCTCCCACCTCAGCTCGACACCGAAGCCGAGGGCTCTCAGCGGAGCTGTGCAGCCGAGCCGAGCGTGTTGGATAATAAAAGCAAGGGAAGAACTTTAATTAAAGCTCCTCAGGCAGATGCTGCTGAGGGAATGGGGGGGGGGGTGCAGCTCAGATTTTCACGGCCAGGGCTGCTGGGGAAGGAGCTGCATGGGAGGCAGTGGGGGGAAAAGCACCATCCTGCACCCCCAGAGGGACAGAGGGACTCGCCCTGCATGCAGCCAGCGGGGGTCCTGGTCACCCTGCAGGGCTGTGGGGGTCACTCCATGGAACTCACTGTGCTCCAGGACAATCAGTGCCTTGCCCAGTCCCAGCCCCTGGGTGATGGAGGGAATTGTCAAAGGAACCACATCCAAAAGTCAGGCTGGGATCCAAATGCTCTGCATGTGCAAGGAGCTATGCGACCTCAGGATGTGGGCTGGGACGTTTAGAAGCTGCTGGAGCCTGTCAGGACTCCCTGAGAACATCCCAGGGCACCATCCCAGAGCTCCAACCCTCTCCAAAAGGCACAGACACATCTCCCAGCAGACACTGTGCTCTACACCAGCAGAAGCAGCCCCAAATCCCAGCGCCGAGCCTCCCAAAGCGGGAACAAAGCCTGAGCCACTGTTTACTCACGTCACCGAGGCCCTCGGATGCCAAACCACCGAGTGAACCTTTCTGTCAATCCGACACTTTTAGGGTAATTTAACTTAATAACACCTTTGTCTGCACAAGCATTTGTGTCTGAAGGGTTATTACCATCGCAGTTATTTTAGGTGGGTTAATGGGATGGAGTAGATTTGAAATTGTCAGTGCAGCCACGCAGGCGGCTGCTCACAGTGTTTACCTTCCCAACCCTTCCCTTGCTTTACATAACTTCCCACCCTCACCTAAAAGTGCCATCATAAATTATGAGCAATTTCCCCCCAGGTCCTCATGCATCATTAATTCTTTGTTTAGAAGGAAGAAACAAACTGTCCAGGTCTTAATTGTTACTGCTTTGAGCAGAGCCTGGGCTGAGTGTGGGGCCTCTGGGGTATGTCAGAATTTTTGGACTTCTTTTAGTTAATATTTAACTCATCGCATCAGGGGGCTCACAGGAAAACAGGGAGGAGGAAAGAAGTCTTCCTGAAAGAAAGAAGAAAAATTATTGTGGGGAACAATCGAGAATTGGCCAAGGCAGCGCAGAGCCCAGGCTCACTCCTGCTCCTTAATAGAGAGCTTTTAGGAATTAGGACTTTTTATTCCCTGCAGGTGTGCAGGGAGCAGGAATGTCCAGCCCATTGCCCTTTGTGGGGGCTGCAGCTGCTGGCTGCTGGGGCTCACACTGCAAAGGAGGGAATCCCTGGATTTGTTGGGAGCCTCCTTCACCCCTGCGAGCCTCTCCCCTGCTGCCGACAGCGCTGGCTCGGCACCAGAGCCAAGGCTGGGGATGCAGTGGCTGCCACCCCTGCTCAGCAGCTGGCACCCCTGCATGGCATATGGCAGCCCTGCTCAGCAGCTGGCACATCTGCACGGCGCTGGCACCTGTGCACGGCATCTGCCCCCTCTGCCCGGCCCCTGGCAGGATCCTGCCGCAGCCGCAGTGCGAGGGAGGGAGAGAGGAGGGGGCTGTGCCCGTCTCCCCTTCCCCAGACCTCGCTCCGAGCCCACCACAGGCTCACACCTCCTGCCTTTCCCCTGCCTCGTGCCATTTTTGGGTGAGAATTACGTCCATGGCAGCAGAGTGGACAACAAGGGTTGTCCCGTGCCAGGGCTGGCACCTTCCTTGTCACCTCGCCGGGTCCCCTCGGCGCCTCCCAGCCGCCCCTTGGGCCAGGTGACCTTGAGGTGGCTTTGCTCTTTGGCTCAGCTGCAGTCAGAAGATTAAATTCTGCTCCTGTCCTGGGAATCTGATGATAAAAAGTCCTTTCTAGACAGAATCCGGATAATGAACAGCTCCCCGGCTTCGCGCTGGAAGAGGGAGTGTGGAGTTATTACTGCATTAAAAAATCTCCAAAGTCAACTAAATTCACCACACACACGGAGGACCAGAATTCCTCTTCATTCCAGCGGGGTGGAGCATCCAGCATCTCAATAATGCAGTGCTAATTGCAGCTGGGCAGGAGCACAGGGGGCCTTGCTGGGGCTGCAGGAACCGGCCCCGCTGCTCCCCCTCCTCCCCCCGTGTCCATCACTCCTCTGCTGAGGCCGGAGAGGGATTTGTTCTGCAGGAAAATGCTTCCAGTGCCCATCAAAAATCCACGCTCCAAAGCACCAGGGGTGCATGGCGCTGCGCCACACTCGGATGTGGCAGCCCCAGAAGAAAATCTGGGATGTGCTCCCTTGGCTCGTGTCCTCAGGATGTCACTGAGCAGGGACAGGCCACGGGTATGAACCCTGTGTTTTAAACACCCAGGCCAAGAGAGGGAAGAGCTGCCATAAACAGAGTTGTGGCGTGTGTCTGGAGTTAGTCATACACCAACAGGGATGTGGGACATATATCTGGGCAGGATTCGGGATATCTGCTAATTAAAGAAGCCTCTGGCTGCTGGAGAGTGTTAATTCACAGAGTGGTCCCCCCTGGGCAGAGCTCAGGGCAAGAAAGGGTTTATTTACACCTCACAGAAGTTGTTCTTTTTGCAAAAGTTGTGCTTAATTGGAATTTTTCAGAAGAATTTGTTGAACAAAGAAGGAATTGAGTCTCTGGTGGAAAGTCTCTGGCTTTCCTCACCCTGTGTGCTTTTAGTTAAGGCTGGAGCATCTCTCCACAGGCACAGCCCACAATAACTTTCATTTCTTTCCCGGGTGTTGCACAGACAAAACCCTCTGTCACCAAAACATTCCCATGAGCCCTCCCGAGCTCCAAGTCACACTGCTTGGACCAGGTGAGTAAATTCCCATAAAATCCTAAATGTTTTGGGTTGGGAGGGACTCGAAGACCACCTCATTCCTCTGGCCAGTCCCAGGGTGGTGTGAGCAGGATCTCCCAGCTCAGCCTGCTCTCCCTGATGGATTGTTCTCAGGGATATGGGAGCACTGCAGGCTGCAGCAGCAAAGGCTCTTCAGGGCTGGCAGACACCTCCAGCTCAGAGAGGCTTCCTCACCTTCAAAGAGATCACCACGAAATTGCCGGGAAACAACGCGCGGGGCGGCCGCGGAGGCTCAGCCGTCAGCAGGACGGCTCTGACAGCACGGAATAAAAGCAGAAATAGCAATTTCTCACTGAAGAGCTGGGCTGACACCTCTCTGACCTGTGAGCAGCAGGGACTCTCGGCACACCGGCACAGCCCGGTTGTTTGCTGTTGCCGGGGCTGACACCGCTGATGAGAGCAGACAGGCGGGCGGGAGGATGAGCCCGAGCTCCGGTCGGAGCTGGGGCTGCCTCCTCCTGACCCCAAACCTGAGAGCTCCTGCCCTGCATCTGCAGCTAAATAAACCAAGTAAATCATCCTGGCAGATAGATAATTAAATAATTATCAGCCACTTAATAACAAGGAGTGGGTGTTCAGAATTAGCATATTAGACAGTGTCTTTAAGGGCTAATTGTTGCATTACATCAGAGTTACTCATTCATTATTCTTGTCATTTCGGGTGATAATTTGCACTTTAGGAGACAGAGACAATTTTAGCAGGCAATTAGAGACATGTCAGGCTTGGCCTAGTGAGTTACTGTCACAATTATTGCATTTTTTCCGGTGTCCTCATTTGCAGGAGTGTATTTAAGGGCAGTCTGGTAATTTCATGGTGAGGCAAAACAGGCACCGGCACCGGGGGAAGCGGCAGGGATGGAACAAACCCCGATTTCACAGCGCCGGGGCGGGCACGGGGAGGGTGTTAATTCACAGACAGGCTGGGGGCTTGCAAAGGGACAAAACCTAAGGAAAAAGATGTTTCTATATTTCTGATGGAATCCTTCGGCAACGCCCTGATTTGGGGTCCCCAGCTCCCTTTGGAACCCAGACCCCACATCCCCCACTGGCACAGCTTGGTGTTCAGGAGCTGTTGCCCTTTTTCACCCCACACCAGTGATGGATACAGATCCCTACCCAGGACACTGGACTCATTGGTGGTTATATGGATTTTTTTCCCCTTGGATTTTGGCAGCTTTGGTTCCCTGGAGTGGCAGGGACAGGCACCTGCAGCAAACTCCAAGGAGAAAGGTGTTCCCAGGGAACACGGTGCACCTGCCCATCAGAGAGATGCCATCACATCGCTGCTTTCTCAGAGAGGATAAATACAAGGATGTGCCCCGTGCTGCTGAGCCTGAGAGCACTGACAAGGCTTAAATATTCCTTAAACTACAGCTGAAGGGGAAAACTGGATCTGCAGCAGCTGCACCTTGGGATACATGCATTATAAGGGTATATACAGTCAAATAGAGTTAATTAAGCTAAAACCACAGTAAATCTGCCAGACCCATATTAACACTATAGTCAAAATAGTGGAAAATATAGTATTTTCTCTAATAAATCCTGTTCTGTTACAGATTTATGTTGGCATCTGCATAGTTACCAGAGTTTTACAATAATCATTGATCAATCAAAGTTTTATGACAAAACTATAATTTTCCCGTGTTTCTTTCTTACTTAGTTTCCTAGTTTGCTTAATTCCCAGAATGCAATCCAGTAAATCTTTGGGGCTGAGATATTAAGTAGATAATAAGAATGCCATATAAGATTTGCTTATATTTTAAACTGTCCTTGCAAATGATTTATAATTAGGGCCAAATCTAAGACAAAACATTATTAAAGTCAAAACCCTCCATAAATTACTGGAGTTTGCTTATGCCTGTAATAATTTATTAGAGGTTTACTATAGTATTTCCTCTGGTGGTATCCAAAGCTTTATGTGTCATAAATGGGAAATATGGGTTGGTAAAACATACAGAAACAGGACTGATCCCCAGTGACCCCCACTGACAGACGCTGAGACACCGTCAGAAGCGTTTTGCAGCGGAAAGGAAACTGCCAGACCTAAGGCATCTTTGTTGTGGGAAATTCAGTGGTGGTTTATAGGATCCTATAACTTTATAGGATTTTATAACTTACCCTGTTTACAGGTGTAACAGATCCTGTAGCTGGGTTTGTGGTTTTGGCACCCAGTGATGGCTCTGCCGTGGGGAACCCGCCAAGCCCAGCGGTGTCCAGGGGGGAGCAGGGCTGGCGGTGCCCAGGGAGGGCAGAGGGGCTTTGCCACGTGGGTTTTGCCTCGTGGGGTAGCTGTGAGAGGTTTGCTGAGCAGGGGTTTGCTCCGTGTCACCTGTCACCTGCTGTCACCTTCCTACCAAGAACAGAGCCCCTCCTGTGGCCACGCTCACCACCAGAGGGTTGATGGCACGTGAGGATGGAAATGGGATGTGGAGGGAGCTCCTGCTGGAGAGGGCAGGTGGAGGGAGCAGAGCCAGGAGAGGAGTCCCCACTCGTGTCATTAAAAACTCCTCCCTCGTCTTTCACAGCAAACAGAAATGAGACCTGAGGTCAATGTGATCACCTGTTAAAACAGAGAGGAACAGAATAAAATAAATTCAAGTAAAATTTAAAAAAAGGAAAATAAAATAAAATAAAATAAAATAAAATAAAATAAAATAAAATAA
>QUSF01000030.1:2533897-2603227 GCA_003676055.1 Chloebia gouldiae
AAAATAAAATAAAATAAAATAAAATAAAATAAAATAAAATAAAATAATAAAATAAAATAAAATAACAGCTAAGCAGATAATGACAAGTGACTGCAGAAGCTGCACACTCTGAGCATCCCGGAAGCTTCATGGCCTCTGCCTCTCCACCTGTGATACCATCAGAGGCACTGATTGCATTGCAGGTTTGTTATCAGCCTCTCCCATCCATCTCCCACGGATAATCCCTTTGCTCCCACATCCCTGTCCTGCCCTGGCACAGTGAGCCCGGATGCCCTGAGAGCCACCCAGAGTGTTTCAAGCAAATCCCTCCCAGACCAAAGCAGAGGCAGTGACTCTGGGCATCTCCAACATGGCCAAGGTTTGGCCTGGAAGGAATTTGTATTCCTGAAAATACTCATTTGTACCTCAACCAACAGGTTCTGGGGTGGGTGCATCCATTAGAGAATATTTGATGGCAGCACCTGCCCTGCCACACCTGGATGGCACCTGCTGCCAAAGTGGGGGTGCTCACAAATCCGAATTAAATGGTTGTGAAAATTAGACAGGGTTTAATTAATCCACATTAAACTCCTCTGTGGACATTAAGTCAGGATTGAAATCCCGGTGCTTGCGTTTAGCTCACTTTAATGTTAAATAAAGTTTTCACTGCGGGAGGATGTTTAATGAGGTTTAGCTAATTCACACCTTAAATTAATTCTAATTAAATTTCCTGAGTAACTCCGGAAAAGCAGGACCCAGTGAAGCAGATCCTCTTATCTATATCTGTTATTTTATTTGCAGCACGCGAACACACCATAACCAAGGTCAACCCCCTGTGCCCTGCATGGCTGAAAACTTCCATTTTCCTGCTCCATGGTGGGCCACATCCATATCCCACCGTGGCCGAGGTCAGTCCCACCCCAGAGGACCCTGGAGGGCCGCATGCTGTGCTGCTCCCGTGTGACAGCCCCATATCCTTGTCCCCTCAGCGGGCTCTGCATGGCCCCGCTCGGGGCAGCAGCGCCGCCCCGGTCCTCACCCATTTGTAGGGAGGAGCGGGGACGGGAGCCTCCCCTGCCACAGAGACGGATGCAGATCACGCCATTAATTTTTTATGTGAATTCAAAAAAAAAAAAAAAAAATCCATGTTGACTCCATGACGCAAATGGGTATGAAAATCCTGGCGAGCGCACTCATTGTTACAGAAATCAAATGGCTCAACAGCCACTAATGAGGCAGACAAGAAGCTTCACTCACCCTCTGAGGATTTGAAGGCAAGAAGAGAAGAAGGAGCGCGTTACATTATTCATGCGCCTTGTTTGAGTTTCAAATCCTAGCAAGTGGCAGCAAAGGGGCATTTGGGATGTGCCGGTGACCTGCTCTGCACGGAGAAGGGGCACGAAAAGTCCTGTTCCCTAGCTGGGAACTCCTTGCAAACGCGGCTCCCTGCCCTGGGACGTGCTCGGGAATGCCCCGGGGATGCCCCGGGATGGGGAGGATTCACCCGCAGCCCCTTCAGGCACCGCTGCCCGTGATTGCCGGGCGCTGCCCACCCACAGGAGCTGACCTCGCTGCAAACTGTTTAAAACGCACCATATTCTGCTGAAACAGGTGCCCAGTTCTTTTAGAGGGGAAGGAAGTAAGGGAAAACCTGGGAGAAAATCCATCTGAGTAGGAGATGTGCAGGCAGGTGCCCCACAAGGCAGAGATGAGGTGAACAGTGCAGCTGTTGACCAAGTATTAAAGACTAATAAACAGATTGCTGGAGTTCATCTGCATTTTGTAATTATGACTCGCCCATAAAACCCTCCTGGCCAACATTATCTCAGCCAGCTTTACGAGTGCTCACGAGGGTAATGCAGAGCTGTAAATCTGCAGCAGGTCATGGAAGTGAGAGCAGAGGAAGTGTCCGTAAATCTGGAGGAATTGCTCCACTTTGTTTGTTTAATAAAATCCTGGCCCGTGAGGAGCCGCAGGTTTCTGTTGGGGCCGTGTGTCCATCGGATGGATCCCATTCTCTGAATCCTAAGCATCTTTTGAGTCGGAATTCAGTATTTAAAACTGTGCCCTCTGGCACTGTCATCATCCAGGGCCACCAGCCAGTGGCACCAAGGTGCCCGTCCATGCCACTCACCCCTGGCAGAGCTGCTGTGCCACAGACAGTGCTGGGAGCACTGGGACCGTGATGGAGCACAGCCGAGGCAGAGTTAAACTCCCTCCTCACACCTCTGCAGGTCAGCGTATATTTGCTTGGATTTTACATTGGAATTTGAAACCCGCAACCACAAGGAAACATTTATTTTCTTGCCCTTCAATGATCAAACAAGTGGCGCCGAGGCACAAGGAAGCGGAGTTTCCATTAGGAGAACTGTTTTCTTTTTGCTGTAAAATATCAAATATTTTGACATTTCCATCAGACTTTTCTTTGTATCAAAGCTGCAATGGCAGAACAATCTCAAGGCATTTAGACTTCAGAGCTTTGTGCGTTTCTGAGCATTCCCTCCTTTACAAGGGGACACTTCTGAAGGGACGTGTGATTTCTCTCTCAGAGACCAAAGGAAAGGTAATAAAAACAAGAGCCCTGTGAGGGCTGCGGGGAAGCGGCTGCGGGCGGGCGGAGCTCCGAGCTGATCCCCCTCCCCAGGAGCCGCAGCGTCCCGGGGAGTGCGGTGCCGGTGGGCGGGTGAGCTCCTGGACATCGGAGCATCATCATCATCATCATCATCGTCATCATCATCATCATGTCATCATCATCATCATCATGTCATCATCATCATCATCATCATCGCACCCACCCCGTGGCCGCAGGATGGTGTCACTGTCACTGAGAGACAGGATCCACCTCACCGCCCCGAAGTGCCTGCAGAGGGAAAGCAGCTGCTTCTCTCTGAGGCAAAGCTCCCGCCCAGGTCCTGTCCCAGCCTGGCGGGGGACAGATCCATTTTTGGAGAGTCACAGAACCACTAAGGCTGAAAAAGACCTCCAGTAGTCCCATGCCAGTACCGTCAAGGGCCAGCTTCACTCGTTGTTTGAGCATCTCCAGGGATGGCGACTCCATCACTTCCCTGGGGAGCCGATTTGTGGGGTGTCAGAGCAAAGTCACCCCCAAATGCTGCTGGGGGCACCCCGGGAGGACCCAGGTGGGTCTCCTCGCAGGGCTGTGTGACAACACCGTTCCTGCTCTCTGCTTTAACCAAAAAGCGCCTGTAATCCCTGAAATGCATTCCAGGAGTGACCCGCACCCATCAGCGAGGGAGGCGACCGGGGCAGCCTGCCCTGCTCACGGGTGCCCTGCTGTCCCCACGGCCCCGTGGGACCTGGAGGGACCCGCAGCACCCGTGAGCAGCCAGAGCTGTGGCAGGGCACATCCCAAAGGGAATTGGCCCGGGGATGACCAGCAGGCGCAGGTCCGGGGAGTCAGCAGGAGCCAATTTCCATGGGTGATCTCGCTGCCATCCTCCCAGCTCGGTCCCACACGGACTGGGAGCAAAGCGGGAGCGAATCCTGGAGCCCCTGCAGGCAAGATTCCATGTGCTCCCCGCATGTAAACGACTTCCAGAGTAAAACTGCTTTGAAGTTGCTGTTTATCTCACTCCGATAACAATCTGCTTCACTTCTTGTGTCAAAGTAATTAGAGTGTAATTATTTTTATTTATTTATTTTGTTTTAGTAACAGGTACTATAATTGCTGCACAGTTCCAGAAGAGCTGGGAGGATCCTGCTTCTCCACTTCCAGCCCTTCCTCTCTGCTTGCTGCCTTCATCCTCCTCTCCCTCCCATCCTCCCCTCCCAGTCCCCTGTTTGTTCTCTGAGCGTTTGGACTTCTTTTCTCTCGCCTGTTTGTGCCTGTCTTCAGTTTCTCCTTTTCTGTTTGTTTTCTGTAGACATCAATTTTTCATGCTGGAGAGCCGAGGATAATTAATTAATGATTCATAGGAATGCTGTGGCTATAATATAATGAGGGGATGGTTCATAACCTGTTGCGGAGGCAGTCATCAGTAATTTCAGAATAATTAAGAGATGGTTCTAGCACATTTCAAAAGCCCTTCTAGAATCAAGGAGATAGGCGAATTTATTTATCTCAAAACACTCTGGGACACCCCTTGGTGGCACAGGCAGCATTTCCAAGCTCTTGCTGTGGACCACGGGCTGGGGAGGATCCCATCCTGGGGATCCCATCCCTGGCTTCAAGTCCCCTCTTTCAAACTCCTTCACTCCCACATCTTCCCCACCCAAGCCGAGCAGATTTTTTCCCCTTTTCCCCCCGTTTTATTTTTATTTTTAGTACCACAGGGTGTTACAACCAGCCTTCCTATTAGAGGCTAGACATATTCAGAGCCTTAATGATAGATTAAATACCAAATACCTTAACATTTGAAATATGACATTTATTATACAGAGTTGTAAATAGAGGGAAAAATGACAATAGAACACAGTGTAGATCTTACACAAACTGCACCGGCTCTGTGTAATGACTATGATAATGTCAGTGCTAACAAGCAGATAATTGGCATCACTGAGATAATTTTTGGCACCTTATGCAAAGGGGAAACTGCTCTGCATAATTATTTTACCTAGGAATATTCTTCATTTAACAGGTCCATTTGCATAATGGTTGGAACTTTTTAAGCTGTACTGGGTGTTTAACATGTTGATTGGTTTCATCCACAAAACAACTGTTTATTCATGAGAACGGCACCTGAGGACTTTTGTAATGAGGCCAGAGTGACCCGGTTGGAAGCACCACCTTTTATTGGATTTATGGGTCCAGGTGGAAGCAGGATTAGCCAACCTTTCACAAACACCTCCCAGGCTTTTATAGCTGTTGTAATACTGAGTCATTCTCTGTAGTAAAGCTTTATTTCTTTAGCGACAAAAGTTGATCACTCCAGTGTTTCCCTGCTGGTGCGGGCACTGCCCCGGGGCTGCAGCTCCCTGTGTCCCCAGGATGGTGACACAAAACCAGGAGAATCCTCCTCAAGCTCCCAAACCCAGCAAACCTTGCACATCCCTGCCTGCAATCAGGCAGGGGGTGTGATAAAACACGGAGAGAGGAGGTGAAGCATCCAAAAGTTGATGCAGGAGTTGAGCTGGGCTGGGGTGAGGGTTGGCAGAGCAGTTCAGTGCTGCTCAGCCCCGGATCTCAGCACAAGCAGTGCTGACAGGTCAGCCTGAGGAGCTCTTGGGGTCAGCCAATGACCCTGCAAGGCTGTGCCAAGCAGTCTGGAAGAGGAAAAGCTGCTGGACACCAGCCTTGGACTTCCATAGCCAAGATCCAGGTGTGTCCAGGCTCCAAGGCTCAGAGCATCCCACATCCATCTGCCTGTGCTGCCCTGGCTGGAGGGAGCCTCCTGTTCTTGCCAGATCTGAGCTGACCAGAGCACTGTTTGTCCCATCCCAAGAACATTTCCAAAGCAAGGAATGATCTCTGGCTGTCTCTGGGTGTTCTGTACTCAAACCTCAGTGTGGTCATCCCTCGGCAGGAATCGCAGCAGCTCTGCCATGGAAAAGTTCAAATCCCCCCAGCTTTCACTGAGGCTCCTTTGGCTTCTCCTGCTCTGTTTCTGCACGTGCTGGCAATCCATCCCCACAGTTAGGGAAGCACCAGCCTCTCTCTGACAAGCACTTTACATCCCTCAGAGCCCTCATGACCTCCTGGGAGAACACCAAGTGCTGCTGGGCCTTGGGGTGGTGATTTCCACGGGAGAGATCAGCGCCAGCAGGGCCAGGTCTGCTGGGGACAGGCCTGTCCCCACTGTGGGGTCTGGCACACGCAGTGACCTGGGCACTGGAGCAGCAGGAGGAGCTGGCAGGAAGGGTTGGGGATGTGGGATTTGTGCCAGAGGCTGGGCTGTGCTGCCATGGGAACCTCCTCCCTTACCTGTGCTCATCTCCCCTGACCTTGGTCAAGAAATTTCATGCCTCTGTTGCTCACAGCAAGGCCCTGGCTCATCCTCACACAGCCACGCTCTGACCTGGGCTGTGAGGAGCCTCCCAAAGCCCAGTGGGAGCCTCTGCCTTTGCAGAGTCCAAACCTGGAATTCCCCACCCATGCAGCTTTTAGGAGACCGGCGGCTGCTCCTAAACCTCCTCTCCCACAGCCTTTCATCTGCCCCACCTCAAGGAAAACTTAAATTTGCTATACATTTTCCTCTGAACATGCAGATATCAATTTCCCTGTGAAAAAGCCAGTGCTGTGACTCATCTGACCATGTATTAGCCTTGTCCAGCTGTGTGCAGGTGTGCCCCAGATATATACAGGTGTATGCCCACAGGCACAGCTGCCTCTGCCCCTCTGCAAACTCAGGGGCCAGTGATTTTCAGCTCAGCCAACTGTTTTAAGGTTAAATCCCTTTTTTTTTTTCCCAAACAAGGCTGTTGGCTTCAGTGTAGGGAGGTCTGTAACATTTCCAGTGAGATGTTAAACGTCTGCCTGTGTTTTGATGAGGTATCCCTGAGCTTCACTCTGGCACATTTGCTGGGAGGAAGAGTCTGTACCAGGGTGAGGGACACGGAGCCAATCCATCACACTCTGGGGCTTTCAAGGCCATCTCCCTGGCCTCTAATGGTCTGCAAAATGGTTTATTCTCTGCTGGTTTATAAACTTGATGTGCAGACTGCCAGCTCCCAGCTCCCACCAAGAGCCCTGAGTAAGCCTGGCCCTTGCTGGCACGCCAGCCCCAGTTTGTGCCAGCAAAAACCATGAGCATTTCTAATGGTTTCAGCTCATCTGCTGCATTAAAAAGTCCTACACACCCATGTTAAATCTCCATCCTCACCTGCCCAGAGAGAGGTGTCCAGCCTTGCAGGGATCAGCTGGAAGGCGCTGGAGGACCGCAATTACAGCCTCCCAGTCCACCCACGAGCTCAACACCCCTTTCTTTATGACTCTGCCAGCCCATCTGTCTCAGAGCCCGAGACCACACTCACTCCTGGTGGGATTTTCTCCTTTCCAATTCCCAAGTCAGCTCTCGTTCAGTGGGGAGATTTATTACTCCTCCTCCCTGCTCCCTGGCTCCGTGCCACAGCGGGGGAACAGCAGCTCAGGCAATATTCCAAGGGCCAGGAACTGCCATGCTGGGCTGGCACATGGGCACCGTGTCCCAGTGAGGGCACTGTGTCAGGGTCTTACAGGTGTTGAACAACACCAAATCTCTGCTCCTTGCCCTGCTGAGTGTCTCAGGGGATGTCACAGCAGTGTCAAAGTACAGGAGGAGGGCTTCAGATTCCCCTGCCTTGTCTGAGGATGGTGTGGAAATGTTGGGTGTGAGAGGGGTGAAAGCAAAACACCATCCCAGAGCTGTGGGGAGGAGGCAGGGCCCTGGCCAGGGGCTGTGTGTCCAGAATCTGAGGTCTGTGACAGTGCCCTGAGTGTGTCAGTGCCACGAGAGACACGATATCCTGGTATGGCATCACAGATGCTCTGTGGAATCCTGATCCCCATCCCCAGCTCCAGAGGGGCAGCTGGAAGCTGGTGGCACCAGTAAGGGGTGGAGTTATGGAGAGAAAACAGAAAGCCGGGGTGAGGCTTTCTTCAGCTGGGTGAGGAAAGGGGGAGAGGGGCAAATTCGGCAAAATTCTGTGGGTGCCATGGCAGAGGAATCCAGCCTGGGCAGGGGAGCAGTCCTGGCCATGGAGTCACGAGGGAGAACCATGGGCTCTGTCTGTTTTCCTTGTCCAGCTGATGGAGCCCATCTCCATTCAAGATGCTGAGGACATTATTGATCTAAACAAGTTGTCAGTGAAGGAAAAGTTGTAATTGCTGCTGTAGTTGCATTGTAACACACCAGCCCCGAAGGGAAATTAAAGTTTGGAGCTAATAGGGTTGTATGATCCTTCAACCTTTGATGTATTGAATCTGGAGCAGCCCCTGGAATACTGATTTGATGCACAAAGGATCATTTTTAACAGCAGCTGCACCTCCAGGTCCTCTGATCCAATTCTCCCTTCAATCCCACTGCAAGGCAAGAGAATGGCTCACGGTGCATCTTCCCCCTCTGCCCTTGGGCCTCTTCCTTCAGCTCCCGCAGTCTGTGCATCTCTGGCTCTTGCTGCAGGAATAAAACTTGCAGGAATGATGGCTGGGATAAGGCAGCATTGACTGTGTGTGTGGGAAAGAGCTCATGGTGGGATTCCTGGGATTCCAGCTTGTGCCTGCTGCTGCACCTCCATCCAGGGAATGTTCTGCAGCAGGAGCACCAGTCCTGAACTCAGTGCTGGCTCAGGGTGCAAGTCCTGCCCTGCCAGGGTTTCCTTCAAGAGGGAATTACTGATATTTCTGAGCAGAACTGCAGCTCCCCATTAATCACCTGCAATTAGAAAGCAGGGATCTGCCAAACAGCCACTCCCCAAAGGTTGCTAATCAGGGAAGTTCATAGTCCTCAGGTTCTGGTTTGGGAAGTGCCTGGGGCTGTGAGCCCAGGGCTGGGCCCTGCATTGTCAGCACGTCCCGGAGCAGAGAACAGGGCTGTGCCCCCCAAACTGCCGGTGACCCCACAGCCTCACACTGAGCCCTGCTTTCCCACCACCTCCCACTCCCACAGCCAGCCAGTGATGGATCTCACCACGCCTTCACACACACACACTTTAATTGTACGTTATGAACACGCCCTCTCTAATTGCTTCAGTTAATTAGCGCTTGGATGATGCCACAGGTTCATCAAAGGAGCAACCCACAAGGATGTGCCACTGTCCCTGCCCACCACTGCCATGGCAGGAGGGACCCCTGCCCTGCCACGGTGTCCCCACTGTGGCAGAGGGCATCTCTGCCATGGCAGAGGGAGCCCCACTCCTCTGCTGTGTCCCCACTGTGGCAGAGGGGACCCCACTTCGTCACTGCCCAGCAGGTCAGGGATGTGCCCTGGCTCCTAAATCCCTGCTGAGGCCAGCAGGCAATTTAGACCTGAGTGCAGCAACTAATTAAATCAATATGAGCTAATGAACAGCAATTAGAGGTCCAGCTAGGCACATCTTCTCTGGTAAATACTGCTTCTCTCCCAACGGGAAGCTCTTTTTTAATAATCTGTTTGTGTTTCATTTCCAGGAGCTGTAATTCCCCAAAGAAGCAATTTGGGAAAGTGATTTGTTTGTCTGTATAATTGCCAAAGCACTTCGTTAGGCTTGTTTGTTTTTCCTTGCTCCTGCTGCTCCCTGGAAGAGACAGGGGAAGGGAAGGGAAGGGAAGGGAAGCCCTTTTTGTTCTCCTCCTCTCCTGGAACAGCCCTTTCATGTTTGGCTCTGCAGCCCTTGCCCATCTCAATGCCCCCATCTCATGGTGCTGTCCTGCACTGCCCCAGCCAGGCTCTCCTTAGCTAAGGAGAAGTTCTCCCAGCCCTTCATCCCTGCCCATTCCCAGTCCTGCAGTTCTGCTCTGCCTGCTCTCCATGGGGATCAGGACAGCAGGCACTCTGGAGGCCAGGCTCAGCTCCAGGGTGCTGGGATATTTCCAGCACTATTTTCTCCCGCATTCCCTGCACACCCTGACCTGTTGCTTTCTCCTCATTTCTCACTCACTACACAGAAATTTCCTGTGAGCTGTTCACAGTAACAGCCAGTTTTTTTTTCCCTGAATTCCTGGGTGTCTTTTTCAGCTTCCATCTTCCTTCCTACCCAGCCAGGACTTGCCTCGCCTGCCCCAGGCTGCCACATGCATGAGAAGGGCTCCTGCAACTCCCCCTGTGAATGCTCCTCACCACTCACTCATATGAAATTGCAATAACCTTTCAAATTAAACCCTGCACCTTGTTTATTACCAGTTAAATGCTTCTCTGAGCCTCTGAGCTACGGCAGGATATGGGACAATGGGAACATGCTCCCATAATTGGATATCTATTGCTTGTTTAGTGGGCAGCAATTAGACCACAAACGGGTTATGGGCTGGCACGGATTAAATATGGCTTTCCACACTTCCTGCAGGGATTAGTTAGTGTTTAATTTAGCTGTGCTCGAGCTCCATCTACACCAGGCTTTGGTGGCCATGGCAGCCCCGTGCTCTGTCCATTGGGAGCACTGGAGCCAGGGAAGGAGGAAGATGTTGGGCACTGCCAAATCCAGAGCTTTTCTTTCCCCCTCTGTCCCTTCTTGGCTGAGCTGCTCCTCTGTCTCTGTTCCCCATCCCACCCCCTGGAGCTCCTCGTGTTTTCCTCATGGTTTTGAGCACAGACAGACATATTTTGACAAATGGAGATGATCTGAAATAATCCCTCTCAGAGAGAGCGGTCGCTGTATGGAATTTAATTATAAATTAATTAAAAGCAGCAATTTTACAACAAAAGGTAGAGGGAGAAAGTGGTAAGAGAGATGATTTTTAAGTGAAGGCAGAACCTGGAACAGGTAAAGCCAAGTAAGAGTCACTGTCCCAGCAAAGCTCTCTCAGCATTGCAGTGCTGGACTCACCCCTGGGCTCAACCTCAGCTCCACAGTCCCACTTCCATCCCTCAGCTTGGCTCAACTCCCAAATGACCAAATTTCCTTTTCTGAAATACCAAATTACGGCTTTTTTTGGTCTGTCCAGCTTCAGTTCTTCTGGAGCAAGAAGCTGGGTGACAGTGAGGGCTTAGACAAAACCAAAGAAGCAAGTTAGAATAATATTATTTAACATAGCAATATATTACAGATATAATATAAATGTATGGCTATGATTATTGTTATTCAGCCCAGAGAGATGGGCATTTTCTCTGGCCATGGCTCTGGCTCCGGGGCTGGCTGCTCCATGGCCACTGCACATCCCATCCCACAGGTGACCTGATGGGAGTGGCATCAGCAGCCCACGCTCCCGTGGTGAGAGGAGAGAGTTTAATGCCAGATGCTGCCTGTTATTCCAGCAGGGAATGCTGCCAGAGCCTGTCCTCAGCAAACAGGGAATGATCCCCGATCGATGCCCCCACCCAGGTGTTTGAAAAGCAGTCGCTTTCTTGTCAAAACTTCCACAGCAGCTGTGTGCCAAAGACTCTTACTTTTGCTTACAAAACAGCGCTGGGATTTCTCCAGGGAGGCAATGGATTCAGAATTTGTAAAGCTGCTTTCACCAGCACTCAAGCCTGAAAGAGAAGTCGAGATAAACATTTGCATTTTTATTTTGCTGCTGCACTTCCCAAGTGGAGTTTCACCAAGGCCCTGCTTGTACCTGGTGGCTTTGCTGGGGGAATTGCACATAATTAATAAATGCAGGATTTCCAGCCATCTCCAGAGCAGTTGTTGGCATCAGTGGGGCAGAGCTGATGGACTTTGGTGGGAATTTCTAATTGAAATTCCATTAGGATAAACAAATTAGGATTTACAGTTGGACTTAATGATATTAAAGGTCTTTTCCAACCTCAGATATTCTGTAGTTTTGTATAATTCCATCAGCACCAGGGCTGATGTCGGTGCCCCATTGGCCAAAAGGAGCTCAGGGGATTCTTGAGAGAAACCATCAAATCCCTCCAATGGCAGATGTTTCCTGCAAAAGCACTTTTACATCCACATCAAAACACCCCACGGGACTGCCTCAGCTTGATGAGTTTTTCAATTAAATAATCCAAGATCAAAACTGATCCATTTTGACTTTCTTCACTCTCTTAAGCATTTCAAAGATAGTAATGAATTGCAGGATATTTCTTTATTTCCTCTGGTTTATTATAATGCTTTAACAGCTGTCAGATTGTGTCATTCTAATAAGGTTGTTTCAGTGTTTATGAATTGGAACGTTTCTCCAGGATTTCCATTCTGGGAAATACAGATTTCCATCTCTGAGAGCTCACTCCAGGGGAAAGATAAAAGATTTCCAATGCTCAGCTCCCTCCTGCTAAAGCACCTTCTTTTCCAAACAGGTCAAAGTTGACACGAAGAGCTCCTAGTTTCACCCCAAAAGTCACCCCCAGAGTATTGAATGCTCATTTTGTGCCTCAGGTCTCACAGCTGAGGGTCTTGCTTGACCACAGAGGGCAAACCTGCCCTGAAGGTAAAACCCCTCCCCAAATCAAGTCCTCCGTGACCACATATTTCAATTTGTGCTGTCTCTTCCTAAATGCAAAGGGAAAAGAAATCTTTTGTTCCAGAAAGATTTTCCCATGCCAAACTCCTCAGTTTTGCTGGAGGCAACACCTGAGTTTTGATAATTTAAAAAAATTCCTGTTGGAATTTGGTTTTTTGTTTTGGGCTTTGTTCTTTGGTGGTGTTTTTTGGTTTGTGGGGTTTTTTTTGTTTGTTTTTGGGTTGGTTTTTTTTGCTATGGAACATTACCAATTAGCTATCGCTCTTTTTAAAATGCTACTGAATGTGTAAAATAATGTTTGCCTGATTTGGGAGTGCAGTAGTTTATGCAATTATGAAATAGCACATCAAGACCAGCCAGCCCTTCCCTCACGCCTGCATAATTCATCACTCATGGGTAAAACCTCTTCTAGCTGCAGACAACACAAAGTTTGGTTTACATCCTATTGTTTAATTAAAAATTTAGATGTTTAAAGGGAGTCTGTAAACCGTACAACCATTAAAAATGTGGAGACAAGGTGTTAAAAAAATGCAAACCAAGGACAGAAATAAAACAAACCACTGATTGCTGATGAGGATGGGGTGAAACCACTGAGATAAACCCACGGAGCCAGTGCAGGTGGAAACCAACACCCCTGACGTGCTTTCTGTGCAAACACACCTGGAAATCAGGCTGAAATATTGGAATCCTGGAACTGAGGTGGATGAACCACTCCAGTGGGGAGAAACCATCCTCTCCCCCAGCTCCTCCACCCCGAGGGTGTCCCCTCAGCTCCCAAAAATGCCAAGCAGCAAAGGTGGCACTGAGGGGACGAGCAAGGCTGGGACAGAGGAGCCGAGAGGGAAACGTGGGCCCCGCTGCCTAATGGGATTTATCAATTATTATCTCAGCCCATATTTCTTTGAGGGGTGATTGTTTCACAGAGCCTGACATCTCATACAGCTTTAAATTACTCACAACCGGGACACCTTACAAGATAGCAGTAAAATCAGGAGAGGATTGGGCAATGTAATTATAGTATGGAAATGATGTTGATCGCTCAAGCAGGAACAGACCTTGAGTTGGTGCTGATGCCTCCCTGCTCCAGCAGAGCCTGGGGACCACCAAGGCTCGACAGGGGGCTGCAAATGAGGCCACAAGGTTGGTGACAGCAGGGACAGAGTGGGGTCAGGAGGCTGAAGGAGAGCAGGGAGGCATCAGCCTTAGACTGAGGATTAGGAAGGCACAGCCTTGGTGAGGCCCTCAGAGCCTTTTCCAAGGGGCAGTTTCACTTGTAAGCCAGTAAAGGAAGTTTATGTTGCTTTGTTTGGGGTTTTTTTTGTCTTATTTTTAAAAAGAGGGTTTTCTAAGAAAAAAAACAAACATAGCAAACAGTGGGTATTTTCCTGTTCCAAATCTGGGAGAAAAGAGTGAAAAGGTGTTTTCACAGTCAGTATCAGCAGGAACAGCCCCTGCTGCCTGTGCAGAGCTGACACCCCTCCCTCCCACTGCTGGCAGTGCTGGAGGCGCTGAGGAAGTGGGCAGGATCAGAAGGAACTGGGCACGGGGCAGCCCTTGGGCTCCCACAGAAGGGAGAGGCAGTTCTTTTAATCACTGCTCCCACAGCTCCTTTCTGCTGCAGACCGATGGTTTGTGGCTGCTGCTGCAGGTGCCTTCACCCGAGACAGCTCTGCCCAGCTCCACTCACCTGCTTTGGGGGCAGAAGGAGCCCCACCATCAGGAAATTCCACCTACCCGTCAGGGAATCACAAAAAAATCCCCCTCGGCACCCTGCACGTGCTGCTCTGGTGTCCCTGTGACCCCAGCTGTGCTCCCTGCCAGCCTCGGTACCTGGTACCTGTACCAGGATGCTGCTGGGAGCAGCAGGACCATGGAACCCGGCTGGATGTTTGCTGGTGACAACCAGCGAGACTGTAGGAGAGAAAATGAATGTCCCTGAGGACAGTCACACAGCGGTGCCTTCGCCTTCAAAGGCAGAGCCCGGTGGGAGGGCTGGGCAGGGAGCAGTAGCCCATGGGCACAGCTGACAGGACTATCAATTTGATGTTTTTAAATGCTGTTTCCAGAGGAGCTGAACAGGAAAGGCTGAAATCATGACTTGCCTTTCTTTTTTTTTTTTTTTTTTTTTTTTTTAATTAAAAGCCCTGCTTTCTCCCACTCCTTAAAGGTGATGCTCTGTCAGGTTTAACAAGCCGCTGTCAATCCGTCCCCAGCTGGCGCCGGGAGGAGCAGAGGGAGCCGGGCACTCCCCGCAGGCACCGCCGGCTCTCCGGCCCCATCCCGGGAGAAAAGCCCCCGGGGGAGCTGGTTCCTGGGGCTGCCTCTCCTTCAGATCCTTCATCCAGGAGCAGCCAGGGCTGTCTGGGTCAGTGGAGGGGCTGGGATGAGCTCCCACCGCTGGGCACCTCCAGTCCCTCCCAGCCTCACCTTGTAGAGGCAAATATTCGTCCCCTCAGGCTCCAGCTGCCCCCGGGGGCCAGAACCCTCCTCGGAGCAGTAAAACCCTGTCTGTGTGAGTGCTGAAATGATCCCGGATAATGAGGTTAATTAATATGTTCCTGTGAGCCCAGAGGCGCCGGGGAAGCTCGGGATCAGCCTGTCCCCAGCGGCTGTGAGATGCGCGCCGGGAGCAGGGATTGTCCAAAGGCTGGAGGTGCAGGTGTGCTCCGGGCCATGCCAGGAGAGTGTAAATCAGTGCTCGGAAAAACCCTTTTAAGGATGCCTGAGGAATAAAAGGGGATGTGTGGCTCTCCCCACGCTTCCCACTCCACCGATTCCAGCTCAATGTTGCTGACAAATTTCCATCCTTAACTCGCGGTCCCAGAAGCGCCTTAAAAAGCAGAGGAATTCTGGACACCGGGGCCGGGCTGGAGCGGAGCCAGCAGCCAAGGAGGCAGCTGAGAAGGATGGTCAGCAGAGCACAGGCAATAATGTTGATGGGCCTCAGCCGCCAGCCGTGGAGAAGCCCCGCTCCTGAAACGCATCCAAAGCAAGCATCGCATTTGGGCTGAAGTGATGTCACTGCCGACCATTAGCGTGGTAATTACAGTGAAAGCTTTTGGCAATTGTATTCTCCGAAGGGTCGTTGATGCAACCCAACCGCACTAGTAAAGGTCTCATTAGTCTTACTTCAGAGTTTTGTATTTTTTGGAGCTGCAGAGTCTTTTCCCTCCAATAACATTATTTTCTTCTCCCTGCTCTGGCCACGCTGACAATGGGCCCTTCTCCTCCACTTCCCAGCATTCCACTTGGGAAGATGCATTTCCAGCAGAGGAAGGGCCCTGGGAGCCCAAGATGGGGGCTGAGTCTGGATCCCAGCCCCTGGTCACCACAGGAGCTCAGGAGGCAGCTCCCACTCCTGGCTCTCAGCAAACCTCCTCAGGGTCCTGGGAATGCAGGGAGGTGAAAAGCAGCTGGACACATGGACATCAGTCACAGGAGCTCCTCTGATCCAATGCCAGCAGAGCCTTCTCCTTCTTCTTGTCACCTGGGCAGGGGCTGCAGGGAAAGGTGGCTCATGTGCTGCTCCATGTCCCACTGACCTCTTTTTGGGAGAAAGGGAGAACCTGCTGCATTTGCAGAATATTTATGGCCGTCCAGAGCATAAAACCACCGGGAGGAGATCAGAAATCAGAACCCTGTTGACAAAGGGCAGGCCTGGCCCAAAAGAAAGCAGAGCAAAACTTGGCAGAAACAACTGCAGGTGGTGCAGCTCAGCAGGAGCACCCAGCAGGGTGGGCAGGCCAGGCCCTGCGCTCCCACAACAGCAGTGGTGACACCTGCAGGGCAGGTGAAGGGACTTGCCCACCCTCAGCACTAGCTGGACCTCTCTTGGGTGAACCGCGTGGGTTTTGCACAAAAAAATCCCTTTCCAGGGGATAAGGAGCGTTTTGGATCAGGGTTAGACTCAGGTTTGAATGCCTAGAGAGACTCTGGAGGGTGGAGTGGGGACAAAGAGGGGAAGGAAGTTTCTCCCAAAACCAAAGAGTGATGCCACTTGTGGTGCCACAGGCCCGGGATGCTCCAAACCCACTGTCAGCATCCCAGCAGGGACAGCCAAGGGCAGGAACCCAGGAAAGCACTGCCTGGCCTGCTGCCCTCTGCCTCTGGCACAAGGAGCACACCGAGGTGGGAGCTCCACAAAGATAACCCAGAAAATCCATCCTACAAGCAGGAGCTGCTCCCCAGGACCTGCCTCAGTCCCACACCCCCTCCCAGCACATCATGTGTAGCTGTTCCTCATGCAGGCAACTGCTTTAATCAGAGAAGAAAAACCCTCAGAACACAGGATTCAAATCCACCAGGAAAGGTGACAGATTCTCCTACTCTTCAAAGGGGCTCTTTAAATATTAAAAATAGCATTGTTGTTTTAGTAACGTTAATTTAAATGATGCACACATGACACCTCCGATCACCCCGGCGTGCTCAGACGCCACGTCTGCAAGGCACAACCAGGCAGGAGCTCTTCTCTTCTGGTTTGTCCTGTGACAGAAAAAAGGAACACATCCTGTGCACAGGGGAGGAGGAGGAGGAGGTTTATTCCCACCCTGCATGGGTTGAAGGTGTGCTGATTCTCCAGGTTGGAGTGTGGAGCTGAAGAGCCCCAGGACACTTTCCTTCCTAAAGCTGGGCTTCCAGACCAGCCTGGCTAAACTCCCGTTCCTGTAAGACAGAGCTGAAGTAGGTAAAACACAAAGAGCCACCTAAACACTCACCCTGATGTTTCCTGGTTCTCCCTACCACAGCTCAGCCCAGCTGAGTTCGTGCTTGACTCCCTCCTTCCCTCACTCCAGGGTTCTTCCAGCTTTAGCCCCTTCATGAGCCAGCTGGGCCCCTATTTTCTGGCCTTACTGGTGGCTAAAAGGAAACAGCGTGTTCAGAGACATCTGTGACTTACAGAGATCTTGAAATAGGTTGCTCTCCTGCCTCCTGGACCAAGGGAACCTGTGTTGCTCAGGTACTCCAAGCTGAGGATGAACTTGGGGGGTTGGATTGGTCACCAAAGCCATTAAGCAGGAGCTACCTGTGGGAGAGCTTAAAAGCAGACCTGGAATCTGCATCCACCACAGGCTCTTGTGAGCTACAAGAATTTTTCCTTGCTCTCTGCTTCAAGGGGTCTTCACAGAACCGAGGAGTTCAGGTCCCACCTGCAGAGCTGGCACATTCCTCTGGGATTTATTTTCATCAGCCTCTGAAGGGATGGAGAGCCACCCGTGATACCTTGTGCTCCACCACCACTTGTCCCAGTGAGAGCACCAAGCTCCAGGCAGCTGGAAACACCCCCAGAGCTTCACCTTCCACTGGGGACCCAACCAAGGGCAACAGGGGGGAAGTGCATGATGGTAAAATAATGGAATTCATCTGCAACTTGACCTTCACTAATGATGGATGGGCTGTTTGTACGGATCATCGCTGGAGAGCCTTCACTCTGATGCATCACCTGCAGCTGCAATGAATTGAGGGGCAAACCTGATGTCCTTGCCCAGGTCCAGGGGGCTCTGCAGCGCCTGCAGGGACAGCCCAGGCTCTGGTGGCCAAGACACTTCACCTGCAGGAAGTGAGCTCCAATTGCATTGGAAATTTGGGCTGTCAAGGGCAGTGGTCCATCAAGATGAGGTTCAGGTTCTCGTGTTCATGTGGCCCAGAATGAAATTGTGCATCTCATTAGGATTTGCTTCAAACCAGACCTTGCCAGAGAGCGGAGCTGCAAATAATTTGAGTCTCAGTGCTGGCTGTGTGCCTGCCTCTGAGTCATACATTGCTGAAGGAATTGTTGTAATCTGCAAATTATTTTCCTGTATTAATTCATTCTGGTGAAATAAACCCATTGCAAATTGCTATCAGCCTAAAACTGCCCATGCTAGGGTCGAGTGTGTGGGCAGTTCTTTCTGCCCTCGGTGACAGTGTGTGACAGCTTCTGCTGCTCAGCTGTGAGGGATCTGCTCTCTCTGTGCTCAGGATATCACCACAGCCAAAGGGATTCCTTTTCTCAACATTTTTAATTTTTAAACTGCAATCATTGTATTGCTCAGGGGAAAGGAGGACCTGCAGTAGCTGTTTTTGTGTTCTGAGAGGCTCAGAGGCAGTAGAACAGGCAAAGCACTCACCTGGGCTCACCTGTCCTGGCAGACAAGAGCAGAAATGTGTGTCACAGACTCCTGATTGTTCCCTTAATCATTCTTGTGTGGCCTTGGAGTAGCTCTGAGGTCTTCAAAAAAGCTGGAGCTGCCTTTCAGCAGGGATCACAAGCCATGGAACACCAGGGGAAGATGTTCTTTGCTGCTCCTGGCTGCAGAGCTGTTGTGATCCCAGCAGGGAATGCAGCTCCTCGAGGCCTCTGTGTGTCTGAGGGACTCAGTGGGGCAGGCCAGGGCAGGAGAAAAACAAGAACACAGAGAAAACCCCTTTTTCCTTCCACACAGCTTGAACTGGTAACTAAAGGATAGAAGGCACAGGCTGCTTTGTCCCAACTCCTGCCTTTCCTAGGCAGGGAGGTTTGGATTATGCATTCCGAGGCGTTACAAGGTCCACTGGTTTGGAACAAGAAGTCTGCCAAAACATTCAGCCTGGGAAGGGGGAGCTGAGGAGGAGAGGGCTGGAGTTGCTGCTGCTGCAGGCACAGAGAATATTAACTCTGCTCTGGGGGAAATGCCAGCGTCTCCAGCTGAGGTGATGGAGGATGCAAGCCCTGTTCCCCAACAATTCCCTGGGATCTGATCTCCCTTTGCTGAGCTTTCTTTCTGATGGACACTCAAGGAAAAAAAACCTGGGCATGGCAATTTGGTTTCTTGAATCACGCAGCCACAGGGGTGTGTGTGGGGGGGTTGGCTTCACAAGTGCTGTGCCCTGGGTGCACGGGGAGGTGAAAACTCCCTGGGTGTCTGTGATGCACCAAACACCTCCAGGCTCCCTGGTGTGGCAGAGGGAGTCCAAGCAGAGCCAGCTCCTGTGCAAAATCCCCTCTGCAGATCCCTGTGCAAGGTCCCCGTGCAAAGCCCCAGTGTCCCCAGCCGTGGTAGGGACAGGCAGGGATGGGCAGTGCCATCCCTGCCATGGGCTCTGGGTGCAGGATCTGCAGATCTGCAGGAGCTGCTCCTCTCTGTGTGTTTGGGATGGGGCAAATAAACATGCTCAGCAGAGGGGGGTGGTTTTTCTTGCTTGTTTGTTTCTTAATCCTGGCATTTCTCCTGTGGTTTCAGAAATATTGTTTTGTGCTGGGTGTTAAAACATCCAGGTAAAAGGACTGTGGCCTTTGTGTGTGTTAAGACTGTGTGACCTCTTTGCTGCTCTGTGCTGGAGGAGTGCTCGTGCAGAGCTGAGTGAGCAGATGAAAAGATTTCTGTGTGTGTAATTATTCCGACACAGCTTTCGGTGGGATTGTGTTTGCAACCTTTCATGATTCTCTTTGCAAACATGTTTGAGTGCTGCAGTTTGGCTGATGGAGAAGGCAGAGACTGTGCTCAGGGATGTCCAACAAGTCCCAGAGCCTCCCCTTGGCTGCTGAATTCCAAAATCAGAACTGTCTGGGGCTGGTTTCTCTGTGTGGGGCTGTGGGATGAGCGCCGCGCCAGGAGCAATGACAACCATGTGCAGGAGCCTTTGGCGTGGGCAGGTCTCACACACTCATTCAGAAATGGGAACATAAACCCCTATTAATGAGGGATTTGTTGTTAGACTTTGTTCCCTCAGCTCCTCACGTCCCTGCATGGAGGGACAACCCAGGAACAAATGTTGTGCTGACTCCTGTGATGGTTTCCTGCATGTGCAACCTCCTCGGAGCTGCTGGAAGGATCGTGGTGACACCATATGAGGCACATCAGGCTCCCTCCAGCACTGGGAGACAGTGATTTTTTGCTTTCAGATCATCCTCTCAAGCTGCCAGAGCCTAAAATAACTCTTACTCATCGAGGAGCAATGGATGCAACTCGCATTCATTATCAGAGTGTCAGTCAGTCTGTGCCCACGTGGAAGTTTGTCCCTTCCCCTCACGCCTCCACTGCTTCCTCCTGGCTGGCAGAGCATGGCACAGTGCCTGGTGACAGGGATTGCTCCCATCTCACCCCCAGCCACAGCAGTGCCCCCAGCACAGGCTGAGCCACTGGGAGCAGCCACGCACTGGGAGCACTGGGAGATTGGAACTGGGGGGGTTTGGAGAGGCTGTGGCTGAAACTGGGCTGAGGGAAAGGCAGGCCTGGGTCTGCCCAGTATAAACCAGCACAGGCACAAGCTCTAAGGGCTGGACCACCGTGGCAAAGTGCAGCAGGGGTAGAGTGGGTCAGTGGGGGTGAGATGAGCAGTTCACAAACACCCCTGAGCTCACAGCCACAGTGCTCTCTGCTCTGCCAGGCCACGTCTGCCCTTATTCAGATTATCTGTACACCTCTGTCTTGAGAAACCTGAGGGGAACTGCAGCAGCTCAGCCTGATCTGGCCATAAACTCCTCCTGAAGCTGCAGGATCTGTCCCCAGCTGGTGCCTGCTGGCACCTCCCTTCTGCAGGGGCAGCAGCAGGAGCAGCAGTGATGTGGGAGCTCAGTGCTGATCCCCAGGGCACCCAGCCCCGCTCCCAGCCCAGGGTGTGAGGACAGGATGCTTGGGAGCCCTTTCCAGCGACCACTGCCTGAATGTCCATCCTGCCCAGCTCCTTGTGAGTGGGAGCCCAGCTGGGTGCTGGGCCCAGGCAAAGCCCAACCCCTCTCCCCATCTCCAACACCGGCTCCCCTTTGCTCATCCCTGCACAACACATCCCTTTGGCTCCTCAGGCCACGTGTGCAGCTTTATAGAGGTGACAAAACCCTGCAAACAGCACTCAGCCACCCCTGCACCCCCTCAGCACCCCTGGCCCTCTCCCCTGACTGCTCCTCACAGGCTCTCACATAAGCGATGGAGAAAAGTGTCAGGCTGGGGGAAAGACAGATCACGAGTATTCCTGGCCCTGACATTTTCCTCCAGATATCTGGATTTCCATATATTTGAAAACCTAATATAAACAACAGAGAGAAAATTTGCATTTCGGGCAGTGAGGAATGAAAAATGGAGGCGGGGTAATGTATTGCTGCTCGAGGAAGAGGAATGACAGTGGTAGAGTCGAGCACACACGACAGCGCCCAATCGGCTCGTGGCAAACTCATTTCCTGGCAGAATATAGGGTTTCATCTGCTGGAACATTTAATAGGCATCAAAGAAAGATCACTTCCCTCCTCTCAGCGCAGATTGAGAGCCTTCGCTCTTGCTTTATTTTTGCCATTTTATTAAACCCTTTATATAGTTTTAATACAATATGTATGATCCTCCAGCAAACAAATAAATTCTTAGGCGCTTCCCAGATTCTAAGGATTTCTAATGGTTACGAATGTTTTATTTATATTTTCAGAGAGGCATTAAACATGCGATGTGTAAAAATATGCAAGAAGGAAAAAAAAAATCAACCCTAATTTATTGTTCCGTTCGGAGCGGCGTTACAGATGGAGTTAATTTGGGAAGCCCAGGGATGGGGCTGAGCCCCACACATCTGGGTTTGCTGAAATGCCCCAAAGTGCAACCTCAGGGACTTTCTGTCCTCACTCAGCTGGGCACAGGGGTGGGACATGGGCTGGGACAGCAGGAGGGGGCTGGGAGCAGTGGGAGAGCCACACACACACACACGTGGGATTTACAAATCCTTTCCCAAGTGACAAATGCCCTCTTACTCCAGAGCAGAAGAGATGCCTGGAATTCTCTCACCGTGGCAGAAAAGGCTCATTCCCAGCTGGCTAAATGGGTCTGGGGACTGTGGATCCTGAGCTCCCAGTGGATTCATCCCAGTACAACCCGTGATGGTCAATGCCACACTCCCCAGGGCAGCAGGTGGGTGAAAAATTTGAGAAAAACAATGTTTTTAGTGCTGTCAGGTGCAAAGGAGGCTCACGTGGAGGACAGCTGGGTGATGGAGCACCCTGGGCTGACCCTAGCCATGCTTCCCTGGATGTTTGGAATTCCATTTCCCATGGCTTCCCTGGGTGAGGGCTGGGGAAGGAGGAGGAGCAGGAGCACCCAGGATGATTTTTGATGACAGCACTCAGTAAAGCTGGAAGCAGAGTGTCTGCAGAACCTTAGTTATGGCTTGGAGCAGCACTTTGCTCTGAAGTTCCCTTATTTAGGAACCAGGGAAATGCATCAGGAGACTTTCAGAGGCTCATCAATTCTGCTCAGGTCCAGTCTGGACACCGATCTCTCCAGCTCAGGCATATCCTTGGCAGGCAGCTCCTTCTCCCTAAATATTCCAGCACACACCAACACACTGCTGCTGGCTGTGCCTGTGTGAAGGATCCCTGAGTCCCTGCAGAGGGGACTCTGCTGCAAAACTTCTCCCCTTGCGCTGGGACCTGCCTGGTGTGGCACAGGGCAGCGTGGGGTGCCCTGTGCTGACAATAACCTGGAGTGTCTCCCTGTCCTTGCCCTGTGTCCTGGGTGATGCCCAGCTGTGGCAGCACACAGGAGATCACACAGCCTCCAAATCAAAGGAGATTTGGAGCATCCCCAGCAGCTGAGACTTCATCACAGAAATAAACCCCCAGTTAAAGGGTACACAGACAAGGAAGACCAAGCATGGGATTCACCAGGAGACTCTTGATGCCACCCGAGAATGGCTGAGCTTGCACAAACATATTAAGAAACCCTTGAGAAAGCCTTAATTGCACATTACACATCTGTACTGCTGCACCACGAGCAGCCTCCTGTCAGGGACACGAGGGAGATTTTTACAGCTTTTCTATCCTGGGCACTTCCCAGCTATTCTTAATACCCTGAGAGTAATCAGAAATCTGTAAATCCCCCCCTTGCTCCCGAGGAGGCCGGGGGTGGTGGACACTGATGCATGGCTGGTGCTGAATACATTGTCTGTGGTCCTGTGAGCACAGCGACGTGAGGTGACCTCCTGGTTCAGGGGAACCCGCCTTAACAGAGCTGTAGTCATGTTGATTCAGAATCTCTTTCATGTGTGTCCTCAGAAAAATGTATTTGCAGGCAACATGGCCAGGGCGGGAGCGGGGGGTGTGACAGGAGCTTGTCCCTCCTGCGAGTCATTAGTGCAGACACCGAGGGGACAGCGCCCTGTCACCCTCCTGGGCACCAGCTGGCACCTGGTGGGGTGGAGGGGACTTTGGTAGCCCTGTACAGGGTCACCCAGGCTCCCACCCAGTCTCTTTCCCTGCCCCAAATCCCACAGGGAACTCCAAAAGGCACCCAAAGGACGGATCCTGCGTGCAGAGCCCAGAGCCAGGTGTTGGTTCTGGACTGGTCACAGAGCTCTCAGCCCGCTGGCCAAAGCTAAACCAGTCACCACTCTGGTTATCCCAGGGGGAAAGGGATGTGAACAGGAAAAGACAACAGAAATCATTCTGTTGTCACTAACAGCTGGACTCCATGACCTTAGAGGTCTTTTCAAAACGAAATGATTCCACAATTCTCACCAAATCCTTTTTTTGTGTACTCTTTGCAAATACATCTGCATTGTTAAAAGGAAAATAATTTCCAAAACCCTGCAAAACTCAAATTATGTTTTTAAGAACCATAAAATGAAATATCCAAATTTAAAAAACATATTTCCTGATTAGCTCTGGGATAAAATAATTTGGCAAGTTAATACCTTTTGCTGCTCCCAAGCTTGTTTGGAGAGGGAGCTATTCCCCCTCCACTTCAGCCGAGGCTGCTGAGAGATTCTGGCTGTGCCCCTTGCTTTGACCTGGCCAGCTGGGTCATTCCCAAAATCCAGCCTGATGCTCCCAGCTGAGCAGAGCCTCCCCATCCCTTGGGGTATACAGCACCTTCCCCACCAACCCCCAGCCCACAAGGAAAGAGAAAACAAAGACAAAAAAACCCAGATATTTTTCCACGATTTTCCTTCAATGGTCTAAATTCCAGAAGGAGAGGCAGGGTAGTTGCCCTCACTGGTGACTCAGGGTTGGAAGCAATTTTTCCATGACTGAGGTGAAGACATGAGCAAGTGATTCCTGGTGTGGGCTGGGTGGCAGATGGGAGGTGGCCAAAACACCTGGGCAGGCTGGCTGCTGGCCAGGCAGGGAGGCAGGAGGGAGGGAGGCAGGGATGCAGGGATGCAGGGGGCTGCACTGCCCTGGCCCAGCTGCACTCTCCTCCTGCTGTCAGCAGCTGGACACAAATCTTTTCCTCCACCAACCTCTGGCACCCAGGAAATCCCACAGACCCTGCAATGGGAGTGTGAGGATGTCACTCAGCACCACAAGAGCAGGGATAAGGGAAGACACAACCTGAGCAAGCCCAGGAGAGATGTCACTGTCCTTCCCACTGCTGAAGGGCTTCTTCCCACAAGGGCGTCTCAGCCCTTCCAGCAGGGAATTGCCAACCACCTCTCTGAGAGATTCAGCCCTTCATGCTGCTCCTCTCCTGTGGTTCAGCAGCTTCCCCAGAGAGTCTCCAGTCTGGGAGGGGTTTTCCTGCCTGCTGACCAGGGATACTTAACATCTGCCAGCTCCATCCCTGCCTGCATCCCCACAGGGAACAGAGCAGGGTCTGGCACCACTGCTAATCCCTGCCTGACACCAGGATGGAGCAAGGCTTGACAGCACTTCCCATTGCTGCCTGGCATTGGCATGGATCCAGGCTTGGCCCTGCTGCTGATCCCACAGGTTGCATCCTACAGGGGCTGAGCAGGGCATTTGCTGTGGCTCAGAGAGGCTGCAGAGCTCCCGAGTGGTGTTTAGCTTTCCAGGTTTGTCGCTGGAATGATGATTCTCATCACCACTTGAATTTAATTTAAATGGTTTGCTTCTGCTTTCATTTTATTGGCACCCATTAGATCCCCCTTGTACCTCTGGCATTTCCTTAATAGTCTTTTGACTCATCTGCTCTCAGGAGGAGAAACATTTTTTACAAGAACAATATGAAGTAACAGTTATAAAATCCGTAGCCCGGTGATAAATGTTAAGGACTCATATTCTTTTATTGGAAATTGCTGTCTTTCAAATGTTTAACAGATTTGTAAAAATAATTTCTCCAAAAGGTTACGGTTCTATTGAACTCCATTAGAGAGAGGCTGGGCTCTAAATCACAGCCATGTCCCGGATCCCTCACGCGGGGACACGCCAAAGTCATCACTTTCCCCCTGGTACACACAACTCCTGGCTCCTCTCCAGCAGCATTCCATCGCCAGGACACTTTCCTTGACCCCCAGGTCCCCCCTGCCACAGCTGAGGGGCCGAGTGCCGGAATCCAGGCGTGAAATGATGAAGGGCCGGGGCTCCGGCTGCGCCACGACCTCAGATGGGAAATCGCCACCTCTTTTTTTTATCCCCCCTTCTCCTCATCCCGCCTTGTCGCATGCCGGGTGGAAAAGATTGTATTTATCACCTGTCAGGGCTTGGCAGAGCTGAGTTACGTGGAGCAGGACAGCATAAAATTATCATACACAAGCATGAAATTACAAAATCGCTCGGAACTGAACAACAAAATTATTTCATTTCTGAGGGAGGCCATTCCATTTTTTAGTCGTGACACCTCAACTGCCAAACTTTGAATTGAAATTGAGTGTGAGGTGCATGGAATATAGACAGCAATAACAAGCAAAGGCATGTAAACTAGCCATGCAAATACACTACATTAATGGCCCCGGAAACCTCCCACAGGAGATATGTAACTAAATAAATGTCACATGTCCCAATAACTCAACTTTTCTTATACATTGTGAAATGAATTATGCTGCAATCGGAGCACAGGCTGCTCCTGGCAGCAGGGCTCCCGTTCCCCTGGCGTTCCCCTGGACAGCTGGGGCTGTGAAAGCCTCTGCCAGGGTTTGATGCCAGAGGTGGGTGCTCACAGCAAACCCGGGCACTGGCTGGGTCTGCAGCAAGGCAGGACGTGGCTCCCCCAGCCACAGTTTGGTGACAGCGTTCCCATCCTTTGTGAGAACTCCCCGCGGAGCTGGGATGCGCAGGCAGCAGGAATCACAAAATGATTAAGGCTGGGAAAGACCTTTAAGATCAGGTCCAACAATGATGTTATTGCATCTCATCCTGACTCCAGAATCCCCAGGATCCCAGAGCAGAGCTCACGTTTCCATCCCACCATCGCGGCCGGGGCTCAGGGCTGCTCTGTATGCGCTGAAAGGTCTGGCAGAGGCACGCAGGGTTTCTTGGGCTGCCTGTGCCAGCCAGGAACAGGAGGGAACAGAGCTCCCTTTCCCTCAGCCTCCTCACAGGGAGCCCAGCTCTGCCAGGAACAGGCCCAGCACTGCGTGAGGAGCATCACAGCAGCTCCATTTTGCTGCAGCCAGTAGAGTCCCAATGACTGTCGGCAAGAGGGTCCCAGAGGAGCAATGTTTTATAAACACCATTTGTGTCACAGCTTATTGTGTGTTTGTCTGGCTGTCCCCAGGGATGGGGAATAACACAGCCCCTTCCAGGGCTGGCACACCTGTGGGTGCTGCCAGGGGCAGGGGGCACAGGCAGGAGCTGCTGGGGTGGCTTGGCTGGGGTGGGGGAGGCTGCACGATCCATCACGGGCGATGGATTTGTCAGCTCCCTCTGCAGCGCTGATGGGCTCTGCAGGGTCTGAGCAGAGCAAAGCAAATGAGGTGGGAAATAAAATTAAAAACAGAGAGAAATCACATCTTGGAATTAGGGGAGACACCCAGCTGCCTCCTGCTGGGCTGGATCACCCACCCCAAGGCACCACCAACTCCTGCTGCTGCTTTTGCTGCCTGCATCCCTGCCTGGCTGGTGAGAACACCCTCTGCAGCCCAGAGACAGAGTGGGATGTCACCACCCATTGAGCTTTCTCTGGATGCCCCCAACTTGCTCAGAGAAACTTTTAATCCCAGCAGACCCACGCCTATTAAATACTGTCCTGCTCCCCTTGCTTTAAAAGAGGAAGAGGGATTTTGTAAGGCTCAGAGCTTCTGACTGGAGCACAGCAGCACTGGAAGCACCTCAATTCAAAGAGGAGTTTCCAGAGAACAGAAATTCCTGGTGATTTATGGTGGAGCAAACCTGGCTCTTAATGCCTCCCAGGCAAGCCTTTGATGCTGCCCCTTTAATCCTTGGCCACTTGGTACTAATTATAACTGTAAGATAGTCTTTATATTTAATTAAAAACAAGGAAAGGCTTCTCCGTTTAACGAGAAGCCTCCCACAGCAGACCCTGGGCTCTCCCCAGCATCCTTTCCTGCTCTGTTTGAGGCCAGCAGTGTGGAGCTGTGGAGGATCCTAAGGAGAATTCCCCAAAGGCAGCGCTGATCCACACCCCTGTGCTGACCACCCGCCCCACGAGGGCAGGCAGGACCAAGGGGTGCCTTTGCCAGGCTCCCTGTCCCCAAGCCAGGCACAGGCACAGGACAGAGAATCTCCCTGCTCTGTGCTAGGGGGGATCACAGGAAGGATTTTTCCATGATTTCCACAGGATTTTTCCATGGGAAGGAGCTGGTGCTGAGGAGAGGGAAGGGCAGGAGATGGAAGGGTGGTGCAGGGAAGGTGGGGGCTGTGAACCTGCTTTTCCACACCTAAAAAAAGGCAAGCCCTGATCAGGCAGCTGGAACAGTGAATGGCAGGGCGTGGAAAAGTGGAGGAGGGAATCCCAGTGTGGCTCCTGGTGGTCCCTGGTGGTCCCTGGGAGGCACCGAGAGCTGCTCTGCTCTGCCTGATCTGCAGAGGGGAAGGAGAGGCTGGGAAATTATCATCAGTTTAAGTCAGTTCAACTTCAGTTCCCAGAAAAATATTGGAACAAATGATCAAACAAACTATTTATAAGCACCAAGAAGATAACAGGGTGAGTAGCAGCCAACATGGGTTTGTCAAGAACAAATCGTGGCAAACCGATCTAATTTTCATCTGCGACAGGGTAATAGGCCTTCTGGATAGAAAAGAAGCAGTAAATGTCATATCTTGACTTTAATAAGATTTTTGACACCGTCTTATATGACATTCTCACAAGCAAGCTGAGGAATCAGAGTCGAGATGAAAATACTATTTGGTGAGGGTAAAACCAGTTGAAAAAGTGCAGTCAGAGACTAGTCAGGGATGGTTGGATGAAATGAGAACTGCTGGATGGCTCTGTTCTCTATCCAGTGCCATTCACTATCTGGTCTCTGTGATGGGGAAAATGTAATTATTAAATTTGCAGTCTTTGAATGCATTAGAGAGCAGAATCTGAATGGCAAAGGTCTTGGAAAATGCTGGAGTTAGTTGAGAGAAATGAGAATTTATCTGCTGGATCCAGGTGCAGAGTATGGCCCCTGGAGCTCAGCATAATTGGGGAATTACGGGTGTGACAAGAGGAAAGGATTTCAGACTTATTCCAGATCAGAAGTTGAAATTAGGCCAACAATATCATGATGCTAATGGTTTGCAGGGAAAAGGGAAAAGCATCATGTGTGATGGGTGGGATGCAATTTCTATCACCAACCCAGCAATGCCAAGGAGCAGCTGAGGCTGTTGCAGTTTTGGGAACTGAGGCCACCAGGACGGAGTCCAGAAGGGAGCGAGGAGAAGGATCAGAGACCCACAATGCTGCGCCTGGGCCAGGAGGGTGGATGAAGGTCTGGGGAATTCTCATCTTCCCGCCTGAATCCCTGTCATGCAAGGTGCAAAGCTCTGATCCAGGGCAGGGAAATGCTGGGAATGGCTGCAGGAGCCCCCTGTGTGAGCAGCCCCACTCTGGGACTGCCCAGGCTGCACAAAGCTCTTCCATGACATTCCTCTCTCTGGGGCACTCCCTGAGCCAACAGGTGAACCCACATTGCAGGGACATCCACAGCAGATCCCTGGGAATGGGGCTCTTTTCCCAGTGCTGCCAACCACAGCTCTGTGCACCCCTGTGCCCTCTGCCAGCACCCCAGGAGCCATCCCAGGAGAACCACAACAAGGAAAAGACACCTGGCTGTGACATGGAGCAGTCAGGGCCTTGGGCTGGCACCCCCTGCAGACACCAGCAGCACCAACCTGACATCACTTTGGCTTTGGCCAGGTTGGAAATGCTGTCCAGGGCAAGGAGAAGGGGGAGAACACCCGGGGAGAGACTGGCAGGGCCTTTGGTGCTGTCCTGATCCAGCGGGAAGATGGGGATGGACAGAGATGAGTGGGTGGAACAGCACTGGGAGAGCAAAGGGTGGGCTGGGGGCTTTCCCTGCACCCCCTGGCCAGGGCACAGCTGAGAGGAGGGGCAGAGGACAGAATTCCTGAGCGGAGAGCCCCCTCCCTGCCCCAGCCCCGCAGCGCCGGGTGCAGATGTGCCGGCAGAGCCCGGCCACAAAGAGTTAAAGCCGCTTCGCCAGACTGCGAATTCTCAGCGAGTCTCCCACATGCAGCCAAACAACAGCTTGACATTTTCCATCCTTCACGAGAAAGACAAAGGCGTGAAGATATTCCCATGATTCCTTTCTGCATGCCTAACTACGAGCTCAGGTGCAGCAGCATTTGCCCTGGACCGGCCTCATCAACATGAAGGGCGAACTCATCGTTTCTGCATCTTTCCTCGCCACTGCTTGATTAATTGGCTCACGACGACGCTGGCTGAATACCTAATGCCTCCCCTGTCCCTGTTCTTTCTTCACAGCCCTTTGCTGCATTTACATATACTTTATATTCCATAATTTTCACACACACACACACACAAAAAAAAAAAAAAAAAAAAAAAAAAAAGGGAGCACATCTTGGTAATTTGATGTAATGACGGCATGTCACCAAAAAGAGGAATTAGAAAAATCTGTAGGTATTTAATTTATTCTTGTTTTTTTCAAGTAGATCTCTCAGAGAAAGGCATTAATATTCATGTGCATGAAAAAAAAAAAAGTGCCCTCGAAAGGAAATTTCCAGCATTTTAGTTTAAATTAAATACATTTTTAAAGAAACAATATTTAACTGATAATGCTTGGAGGCAGAATTAACAAAAGTAGCAGCTTTTACCTACCAAAGCAAGGTTTTGTCTCGGGTTTCCAGGAAAACTGCCCTGACATGAAAAAACACTCTGCTTTTCTGAGGAGGGATTCAACCACTCCAAGAAGGAGGGCACAGGGAGGGAGAGGCCTTTTGCATGGGCCTCCCTGGGATTTTTTCTGGACAATATTCCAGAGCACATCCCCTGGAGAGGTTCAGCTCAGGTCTGGGCTGTGCAGGCCCCAGGAGCTCCCTCAGACCCACAGCCAGGACTTCAGGCAAAGTCTGGGGCTGCAGGAGGCTTGGGCTCTTTTATTCCCCAATTAAACACAAGAAAGGGCAAAACAGAAACCAAAGAGCTGATTTTGAGGGAAGCGAGCCCAAAGTGTTCAGCAAACCAAACACAGTGACCGATACAGGTGGCAACTCCCCCAATTAACTCCAACTCGGCTTGTCAGGGAGAAAAATGGCAAAAACATTTGCAACTTTTCCAGGAAGTCTTCCAGGAATTGACAGCAAGAGGCAGCCCTGACCAGCAGAGTTTGTGGAGGGGTTTGGAGGTTTTGAGGTGGTTCAGGAGGAGCTGGAGGGGGGTGAGCAGCAGGGTGGGGGACATTGGGCTGGGTTTTGTGGCAGGACCAGGGCAGGGGGTGGCACCAGAAGGATGGGCTGGGGGGGAGTATGGTGGGAATGAGGGTGTGGAGCCAAGGGGGGATGGAGCTCTCTGCATCCCCACTGTGACTGGGAGCAAGCACCAAACTCAGGAACCCTCGTGGGCACATTAATCCCAAAGCTACACCCTTGGGCTGCTGCCACCCAGTCCCACATGGCACCCAGTCCTGCTTCCAGCACCATTCTGGGGCTGGGAACACCCTTGGGATACAAATATCCAGCCCCACAGAGCAGCATCCAGCACTACTCTGGGATGGGAACTTTGGGATGCAAATATCCAGCCTCACAGAGAAGAATCCAGCACTATTCTAGGATGGGAATTTTGGGATGCAGACATCCAGCCGCACAGAGCAGCATCCAGCACCACTCTGGGCTGTGGCTGATATCATCCACGGCGAGAGGAGGCTTCAAGGATGCACGTCCTTGACAAGGAAAAAATAAATCATGGGCTCAGGGATTGCCTGTAAATTCCTCCTCGTTAGCAGGGTTGGGAAGCAGGGAGGGCCCCGCTCCCCCGGGCGCTCCAGCCCGGGCTGAAGGAGATGTTGGGTTTTGCACTTTGCCTCTCCTGCCAGCACAAAACCGCCTTAATCTGGTCTTCTGGAAATAAAACTTCCCATCTTTGTCCTGGTGCATTAGAAAAAAGATTATCCCCCGGATTAAATAAAATTTTGGGGTGTGTTTCTCAAGCGTGAAAGGCTGAGCCTGCCTTGAGGGGCTGGATAAGCTCTGGGAAGGGTCTCTGCTCATGGGAGAAGCTGGTGGAGCACTCAGGAAGGGCTGCAAGGGAGGGCAGCAGCTCTGGTGAGGTTCTAAATTGGTCTCCTGATATTTTATGAAATAACTTTTTTTTTTTTTCCTAAAGTACTTCTTGATATTTTTATGTTTATATATTTTAACTTCAGATTGGACTCATAAAAAATACATGAGGAGTAAGTGGTTTCTGCGAATGTTTTATACATGATTTGGGAACAGATAGTATTCCAAGAGAAGAGAATATTCCTTTTTCCACCAGCCAGGGAGGAGCAGGGCTGGGTTGGAGGGAGTGAAGGGGTTCCCATGGGCACAGAGCTGCCGTGGGCACTCGGTAGGACCAGGTGGGTGGTGCCACCTTCCCTAAAACACCTGCTCCAAGGTGCCCATCGGATACCTACGAGCAGCAGGAGTAACCCCCCCCACTAAACACCTTCATTCCCCCAGGGTTTTCCAGCCAAAACTGGAGGCAGGGAAGGGATGGATGGGCAGTTTACCTGGTCCTGCAAGGGGAAACTGCAAGCAGAGGGCTGCACAACAGAGGCAGGAGCACATCCCACCTGAGAATGGCCACGGGCCATCAACAGGGACACAACAGGAGGAGGAGGATGAGGGTGCTAAGCCAGGAAGGATTGCTGAGCAGGAAAGATGCTGAGCCAGGAAAAGGGATGCTGAGCTGATGCCACTTGCTGCAGCAAGGGCAACTAAAGAGTTAACCCAATATTTCATTGGCTTCCTCCCTCATAGCATACATTATCTCTTTGACTGTGTAATATGATGCAAAGTTTTTTAAATGATACAATTGTATTCTATTATATTCCCCTCTTCAGGGAGATTTTAGGCTCATTTTTTGCATGAATGATACCGGCTTGTTGCATTTCAATGCTGACACAGAGAGCTCTGTAGGCACACACCGCGGAGAGGGTTATAGCAAGTGCACGGATAAATGCAAAAACATATGGCAACATGAGGAAACTCTACATTTTTTATTATATAAAAGCAGAACTCGTGTTCCCAGATACAGTGCGCAGGATCTGAAAGATGGAGTCACTGTCTCCTTCAGATGGATTTTTATAGGATTTGCTTAAAATAAAATCTAAGCAGGGATTCTGTGCAAATTTTCCCCTTTGGAGAATTGAACTGTGAATCAAATTTTGCCTGATCCACAGATGAAAATCAGTTTGGGGGTTTCTTCTCTGGGTCTCCAGTGAGCATTTGTCCAGCTTAACTGAATTTAGCATAATCTCAGCTGCAATGAGGCCCCAGGAGCAGAGCTGGGCAGGGAGCAGGGATGGAGCCTTGCACAGCCCAGGATGGGCCAGCCAGGCTGCCCGGCCCAGAAATCACCAGAGAGATGCCAAAACCTCCTCCTCCTCCTCCTCACCACGGGGATGGATCCAGCCCTGACAGCCCCGTGGGATGGACAGGGTGCCTACAGCAGTGTTTCCCAGCCCACAGCCCCCACCACAGCAAGGCTGAGGGCTCCAGGAGAATGGGGCTTCCATGGTGGCACATTCCCAAGCTGGCGCCAAAGCCAGCATGGGGCAGCTTTCCCAGGAGAAAAGGGGCTGCTGCTGGCACCCTGGAGCGAGGCAGAGAAGAAAAGCCATGTGTTCCCTCTCAGGCATTGCTGCTTCTCCCTCCCCTCCTGCCTGTTCCCAGCCCTGGCCCTGCTCCAGCCACACACAGCCCGATGTCCACCTTCACCTGGCTGGAGGAGGCCGTGGGAAGCTCCTGGAGGGTTCTCCACCCAGGAAGGGGCTCTGGTCACAGCTCCTCACTTGCCCCGAGCCTCTCCCTGCCCTCAGCCTCCCCCACACCTGGAGTGCTGTCCCAGCCCACCTGCCCGGGCTGGGGGTCCCCTGCACGGGGTGCTCTGGGGGAAGGACGCTCTGAAGGCTGCCTGGCTGCTGGCGAAGGTCTTAAAAGAAATTATAGCCTGCATAAAAATATTCACTCCAGCCAAGGGCCCTAAACCATTCCCCTGAGCATTGAACAGTGACTGAAAGTGTATTACTGTGCACTTAAGGTTACTGCAGTAACCCAAGGTCAGACAGCGGCGCGGTATATCCAGGAGACTCACGATGGATTTGCTTCAGTGCTGGACTGGGAAGGCAGAGCCTTCACCAGGCTCTGGAATTTAACTCAATATTCAATTTACCCTGGAATCAATTTTGATGGAGTACAATTCCCATTTATAATCCCGGGTTATTGCCAGCACTGGCGTTTGATTAGACACCAGCAGACCCAGGCCAAATGCGTCCCTTGTCCCCCCATTCCCCGGGAGCTGCTGGAGCCCACCCACCCTGTGCTGCACCCTGGCACCTGCAGCCCTTGGAAGGGCCAGGCCCCCAGCACAGGGGGCTCTACAAGACCCTCAGGGCATCCAGCCCTCTCCTCCCTCCTGGAATCTCCTCTCCCACTGCACCACTCAATGTTTAGAGATGAGAGGGAAGGGCAGAAGAGCTGTAATATTTCCCTCTTAACTTTAAGCTCCCACGAATTTAGAATCCTTTTCTCTGAGGGGCTAATTATATAATTTCAATGTTTACTCAGTGCAGACGGATTTTGTGAGATTGTGCTCAAGGGACACAGGAGCTGGATTTAAACCCTGGGAAGGGAGCGCTGGATGCCTTTATGGCACAGCTCACATCACAACCTGCTGCTCTTCGTTTGCTGGGCAGGGGAATCTGCCACTGCTTTTCCCTTGGCTGCCTTTGATTACTGGTCATTGATGCCTCATTTCTCCACTGCTGCTTCAAAGACAAACACAGGGCTGGCTGTTGATGGTGCCACACAGCTCTGCCCTGGAGCCTCCACTCTGCCCAAACTGCTCCATTTCTGAGCTTCCAAGCCCACAGGTGGCACCAGCCCATGGCTGGAGACCTCCCAGCTGGGGCTGAGGCTGCCCCAGTGAGTGTTTGGTGGTGCTGAGGCTGCCCCAGTGAGTGTTTGGTAGTGCTGATGGGTGCTGGTGGCCCAAGAGCCTCCCAGTCCTGCTGGAACCTTGCGGTGTCCCAGAGCAGGGGACCCCTCATTACTGATGGGCAGCTCTGCACCCCCTTCCCTTTCTGTGCCCACAGGCAACCCCCCTGTGCCCCTGAGCGAGGCTCTGCTGTGCCCCAAGGGCAGCCAGGGGGAGAAGGGACCAGCCTGGGCCCCCTGGCACAGAGGAGGGTGTTTCTGGTGAGCCCAGCTCCAAGCCCAGGAGCAGCCCCTGCTGTGTGCCCATGGCAAGGGGGCTCAGCCAGCCGTGGGCACGTCCCCCCAGCCCTGATGCCAGCACACAGGAGCCACCCTACTGCTCCCAAACCTGCCCAGGGAGCACCCCAAGAGCCCAGAGCTCCTCCCTGTGCAGCAGAAAAGGAGCAGCTCTCCCTCCTGCCTGCCAAAGAGGAGAGGAGATGTCCCCACACTCCAGCCTTCTCCCCTTGGGAGCGTGTTCTTCCTAATTACAGGACCAGAGAAGCCATTTTTGCCTCTCACCATTAACAGCAATTTATATTTAACATATTTCGGTTTCCTGGGTCAGAAATGGAAATTATTCCGCGCCCAGCTCAACCTTAAAGTTAGGATTGTGCTTAGCAGGCGGATGCTGAATACAAAAGAGAAAGATTTTGAACTGAAGCTAATTTAACACAACAAAAAATTACAGTATGGGGAAAACTTTCCCGTTCCCGTGGAAGCGGGAAGAGGATTATCCATTTACAGAGTTCACCGTTCCCCAGCCATGAGCTGTCCCTTTAACCACTACTAAATTGTTTTCTGACAGCCCTCGCTGCAATTTTATCCCCTGACATTTGATTTACATATGATCTTTAAGCACCAGCACTGCTGTAATAGCTATTTGGTTAATATTCAAATCAGTCCGTGATGTCACATACCTTGATAGGTCATTTCACTGTGGCTCGGCAAAATGCATGTAAAAATAAATGTAGAACTAATGAAATAAACTGATTAAGGGGAGAAATCAATCGCTTTACTGCTGTAGTGAAGATCCAGCAGTTAATTTAGCATGGATCTGCAAGGGTGCACGTTAATAGAACAGGCTCTCATCTAATTGGTGCCACAGTAAATGAAATACAGTAATATTCCATGATGCATTGGAAGAGTTCACTTCATTTTCTCTGCTCTTTCCCAAGAACTGTTTACAGCACAATGGATTTCATGGATTTATTTATTTATTTCCCTGGCTCAGGAGGCAAAACCTGCCTGATCCCCGTTAACCCCCCCCCCCACAATTAGCAAGTCCAACCAACTCCTTACAGTAACTTCTTTAATCAACACCCGCAGGGCAGGGGAGCAGTTGGGTTTGTTTGTTTAGAGCTTTGTGGAGAGTTTCCCCTCACTGCTGGAGTTGCTGCCCTGCCAAAACAGGCACTGGGCTGCACTGGGAGCCCCCAGGGTCTCACTGCCCCTTTGCCCACCTTTATGGCATCGACACTTCCCAGCCCAGCCCAGGACACTGCAGGGCACCCAAAGTTACCAAGGCCAACAGCTGGGGAAGGGTCTGGAGAGTGACTCCTGTGAGGAACAGCTAAAGGAGTTCAGCCTGGAGAAAAGAAGGCTCAGGAGGGACCTCCTGGCTCTGCTCAACTCCTGACAGGAGGGGACAGCCTGGGGGTCGGGCTCTGCTCCCAGGGAACAGGGACAGGAGGAGAGGAAACTGCATCAAGCTGTGCCAGGGGAGGGTCAGGTTGGACACCAGCAGGAATTTCCTCATGGAAGGGTGGTCAGGCTTTGGAAGGGGCTGCCCAGGGAGGTTTGGATTCCCCATTCCTGGAGGTGTCCAAGGAATTCCTGGATGTGGCACTCAGTGCTCTGTGCTGGGATGATCAGTCACAGGTTGGGGTCAGTCTTGGAGGTCTCTTCCAACCTAAATGGTTCTGGGATTCTGTGATCCAGCAGGCCCAGAGCAGAGGCCGGGGCCAGTGGTCTCATTCCCTAGGGAAGGGTGTCCCTGCATCCCACAGCTCTCCCAGCACCCCAACCACAAGGGTGCTGCACCCAGGGCTGTCCTGTCCCCAGCTCACCTCCTTCCCAAAAGGATGACACAGAATAAACTTGAGGAGTCTTAGAGCAGTTGTGGTACCTCAGGAAACTCCAGAGGCTGTGGGAATTTCCCAGCCAGTTGATCCATACACGCTTCCCTGTTCATTACAGCTGTCAAAAACATGCAAAAATCCCATCTGGTCCCACCAGGTCTGAGCCTGAGCTCTGATCTGGAGAAATCACTTGACTGACTAATTACCACACCTCTTTCCTCCTAATTGAAGGTCAACACATTAAGGATGAGTTACCACCTCAAGTATAACAGAAAACGATAAATATTTGAGAAATGCCACCTCGGAGCAGCCTGAACTCCCTAGTCCATGCTGAGCAGGGGGGGGAAACAGCAGCAATTTGTTCCAAGACTTGGGGTCTCTGCCAGTGCCCACTCTGCCACCAGAGACCTCTGCCCTCCCTAAAATTATTTAGCTGTATTAAAAAAAAAAAAATAGGGGAAAAATGATCTATACAAAAACTTTGCATAAAAAAGTGATCAATGCAAATTCCTCCGAGAAAATTGCACCAACAGATGGAATCAACCCATTCCCAGCAAATGCCTCTGGCTGTGCAGATGGTAATTATAGGATGTATGTAAATATGGGAGCGCCAGGAAGCACAGCAACACGCACTGCTGAGCCTGGGCGTTCAGGGGACGCCTGTCCCGGCCCTTCCCAGGCCTTGGGCAAGGGGAAAACAGGATTTGGAAAAGTTTTGGGCTCTGCTCCCTCTGCCCTGCAGCTCCAGCTGCTGGAACCGACCCCAAAGCTGTGCCTCAGTATTGAATATGTAGGTGAATTTGGTGGGGAGAAATGATGATGTTTGATTTTAGTTTAGGAGGTTGAATTATTTTTTTTTTATTATAACTATACTATAATATATTACTATACTATTTAAAGGAGATACTAAAACTACATACCTAGTTTTTTTAGCTACCACTAACAACTCTTGGCCCTCTCTCCAGAGTCCAGCCCCACGTGGGTTGGATTGGCCGTCAGGCTCAAACAATCCTCACCAGAATCCAACCAAGAAATCACCCCAGGTAAACAATTCTCCAAACATATTCCACACGGGAAAACAAGGAGCAGAAATAGAAATTGTTTTCTCTTTCTTCTCTCTGTGTACTTCTATGAAAAATCCTGATAGAGAGAAGAATGTGCCTGCCACACCTCAGCCCTGGGATATGCCACTGGCCCGAGGGCCACAAGGGGAGGGATTCTGGCCACTCCCAAGAAGTGAATGGGCCCAGCCCCACCTCACTCCAGGCGGGAGAAGACCCAGGCCTCAGCACAGCTCAGTTGGAGAGTTCTGGTGGGATGCAAGTGGCTCTACCCATCCCAGAGCCCCCTGCCACTGCTTCTCAGCCCAGGGCAAGCACTGAGGGCATCTGGGCTCCTCCAGCTCCATCAATTCCTCCCTGCCACACGTCCCCTCCCTCATCCCCCTGTGCCAGCCTTCCCTTCCCCAGGCTCTTGTCTGGGAAGAATGTTTTCCCCCCTATTTTTCCAGTGTGATGCCAAGGACTATTTCCAAGGCTACTGTAATTTTATTTTATGTTGCTGTTGACTCTGTTGGTTGGGGTTTTTTTTCCCTCTTCTGAGAAAAGTGCTTGCAGAGAGTCTGTGGTAAAATGTTAATTGGAGCCAAGTAATTAGACAAAGATAGTTAGTGATCTCTCCCAAGCAATCAGCTTTTGATGCTTTGTTTTAGTGCTGTAATAATTACCATCATTCCACAAAGTGCTTCGGCATTTGACAGGAGGGATCCACGTGCAGCCCAGCACCTCCCCTGGGACTGATGGAGAGGGGGACACAGCTCCAGGGGACCCTGCCTGGGGTCACAGACGTCCTCCCCTTGTCCCCCCGCAGCCCCTCAGGCTCAGGGCTCAGCTCCAGGCACCTTTTCCTCCATCCTGCAGCCTCGGGGACTGTGCCAGGCTCAGCAGCACACCCCGGATCAGCTCCCTGCAACCAGATCCTGTTCACACTTGCAAAACTAGATCCAGATTTATTGCTGCCTTTAAAACAAACAAACAGAGGAACTGCACCGTAAAGTTCCAAACAGCCAAGGCCTCTTTCTGTTGCCTTCACCTGAAAATGAAGAGTTTCAGGGGTGAGGCAGATCCAGCAGGGCACCTCGTGGTGCCTGTATGTGATGGGCTGTGCCCACCCTGTGGCCCCACCAGAGCCCCCAGGCCTGCTCTGAGGGGGTGATGAGCGTCCTCACTCAGCAACAGCCTTCTGTCTAGCTTCAGATTTAAAAACTTGCTAGAATTTAAACACCACCACAGCCTAAGTGATGTGTTGGTTGAGATTATCTCAGCCTGGGAGAAGGGAAAGGTTCTGTCCCTGTTCCTCTCCTGACTCAACAGGCACTGACTGGAGCAGTAAGACACAAACCCAGCAGGCAGCTCCTCCCAGAAGGAATTTTCCCAACAGAAAATGATCAGGAGGTGTCTTCCTGCACACAGAAACGTGCCTGGAATTGCCTTCACTCTTGCTGCACGGGGGGCTCTGGGTGAGGGAAGTCCCTGCAGCCTCCTTATGCAAACAACCCAGCCCACACAGCCACAGGTACCAGATTCCAACTGGACACGTGTCTGGAGAAGTCTCTGGCATGGGACACTCCCCTGGAAGGTTGGGTCCATCCCTCCCCAGCACTCTGGGGTCATTCCTGCTGCCAGAGCCGCTGCAATCCTGCAGGTGTGTTATGATTGCAGCCAGCCCAGCCTCCCCCAGCCCTGCCAGCCAGTCTGAGCTGCTCCAAACAGGGCCCAGGTTAATGGAGATAACCCAGCAGCACTGGGAAAATAAACGCTTTCCTTATGATGCAATGCTGGGAGAAGCAGGAAACAGGAGAGAGCTCCTGACAAAGTGCCCTGGAGAGCAGCCTGCATGGAGAGCAAAGTGAGCCAGCCCTGGCACCCACCCAGCCTCCCCAGGATCCTTCCCCAAGGAGATGAGCTCCTGCCCACCCTCAGGGCTGGGAGCAGGTGACCTTCCCTGTGGATATTCTCAGTTCAGTCAGAGAGAAAAAGAGAAAGATTTCTGCCAGGCTAAGCCTGGGAAAAAGTCCTGGAGGAATGTAAACAATCTATTATCTTGTTTTCCATTCGTATTGTTTATAGATCTGTTCCACCACACTGACCTAAGTCCAGTGTAGAAATCAGGTGAAATGTTTTTACTTTAAGACCAATGGAATTAATGTTCACGATGTTCTCTATAAAAGAGAGGGGTGCTTTTGAATAAAGATCATTCATTTGCCTCTGAAATTGTACAAATAATTTCACCCCCATCAGGAACTGACCCCCTCCAGCCCCTTTCCCCCAGCTGTATTTAACCCCAGCTCGTCAAACTCCATCCTGCAGCCATCCCCAAAGGGACACACGGGGATGTGTGCTGGGAACCCGGGAGTTTCACCCCACAGGAATGTTGTACACGAGGAGCACAAAGGCAGCCGTGCTTGTACATCCCTCCCCTGTGTTTCACACATCAGCTTTCTATCTTTTCATCAGAAACTGCAGACAGATTTTCTCAGCGTGAGAACTGCCATGGAAATTGAAAGACTGTACAGCAAACATTTTTTTCCTTGATGCCCTGTCTAATTGAGCTGCCTTTGATTTTATTAATCTGTTTTTATTAATATCCTGAAGGCAACATAGGGAAAAAAAAAAGAAAGCCTTCACTTTCTCAGCTAGCTGGTGCTGCTGGTGTTCTGGCTTATGAAACAGGGTGGTTTTATGGCATCTAGGGCAAAGCATCCACCTTTCTGAAGGAAAGGGCCTGAGTGCCTCTGAGGCTGGGAGAATTGGGATTGCTCAGCCTGGAGAAGTCTTTGGAGCGACACAATTGCAGCTTTCCAATGCCTGAAGGAAGCCTACAAGGAAGGTGGAGAGAGTCGATGTACAAGGGCCTGGAGTGACAGAAAAAGGGGGATTGGCTTCACACTGGCAGGGAGTAGGTTTAGACTGGATATTCAGATGAAATCTTTCCCTGTGAGGGTGGGCAGGCCCTGGCACAGGCTGCCCAGAGAAGCTGTGGCTGCCCCATCCTTGGAAGTGCCCAAGGTCAGGTTGGATGGATCTTGGAGCAACCTGGGCTAGTGGAAGGTGTCCCTGCCCATGGCAGGGGCTGCAATGGGATGAGCTTTAAGATCCTTTCCAATCCAAACTATTCCATTATTCTCTCCTTAAGCAATGAGAGGCCCAAAGCCATCTGCTGCCAGGCAGCAGCAGAGATGCTGGGAGAGGTGCTGTGGATTCCCCCAGGCTCTGGGCTCACCGTGGCAGGAGGAACACGAGCAGGACTCGCTGCTGCTGAGCTGGGTTTTACTGGTGGGCTGTGCAGTAACAGCCTGGTGCAGGGTTATTGATGTTCACTCCCTGTAAAATGCACTGACACGGGATATTGCATGGTCAATAGGTCTTCAGGGTTTTTCCAGTGGTATTAAATATAATTTTAAATGATGTGTCTGTGTGCCTTATTAGTCGCTCCCGTGGCAGAGCATGAGGAGGTGCTCTGGAGATGGGCACACACCGGCTACAGGGTTGGGGAAGGGCAGGAACAGGGAGAAAGACAGGCATGTGCAGGGTGTGAAGTGCCCAGCATGGAACACACAGGGGCAGTGCCAGCTGCTGGAGCCGGCACCACACTTGCTTGTGCTTGCAGGGAATGTCACCCAAGGTCCCTGCCTGTTTCACCATCCCAGGATGAGAAATTGCAGAGCTAAAAAGTTCCTACCCTCCTCTTACAGCTTTCCCTGCACTCTCCTCCTCCTCTCCAGTCCCTCCAGCAAAACAAACCCACCCTGGAGCCATTTCCCACGCAGCAGGACCCCCCAAAGCCCAGCACAGAGCCCTCCTGAGCAGGACAGGCAGCAGCAGTGGGCAGAGCCAGGGAAGGGAGGCACTGCTGCCCAAGATCTCTCTGTCGTGGGAAGGCAGGAACTGAAACGAGCCACATCCCCTTTGACCCCCTGGCAGGACACTCCTCCAGCACTCCCTTGCGAAGTTGGGGAGGCCAGGGAGAGCGTTTGATCATCTGCTTTGAAATACAGCCCTCCAAAGAGCCCTCCCCTTTGGAGAACCCATAAAAAGCAGATCTTTCCTAATGTCACTCTCTCCCCGCCGCTCCTCGGAGCCGCTGAGCGCTGCCATTCATCACCCGCGCGACACTTCCATAATGTAGTCCCAGATAATGGCACACCTTCCAACTTTCCAGAATTGGCTGTCAGGGAAATCGAAGGAGACAAGTGTGAGATACGGGAGCAGGACTCCTGGGTGGATACGAGGCACAGGAATGCAGCCCCCACCCCACAGCCAGCCCAGCCTGGGGGTCCTGGGCCAGCCACTGGCAGGGAGGGGACACAGCTCTGGGGGTGTGTGGGGCACACAGCTCAGCCCCGAGCTCTAGGTGATGTCCTTGCACCTCCAGAAATCACAGAGCACTGGAGTCACCAGCACTGCTGAGGCACTGGAGGAGTTTGCCTGGAGAAGGTGGGGTTGCCCCATCCCTGGAAGTATCCAAGGCCAGGTTGGACAGGGCTTGGAGCAACCTGGGATAGTGGAAGGTGTCTCTGCTCATGACAGAGGAGGGATTGGATGAGTTTTTCATTCCCTTCCAACCCAAACCACTCTGGAATTCTACAATTCTAACACCCCTGCAAGGCAACACCCCCATGTTCACACCTGCCACTTCCCTCCCTTACTTCCAGCTCCCTTTCCAGCATTCCAAAGCCAATTCAGCTCTCCCTGATCAGTACTCCAGGTCTTCCTGCTTTTTTTTTTTAGCCACTGCCTCTCCAGGTGTGCATATGCATTTCCTGACTTGTCAGCTCATCTTGCCTTGGGGGTTTCTAATAGTTTATTCTACCTTTTTCGGTTTTTTTTTTTCGTTTTTTTTTTTTTTGCCTTTTCAAGTAGAATTGAGTGCATGAGAGCTGAGGGACTGCAGAAAAATTTGGCATGAAAATCTGAATGTCCACATCTGTATTTTAACAATCTCCTCAAAAGCTGCTGCAATGAGCCTTGTTCTGTGTCCAGGCACAGGAGGGGAGGGGAGGAGGACCTGGCCAGCACAAGGCCACTGATCCCAGCCTGAGCTGGGTGAGTCCATCAAAGGCCAGAACCCCAGCAGAATTCCCCACTTACAGGAGGTACCACAACCCACAAAGCTGGAGCTCCCAGGTTTTGCTGTTTTGCTTAAAAATTGTAAATTACAAACACCCTGCTCCTCACAGCCACGTGCTGACACCTCAGGTACACACTGCTCCTGGGGCTCACACACCTCAGATGGAAACCCTGCAGAGCACATTTTTCTCTTTAAAGGCTGAAACTCTAACTTCAAGCTTCTTTTTTCTTTCCTGCCCTTTGCTCCAGAAATTCACAGGTACATTTATGGCAGAGCCAACACCATTAAAAATGTGCCTTCAGTGACTCTGCTCAGAGATACAGACTCCAAAAGCCAAGAGTTTCACACAAACACCTTTTGTTTTATTGAATTCTCAGAAGAAGGCTTAAAACCAGCCAAGTACGCTGAGTATAAGTTAAAAAGGACCTGAGGCTCAGCACTCACCTGCAAACACAGGTATCTTCTCCTATTAAAAATCATTTGCTGTGAAAACCATGGAGATCCAAGCAGCAGTCCTTGGGCATCACCTCCAAACAAGCCAGGGCCCCCTTCCAGAGCTGTTTTCCCTCTGCTCCCGATGCCTGATTCCCTCCTGCTGCCATTCCTCAGGCTGAAGGAACTGCCTTCAGCTGATGTTTGAAGTCATCGAGGGGATGATGATGATTGATGATGATGATGATGATGATGATGATGATGATGATGATGATGATGATGATGATGGGGAGGAGAAGTGGCACAAGTGAGGTGGTGCCACACTTGAGGGCTGTCACTGTGTCACTGGCTCCTGGGCACATGCCCTGCATGGTGGTGGTGGTGGTGGTGGTGGTGGTGGTGCAAGGCTTGCACATCTTGGGCTGGTTTGCATTTCCCAGGGCTCAGCATGCTCAGAAGGGAAGAGAAAGTGAGCGCTGCCAGCTGGGTGCCTTATCTTTGTCTTTAAATTAATATGATTTTGTCAGGTTTATGAAAAATAATATAGCATGTTATTTTTCATAAGCCTGACTGATATCTCCATTTCCCATGGTTCAGCTCAGGCCATAAACATGACCCTGCTTGAGTGATTTCACCTTCTCCATTGAGCAGGGAGCCTCGGCAGCACTCAGACCAAGGTCCTGACTGATTATCGACAAATTAAAAATATAAGCTATTGACCAGACACCGAGATAGAGTCCCTGAGCCGCTGCCCGGAATCTCAATGAGGGTATTGAAGTGGTGCCGATCGATGCCGCAGTCACAGCCCCGCTGGCCGCATGCATAATGCGAGGTGGGGGGGCTGGGGGCTTAAGTAAATAATTGTTCAAATTAACGAGGGTGTTGGGAGACGCAGCCCGACGGCTTCCTGAGGGCAGGGACGCGAGAAAGGCAGCGGGCACCCAGCAGCACCTTCACCTCCCGAGCGAGAGGCTGCAGGAGGGATGGGGATGGGGGATGTGGGCGATCCCAAGCTGGGGGAGATGCTTGTCCCCTCCGTACGGCCCTGCCCGGCTCCTGGGGGCATTTCTCGCCATCCATCGCCAGCCTGCAGCGGGCAGGGCTTTGTGGCACCATCCGAGGGACGCTGGTGGCCTCAAATTCCAGGAGCACTTGTTCACTCAGCCGCGGCTGAGCTCGGCACAGCTTCCCTGTGTCCCCCCTGCACCCTCTGCTCGCGGCTCCCATCCAGTGCAAGCATCCTTTGTTTGCTGCTTAAGTGATATCTTGGCTGTCCCGCTAATGCTTGCTGACATTTATATTCCTTTAATCGATATGAATTATCTTTTGTCACAAGTCAACAAACCCCATTTTTTTACTCCTTTCCCATTGGTTTGGTGACAGAGGGTGCCTTATTCTGACGGCGGCACCCACACTGCGCGATGGTGGCACCGCCAGAAACCTCCCACTGGCTTCATCCCCTCCAGCTCTGCCTCCATCACCTCCAAAGTTCCTTTTTCTCTCAGCCCCTCTTCCCGCTGCCGGGATAGCGGGATCGGGGAGGCAGCAGAGCAGCAGGGAGCGGACCCCGAGCCCGGCTGCGCTGCTCTGCAAGAGTTAAACCGCGCTCGGCAGCGGCAGCAGCGTTTCCTGGCAGCACCGGCGGCAGCTCCGCGCAGCGAGGCCCCGAGCGCGGCCTCTGGGGACGGCGCCGATCACATCGCTGCCTGCATGTTTGAAAACACCGATGTCAGCGAGGCGGCTGCCGGCAGCTCGCTGGCTTTCCTGGCACTGCTGATGGACAGGGTCAGATCCCAGCAGCTGTTGGGGAGGAAGAGGCGCGCTCAGCAGCTGTGCGGAGTGATAGAAACCGCCCGTGATGGTGCCAGCCGCGGGACCGGGCGGCTCCGTCCCGGTCCTGCTTTTGGGAGAGATGCTCTGCCGGCTCAGCATCCCTCGGCCCCGTTTTTGGGAGAGATGCTCTGCCGGCTCAGCATCCCCCGGCCCCGTTTTTGGGAGAGATGCTCTGCCGGCTCAACATCCCCCAGCCCCAGCGCCAGCGCGGGGGAAGCAGTGCCAGCTGCCGAGGCTGGGCAGGGGACACGGGGTGGCACCGCTGTGGTGAGGCTCTGAGCAGACCCACCGAGGGATTTTGTGGCTGATTTGGGCTGGATTTGGCACTGGGCAGTGCCTGTTGCAGTGCTGCCTCTCTTGATGCTTCCTGCTGTGTCCGAAGCCCCAGAGATGCAGGAACCGTCGAGTCCCCATGAGCCTGAGCTCAGCCTCCAGTCCCTCTCTGAGGGTTGACCTTTGTCTTCCCAAAACTTCAGGTTCTGTAATCCTGTGAATCTCAACCTGCACTGGCTTTATGGGAGTAGGTTTCCAGCCCTTTTACTGCACAGAAATGTGGGGAGATGACCAAGAAAAAAAAAAATCCAAACAAACCTCTATAAAATTAAAATCAAAACTGCTGGGTTTTTTATATATTATTGTCTTTGAGGCAGGAATGTGACAGCTGAGCTGCCTCCCAGTGATTTAAACTTGGAGCTGGCGCTGGGCTAACACGGGAGTTGCAGATGCAAGCCAGGAGTGTGCAGACACCTGCACGTCGTGTTTTGCACAGTGTTCCCGTTTGAGGCACGGATTCCTCTCCAGCCCAGCGCGGCTCGCTCCGCTGATGGCTTCCTCGGAGTGCACGCAGTAATGATGTGGAATTATGCAGCAGGCAGCTAATCACAGCAGCACTGCTCGGGGGCGGGGGCACGGCTGGAGCAGCCCCCCCGTTTTATGGAGCGCCGGGCTGCAGTTCCAGCACTGAGGGAAGCTTTAAGCAGGGAGCAGCTACTAACAGATTCATTTAACTTGCTCCAGAGCAACTATAAAAAATCAATTTAGTTCACCAGGCGGCTTGAACTGATGCCAGTGGCAGGGAGCACCTCCCAGCTGAGACCTCTCCAGCTCTGAAGCACCGCCGGGATATTGCCGGGGCTGATTCAGCAGCAGGTGATGATACAGAGCCTGGCTCCACTCTCTGGGAAGGCAGAGGCTGTCGGCTGTCAGAGGAGCCAGACACAGAATCACAAAGTCATTTGGGCTAGAAAACACCTCCAAGAACATCACGTCCAACCTGTGACCCATCCCCTCCTTGTCACCCTGCCCAGAGCTCTGAGTGCCATGACCAAGCATTCCTTGGGCACCTCCAGGGATGAGGACTCCTGGGGACGTGGGGAACCTGGGCTTTAGAACCAGGCAAACATTCCCAGGGAGAGGTTTGTGCTGGGTGGGCTGGTGGTCCCTGTCCCTGCCAGGAACCAGTGGCAGCGAGAGTCCTCGCAGCGACCTTTTAGTGCTGCTGGCCGCTGCTCTGTGGGAAGGTCAGCCCAACCTTTCCTGCTCCCCCTTCATGATGAAGATCTTCTCTTTAGGCCATGTATTTTCAGAGCCCTGAGGAAATCTCAGGAGTTATTATCAGCCTGGAAATGGAATGGCTGGCAGAGCAATCCCTGTCCTCCCATGCACACTCGTCCTGTGCTGCCGTGTCCCCCCTGTGCCACGCAGCCACTGCCCGGGTGTGGCAGCTCCGTGGGAGCACCACGGCTGCTCCTCTGTGGCAGGCACATTCTTCTCTCTATCAGGATTTTTTCATAGAGGAGCACAGAGGAAAGAAAGAGAAAACGATTTCTGTTTCTGCTCCTTGTTTTTCCTATGTGGAATGTGTTTGGAGAATTGTTTCCCTGGGGTGATTGCTTGGCTGGATTCTGGTGAGGATTGTTTGAGCCTGATGGCCAATCCAACCCACCTGGGGCTGGACTCTCGAGAGAGGGTCACGAGTTGTGAGTTAGATATAGTAGTTAGAAAAGGTAGTAGTTGTAGTTTTAGTATCTCCTTTAAATAGCATATTAATGTATTATAGTATAGTTATAATAAAGAAATCATTCAGCCTTCTAAACTAGAGTCAGACATCAGCATTTCTCCCCACCAGGTTCACCTGCATTTACAGTACTCCTTGCTTTTGGAGCCCACCCAGGCTTGGGTGCCCTGACATTTCCGTGTGCAGGATCAAACACCAGGAGTGCTGAGCCCTCTGCTCTGGTGCTGATGCGAAGCCCTGGTGCTGCACCATGAAATATTCATCGTGCCCTGTCCTGCTCTCCTGCTGCTCTGGCTGTGGCTGGCCCCAGCCCCGCTGCTGCGGGCTGAGCTCTTGGAGCCCTCCTGGAAAATTCAGATAATTCCCCTTCTGTGCTCCTTCCGCTGGCTGCAGGGTTCATTAAGAGAGCTTCCAGGCTGGATCTTGGTCCTGGAGGGCTGTCCTGGCCAGCACCTGCCTGAAGGAACCACTTAAAATCCTCATTAAATCCGCCTCAGAGAGCAGCCAGAGGAAAGGGCAGCAATGCCAAGAGAGGGCACTGGGGGCATTTGCCTGGTACTTGCCAGCAGAGCAGAGGAGAGGGAGGTGTTCAAATCGAGGGTTGGCAGAAGCCCACCTGGCTGGGGGTGGGGAGGGGGTCATTCCAGCCCTGCATCCTCAAGGAAATTCTCCACAGCAGCAGCTGGGCCCTGCCCTCATGAGGTTCAGGGGGAGCTGCCAGCCCCTGGCCTCGGCATCTGCATTTCTCTGGGTTTTCACTGCTGAGCAGAACCCTGTGGGTCCTGTTTCTCCTCACAGTCACCACATCCCCACGTAGGGAATCAAGGCTGGGATGTTCAGCACCAGGATCCCACCTCTGCATCACTGATATCTGCCAGGAAAGGGCAACACAGACCAAAAAGCTCTTGGGCTCCCATTGGAACTGCTTCAACACATGGACGGGAAAACTGGATGTGGGGCAGGGAGGGGGCTGCAGGAAGGAAGGCGAATCCCTCCTGGAATTTCACCGTGGGCCAGCAGTGGGGTAATGCAGCTTCCTCATGCTGCAAAGCCTGAGTGAGCCCCTGGGCCAGCACACCTGGGCACGGCGAGATGATCCCACCTACTCATGCTACAGCTCAGAGGCAAAAATAGCGACGGATGAGGAAAGGAGGTTTTTCAGGACTGCATTAAGCTGAGCGGGTGAGAAAAAGAGTGGGCGAGGGGCTCCTGTGAAACTCAAACTCTGCCTTTCGTGCACTTTCTAAATGTGGCTGCTCCTTCCCAATCCAAGTGACGCTTCTGTCTCTTACGTGGGTGCCGGCAACGGGGAGGCTGCGCAGGAGGGGAGGCAGAGCCACCCCCTGGCCCCATCCCCATCCCTGGGGAGTGTTCCAAGGGGACACTGTTGGCCCATCCCACACCCAATGGGGTGTCACAGCAGCAAGTGGCACCGGGCAAGCCCCTGGTGTTTGCCCCAGGTGGGAGCCACACCACGTCCCACTGCAGAGATGCTGGTGGGACTGCGCAGCACAGCTTTAGCCTCGTGTCCAAACAGGCTCAGAGTGACTGTGACACCCAAAGTGTCACCTCCAGCCATGGCATGGATGTCTCTGCCGTGTCCTCCTTGCATGTCCTGTGCAGCTGAGAGCACAGAGAAACCTCAGCCTGCAGCTCCTGAGCCTGCAAGGGGGGATGTGAGACCATGGGAGCTGTGGCACTCATCATCCCCCCCGGGAACACCCATGGGAGCTGTGGGACTCATTGTCCCTGCCTGGGAACACCCACAGGAGCTGTGGGACTCGTTGTCCCCACCTGGGAACACCCACAGGAGCTGTGGGACTCGTTGTCCCCACCTGGGAACACCAGCAGGAGCTGTGGGACTCGTTGCCCCTGCCTGGGAACACCCACCTGACAGCAGCTCCTCCAGAGCAGGGCCAGCAGATCCTCCTGACTCCTGAGCCAGCAGAAGGAATCTGAAGGAAACTTGAGCAGCATTTGTATTCCCAGCAGCCCTGTTCTATTCAACTTTACTTTTAAATGTGTTCCTTAAGTTTCTTTTCTCCTCCTGAAAATTTTCCTACGGTGAAAAATAATGCAAAGAGGAGGCTGGAATGAGCAAGCACCTTGCATCTCAATGACACCTTTAATATGCCTGTGAATGGAAAGGCTCTTGCTCATTCTGCTCCCGGTTGCATTTGGCTGTTCTGGATGGAGCAAGGCAATCATTAAACCCAACTGATCCAGGCACAGGAGCAGCACAGCCAGGCATGGACTTCGGTGATCACGGGGGAGACTAAGCCCCCACAGTCCTGAGGGGTGGGTGGGGACAAATCCAGAACAGGGCATCCCAAAGACCCCCCTCAGCACCCCCTGTGTCTGTCTGGGTTGGGGTCAGCATTGGGAGGGAGCTCTGGGGATGCTGCTGTGCCCAAACAGAGGGACAGAGACTGAGCCAAGGTGACAACCTGGCAAGGTTCTCCTCCCACCCAGCTTTGTGTCCCTTCTCCTGCCCCTTCTCTGCTCTCTGCCAAGGATGGAGGGAAGGTCCAGAAGGTTTTGCCACAGCCTTGTCCTGGCCTGGAGGGCTGGAAGCTTCAGGGAAGAGCTGGGATTTCCCTCTAGGTACCCCTTGTGTAGGGATCTGCTGTTTTCTCTCTTTCTTCTGGGACCCTTAGCCAGGCAAGCCAGGCCATTGTGGGATTCCACGATTCCATGAGTTCCTGGACTCCCAGCACTGGTGGAGCTGCAGAAGCTCCTCCAGAGGAGCCCACGGTAAATCTGAGCCAACATCAGCTTGCACCAGCCTCGGGATAAAGATCCCAGTTCTCACACAGGTGAGGAAAGCTGGTGTTGCCCACACTCACCATTGGGTTAATTGAGCCAGCGCTGCTCTGAGCCTCATCAGAGTTTTGTTATAAATAACTTGAGGACACAAGTGTCACTGCAGGTTACTCTCACACAGCCAATGCACTGGCCCAGGCTGCCACTGGCAGGGCCACTCTGCTGCTAATTAGTTTAGTTCTCAGCTGTTGTGCCTTTTTTTTTTCTGTTTACATAATTAATTCTGTGAATTTTGTATTCTCACTTAAACCTACTCTTTTTTTTATAGAGCAATCACTACTAAAAGATGAATTTTTTATAAGTTTGCCTTTGTTACTTTAAATTTTTTATAAACTTCTTACCCTTAAGGAATAATTCTTACAGCTGGCAATAAAGTATGTTAATTCCAGTTGAAAAGGGAAATGTAAGTTTGTATTTTATTAAACACACACACACACACACATACACACACACTGCCCAACTCTCTGCTCGTGTGGGGTGTCTGGGGCTGTCCCAGGATCTCTGAGGGGAGGGCAGGGGGCTCTGGTGACCCCTGAGTGTGGCTGTAGGGAGCTCTATTAGTGCATCCCATGTCCATCCCAGCTGGGCATCCTGCTCCCACTGCCCTGCCCACCCCGGAGCTGTGGCTCTCTGAGCTGCCAGCCCAGCTCTGCCCAGCCTCAGGGTCTCTCCACAGCTGGGGGAGGCTGTGCTGAGCTCACAGCCGGGGCAGGCAGCAGCTCATGGGCCCCACTGAGCCCCAGCCGGCTGCGAGCTGTGCCAAAGGCCCCGTGAAAATCCTGTGTCTTCATGGCATGAACAGCAACTAGGATTTGTCTCAGCTCAATGGTTCGGCTGCCTGGGGCCAGCCGTGGGTGTCCCACACTCCCTGGCAGGGTGATGCAGGGTGGCAGCACAGGGATGTCCCCAGCAGCTGTGACAGTGACGGCCAGGGTGCCCTGCCACCCGCTGTGGGCACAGGTGATGCTGGCAGTGCCAGCCCGCTCCGTGCCACCGGCCCTAGTGTGCCCTTCCCCTTTGCCGCACAAATCCACCACTAGGACATGAAACCCCTTTTTCACTTTGAAAACGCTGCAGATTTTTATTCCTTGGGATGGTCACGTCAACACAGAACATCTGCAGAGCTACTGAACTACACGAAACACGGGTCTCGTGCCACCCGAGGGGCTGCGGCTCCGGCAGCGCGGGGTGTTGATGCCTCAGAAAGCACGAGCTACTGAAGGAGATAAAGGATGTTTTCCCCTTTGGACAAGAAACCAGCAGCGCCCTGACATGTCCTCAGGTGAAGGCTGCTTGTCTGAAACGATCAAATAAACCAGCAAGCAGCGGGCAATCAGCAGGGACAAAGAGGAAAGCACCAGAGCACAGGGATGTGAACAAGCATCTGGACACCAACACCTCTGCTGGTCACTGCTCTGGCCATGGAGCACGGCCACGGTGGCCCCAGCTCTGCTCTCCACACCACGGGACACTGGGGGGACCCCACAGATGTGGGGACAGGGTGGGGGTGAGCTCAGCACGGGCTGGGTGAGGCTCCCACCCCAGGGGCTGTGCTGCCGCTTCCCCGCCATCCAGAAGATGAGAATCGTGTGTGAGCCTCGCTGGGCTGGAGCTGTGGACAGCAGGGCTTTCCTGACAGCCAAAGCATGCCTGGCTTTGGGGCACCCCAGCTCCCAGGGCAAACACGGCTGCAGTGAGCTGGTGGGTGCACAGAGGCAGGCTGGGGTCAGCTCACAGCCCGTCCTCACTCCTTTGCAGTGCATTCTCTGCACATGGAATTGTTTTCAATTTTTTTTTTTTTTTTTTCATCCTGCTTTCCCTGCTTGCCTTTCAAAGAGGGATTGTAGGGATTAATGTTTGCAGAGCTGTGGGAAGAAGCACCCCCTGGTCCACCCATATTCTGTTCTCACCCCGAGCCAGAGCCAGGCCCCTGCCCTGCTGCAGCAGGACCACGCTGCCTTCTCCAGGTCACTGTAAAGGGGTTATTCACCTGCATCCATCTGGTTGCATCCCACACCAGGCCCCTTAACTGGACAATAAAAGAGCTCTTTGTTCTTCTCCAAGCCTCTCTGCACAAGCAAAATCCTTGCCAGGGTTGTGACTTACTGACCTGCCTGGCTCCCCTGCCTGACTCCTCCAGGTCACCCCTCAGGTGCCACCAAAATCCCAGGGGATGCAGGAGCAGCCAGTCCTCAGCTCCCACATGGACCAAGCTTTGTGCCATCACCTGTTTCTCCTGAAAGCCTTCTCAAACCAAACTGTGCCACAGCTCACACACTCCTAGTGAATGGTTCAGGACAGAAAATGCCCGTGTCAGCCTCTGTCGAAGATGATCTATGACTGCTCAGCCTCACTCAGGCTCCTCAGGAGCAGATCAATGGGCTACTGGGGCTCCAGACTAATAAATAATAGCAATGATAAAAATAAAATATAACTGGTAGTGTGTTTGTTCATGGGACACATTCCTCACACTTAATAGAGGCTTTGCTATCCAGCTTAATTAAAAGTGACACAAAAAGCCTCTTCTTTCACATTTGACTCAAAGCTGGCTGCTTTCTCTTCTGGACAGAGGCCACAGTGTGGTGGTGGCATGGCTGGTGCTGGGCCATCAGTGACATGCACTGGGGACACTGCTGCCCTCAGATGCCACCATGAACCCGTCCAGATAGGAGTGAATTGGGAGAATATCCAGAACTGTACACACAAAGCACCAGGCAGTGCAGCCCTGTAGCTGTAACTCACCTGATTATTCCTCTGCGGGTGTGAGCATTAATGACCCAGGGATCAACACCAAGCACCGTGGTTTGCTCACTTCTCTCCCAGACTGCTCATTAACACCCTGAAAACTGTAACGAGCTCCTTCCTGGCTGTTTAAGATCCCTGTGTACCTAAAAAGGTGCAAGCAAGAAGCTCCCAAATGTGTCTGCAGCACGACAGACAGTTTCCTGGAAGGAGAGGGATACAAAGCTGGGAACTGCTCAGCTGAACACCATGGAGTCAGGAATATCCCTGCTCCAGGGTGTCTGAGAGCCCCAGACCTACCAGCTCCTGTTGCTCCCTTTTGTGGAATCAGAAGGGTCCTGCCATAGCCATAGCATTGCCAAAGTCAATGCCTACCCCAGAAAAAATGTGTCTGAATCACAGAATCATGGGATCCTTATGACTGGAAAAGCCCTCTAAGATCGTTGAGTCCATCCCACAACACTGCCAAGAGCACTAAACCATGTCCCCAGGTGCCACATCCACACACAAGGCTTTTAAATCACTCCAGGGACTGTGACTCTGCCACTGCCCTGGGCAGCCTGTGCCAGGACTGGAAAATATTTCCAGTGGAAATTTTCTTCCTGATATCCAGTCTAAACCCCTAAATCTCAATCTTACTGCTCTTTCCTGCTGCAAGTCACCTCCAGCAAACACTGGGGGCTACGTGACTTGTCCGAAATTGTAGCAGAGGCAGGGAAGGGAATTGTGCACACCTGACCTGTGTCTGGCCACTGCCACTGCTGGAATCCCTGTGAGCAGCACAATCCACTTGTTTGAAGCAGGAGCTTCAAACACCACCAGAAATAAGGAACCAGCTCATTTTAATCTTTCCCACTTTGATGGCTTCAGATGTGTATTAGCACAGGATGTTTTTAATGCCTCATCTGTGGTGTTTTGTTGTGCCTTTAATCAAACAAGGTGGGATAACCAGGAGGGTATCGCTGAGGTCCCTCCCGCTGTGCCTCTGCAGCTCGATACTCACACACCCCAAGGTTCAATCATTTGTTATACAGTGTCTAACATTTTCTATAGCAAACAGAGTTTTATTATCAGTAATGTATTGATAAAAGAGCCGGAGTTAGTTGATTGAATATGTAATAAATACAGAAATATACTTGAACTATCGATTGCTGCAGTTGCTTACGTGCACTATTGATATCCCGGGTGCAGATTCGCCCTCAGACTGTTGAGTCATGAAACGCCCATCATCATCTTTAATAATAAAGGGTGACTATTTTTGAACACTTCACAGGGTAAAAAAAATCCATTTGCTAAATGGGTCTGTGCGTATTGCTGGGACTGCTCATGTGGAAAGTGTGAGTGAGGAGGAAAGGGAAAGGTGCCAGCTTTCCACGTGCCTGAGGAGATGCACGCTCCACTGGGAAACCCACATTACCCACCAGATCAGAGCCACAGCAAAGCCCTAATGAAAGCCCTTTGGATGCCAAAGTGGCAAAATCCACGTCTCCAAAGTTTGGATGTGTGGATATGAGGGTTGTCTGAACAGACTGGTGCCCCTCATCACTGGACCACAGTGGCTCCCAGCAGCACTGAAGCGTGGTTGGCCACAAGTGGGAATTTCACAATTTTCCTTGTGATCCTGAAATTCAGGGAGGGAAAATAAATGAGGACCTAAGCCTGGCTGCAGGAAGGACAACACCATCCCAGCTCTGGACAAATGCCTGCAGGGCTGCCCAGATCTCGGGCTGTTTCTCCACCCGCTGGCAAATGGCAGAGGATCACCACTTCCAACAGGAGGTTTGCTTCCAGTTTTTTCTCAGGGTGTCCTTCTGCCTGCCAAACACACGGGAACACTTTGTGTTTGTGGGGAATTCAGCAGCTCTGGAAGTGGGTGGAGATGCACACATGGGTCCATCGTGTTCATTCCACCCTGAGCCATCTCCAGCCAGTGCAGAGCTGGGGAGAAGCCACACCTTTGGAAAAGCTTTGTGTGAGTCTTGTGTAAGTGAGGAGGTTGGATTGAGATGATCCTTAAAGTCCCCTTCCAACCCAAACTGTTCTAGGATTCTATGCATTGAAGTCCCTCCACTCCTAACAGCAAACTGTGGTCACCCTCTTCTACCTGTGCAAAAGGAGGCTAAAGGGTCTGAGGAGGATCACTTCCAAATCTCACTATCTTCCTCTGTGAATTCCTGGACATCCCAACACGCATGAGGATGGCAGCCCCAGCCCAGTCCCCACGTTTGGCGGTGCTGGGTGTCAGCTGGCTGCAGTCCCTGTCTGCGTGTGCCGCCCTCGTTTGCGGCAAATGTAAATTCCTATTTAAATCACTCCTTTGACATTTCAGATCGGTAGCAGCACTTTGCAATTACCAGGGGATAAGAGTGCACACACGACAGGGAGCTTAGGTGACCTGCAGCAACCTGTTAAGTGCATTTACTTATTTGCAGAAAAGAGAGAGGCAGAGTAATGAACTGAAAAGCTCTGACGAGGAAAACTCATTGTCTCGCCGTGACTTCCAGATTAAAGCCAGCCCCAGCCGCGCTGGGCACGGCTCCCCGTGACCCTCCCCATTCTGGAAGCACTCTGCTCATCACCCCCCTCCCGATCCGTAAATCCCAAACTCCTGAGTGGGTGGGAAGAAATGGATGCAAATCCCTTCCCAGTCGTGCAGATCCCAGGGCAGTGCTGCCAGAGACACCCTCTGGGGTCCCTGTCCCTGTCCCCATCCCCAGGGCAGCGCTGCCAGAGCCCCCCGACCAGGCAGGGCTGTCCCTGTCCCTGTGCCTGTCCCTGTCCCTGTGCCTGTCCCTGTCCCTGTCCCTGTCCCTGTGCCTGTCCCTGTCCCTGTCCCTGTGCCTGTCCCTGTCCCTGTCCCTGTCCCTGTCCCTATCCCTGTCCCCAACCCCAGGGCGGTGCTGCCGTGGTGGCGCTGGCTCCGGGGCTGATTCCTAAGATTACATCCCATGAAAGGTAGCTCTGAGTAGAAAAACGAGCCCGGCTCTTGAAATCCTATATCCCCCCACGTTCGGTGCACAGCTGCCCTTGTGTCTTTATTAACAGCCTCTCTGTGCTCCCATTCTAAGGTTCCCTTTGCCTCCCCACGCTAACCCCGCGCTCTCTCTCCCCCCTCGGAGCCCGCCTTCAATTAATGCCTAATCTCCATGACTCTCAGCCGGGAGGCGGATCGGTTACTGCCACCAAGAATGACTCCATTTACGGGGCTCTTTCAGCGGGCGCAATGTGATCCCGAGCCCATGACTTTCCCAGTCCATTCACAAAGTCCTTCAGACACCCCCCTCATTAAAAGGTCCCTCCTGTCTCCTCCTGCCCCACCTTACTGAGCGCAGGAGAGGAGATGCTGGCGCTGGGTGGAATTTCTCCCACACAAAGGCTGTCGAGCAGCTCCAGGGAGCGCATCCCTCCTCCTGCCAGCTGTGGGGCTCTGTTCAGAAGATGGCAGAGGTCTGGAAGGTGATGGCAAACCCCAAAACTCAGGGAATTGCTGGCCCAGCTGGGACTGGCCCCCTGAACCCTAAATGTGCTGCAAGGAACAGCTCAGAAGAGTGGCCTCAGCTCAAATGTGCTTGGCATAAATGGGAGGAAATGAAAGATCCCCAGATGCAGTCACAGCGGGGAAAGCTGCAGTGGGAACGTGGTAGTCCCACAGAATAATGAAGGAAAAGCCAGGGGGAGGGAAGGCAGATGGGATTTGCCCATCCCTGCTGTCAGAGGAGGCCAGGTGGAGGTGAGGGCACCACAGGAGATGGAGCTGGTCTGGAAAAGGGAAGGAGGATGGCCCTGAACCCACCAGCTCCCTCCCAGCTTGAAAGGATCCAAGGGTAGTGACAGGGAAGGCAGGATGGAGGAAAGAACGCTGGGATCCCTGTGCCAGTGGAGCCTGGCATTGCCAAAGGAATCATGTCATGGGAAGCAGTGCCCCAAACTGATTTCCCCTGATTTCAGACAAGTCTGTGATGCAGTAGCCAAAACTTGTTGCAAAAGTACAATTACTCAAATTATTGATTGATTGGTCATAAACTTTTGGGAGTTTATTGGTGATAAACCACCTGAGAGCCAGTGGGACTGAAGGATTTGTGTTGGCTGTGCTGTGCCAGCCTGGAGAGACGTGATGGGCACAACCCTTGCTTGTGCATCCTCACCATTTCTAGTTTTAATTTAGCTTAAATGTTAATTGTCCAAGTCACTGAATTTACATGTTTCTGGTTGTCTATATTTGGCAGTTTGTTTGCATGACTGGAAACTCTTCTGACCTTTTGCATCAAATAGATTTTGGATCCTGGGAAATCAGAGAATGAATTATGTTCATCCAAAATGTTTGCACCCCACAGAAGCAACAAGGACATCTCACCAGCCTTCCCCACAGCAGGAAGGCTCCGGGTTGGGAAAGGAGCAGAATTAATTCCAGGTAAATATTAGTGCTGGGTAAATGGTAAAAAGTGCAAAGAGTACTTTTTCAGGTTCAAAATACACCTTTGATTTGGCTGGATTGTTTAGCAAGCCTCACATATTGATTTGCAGGTTTAGAGGCTATTAAGAAAAATTCTATGCCCAAGAACTCGAAACCAGTCAGAGTCTCTGGAACAGCATGTTAAGAACAGAGTCAAAGAATCTGAGAACCACAGAATCATGGAATGTTTTAGGTTGGAAGGGAGCTTAAAACTCATCTTGTTCCACCCCCTGCCCTGGGCTGCCCACCTTCCTGAGTCAGTTATGAAATTATCTTCACTTTTGGGGGCAAAAAAATAAATATTAATTGTGGTAAGGGCCGTCACTTGCACTGAAATATTTTTCTAAGCAAAAATTCCTTGCTAAATGACACTGAAGTCTTTTGAGAATGATGAACTTTTCTGAGAGCTTTGCTTTCTGTGCTGCTGAGCATCCTCATTTGAAAAATGGCTAAATTTAGCAAATATATTAAAAAATTACAAAATCCAACAGAAAATAAAAAATCTCTTTCGTCAGCTTTAATAAATACAGTGGGCAATAAAGAGGAGTGTGAGGCTGTGAGGAGCATTGTGGGTTGATATGTGGCAGAAAATGCAGAAATCAAATCAGGCATTTTTATACAGAAAAATCCCCTAATCCTGGTGTGCTCCACACACCGTGCTTGTTCCCAGGCTATCCATGGGCAGAGATTCGTTGCCACAGGCAGCTCCCTGTTCTGCACACAGGTGCAGAATGGAGCCACCATCCAGGGAATCTTCGGGTGTCCCCTTTTCCTGGGGAGCTTTCTGGTGTCGTTTATCCCACACATGGATAGAATTCCTTCCTGAGATCAGGCTGTTCCCTGTTATCTTCCCTGTGCCAATGGAAGATGCCCCTGTAATCCCTTAAGATTTTGTCTCCTGTTTTCCTTCCCAAGGCAGTGCCTTATCCATCTGGGTGCTGCTCACAGCTATAGGAAGCCCCAGCCTTTCCCTTTGCCAGATTTCTGAGATTTGTTTTTTATTTCTCACTATTTCCTTTCAGCCCTGAACACTGGTTTCATGCCTGCCCACTTGTTCCTCTGTGGAGATAATCCCATGACTTGATTTTCAAGTACATTTAGTGTCTAGACAGGCATTGGATCCTTTGTACTTCCCTCCCCATTCCCTTGCTGTTTCAATGTCCCTTCAGGCACAAGGCACTTTCTAAATTCCAAAATTCTAAATCCCATGTCACATCCACCCCACTGGTGTCCCAGAGCATTCTCCTGTCAGACTTTCTTCTCACTCAACTCATAAATAATCAGGAAAAAAAAAATCTGTGGTGGGACATTACAATTTTAAAGGAGGAGGATAAAAGGAACATCAGGAGCAGCCTGCCCAGCAGCTCCTTTCACCCTCTGCAGCATCTCCAGGAGGAGCAAAGCTCTGCCCGTGTCTCAGGCATTCCCAGTGCAGGGTCCAGCACTCATCCCGGGGAAATCCAGCACTCATTCCCACTCTCCATCCATACATCAGGACAGCCCAATTAAGTCATTTACCAGGAGGACCTGGAGATGGCAGCAACATATAATCACAAACATAAGCAGTTTGTACATGGTAATTATATATTCTATTTTTTTTTTTATCAGTGCAATACAGACAGAAGATTATTTTATGCTTGATATCATTCTAATTTTTGATCCATTTCCCCCCCAACTTAAAAAGGATTAAGATTTAGCTTCTGGTAATAACTTTGGGAATGCCAACTCCATAAGTATTGTGCAGCATTGTATTAAACTGATTATTAGGTACTTTTGCTTATTGTTAACACCACTCCTCTTCTGAGTGGGCCAACATCTGAGACGTTGGAAAGCAGATGGTTTGAATGGTCAAGCCGAAAGGCCAGAATATTTTTAAAGTCTGTTTTAAAATAAAACATGCTCTTGCTTTAAACTCCATCTGATAAAACAGAGCGGAGTAGATGGGCAAGGAGAGAGGAAACGCCGTGCCTGGCTTTGATCATTTTCAAAAGGAATCGTCACGTGTGATTTTCCAGAAGATGAAGGCACCAGGTGAAACTATTTCATATCCCGAGACCTTTCCTCTGCTGAAGCAACATCTGCTTCTCATTTTCTGCAGGTCTGGAGGGTGGCCTGACCCCCCCACCCAGTGCCATCAGTCCTGCCAGGGTGTCAGCGGCTGGCCGAGGGTGGAAAGGAGGGTGGAGGGGAGATGAAGAGGAGTTCACCCCCATCTGATGAGGGCTGGGCAGGCAGGGGGATCCCTGCCAGCTCCTGGTGGCACAGGAACCAGTTCCTGGTAGGTTTTCAAAGGACACTCTGATGGGAAAGGTCCCAGGATGCTCCCATTTGTCCCAGCCCATGCTCTGACGCTGCCACAAGGATGTGCAGGATGCTCCCAAATCCCAGAAATGTGGCTGTGGCATAGCCTCCACCTATTTCAGCACCCCAAGGCATCTGCCTAAAACCAGGCTATGGTCAAAGCCAACATTAATTATAACTAGTTCCTTAATAGCTGAAAATAACTAATGCAAGGCTCTCCATTTGGTGCCAGTAGGGAACAAGCCTGAAGTAAATGAGCTCATGGTTGGGAATCAAAGATTAACAGACTATCGAGGAGTAATTTCTTCTCCACATGAATTAGCAAACTGTGGGTAATTATTGTGGACAGAGCTAGGCAGGTTCATTTGACTAGGTCAGTTAAGAAAAGCCTGGGATAATTAAATTGTCTCTAGAGCCAGCAACAATGCTGGAGTTGGAAAAGACCCTTTTCTCCCTTGCTGTTCCTCTTCTGGATAAATCATACCTGCCCTTAGTGCCACCCCTGGGGGCAGATCTGCACTGCTAGAAGTATTTTTATGGTTATTGGTTTGTCTGGTAGCACACTAAAGTGATTTGGGGGTGGCTGGACCCAGGACTGCAGCCAGCCTGGTCCCAAAGGGGGTCCTGGTCGCCCATCCCTGCCACGAGAGCTGCTCTCAGGGCCATCCTTGCCTTTTGCAGGAGGTTGGGCAGGGATGTGGCAGCCATCCTCCCCAGTGTGACAGGGGCTGGGGTCTGTGACACACCCACCTTGCCTGTGCCCCCGTGCCCAGCGAGCTGCCACACACAGGGTAGGACCTGGCCTGGTGGTGCTTTGCCCTTGCCTTTCCCTGCAGACAGGGAGTGAGAAAAGCTGTTTCCAGAAAGCCTGGATGGGAGTCTGGAGTCAGTGGTCACTCACACACCTGTGGTTGCCTGAAAGGAATAACCTCAGGGAACTGATCCTGGACAGGGAGAGCTCAGGGTGCTCCCAGCTCTGTTGTTTTCTCTGGACATTACCTGGATGTGGGATGCACCAAGCTCCTCTCCTCGTGCTTGATGCCAACTGGAAAAAGGATGCAGCGTCATTAAAAATAGAAACATGAAAGATTATTTACATTTCAAGAATAGCTGAGGTCCTTAAAGAAACTTCCATCATCCTTTAAAGGCTCTTAGTCAAATGCTGTTCATTATTAATGCCTGTTGGCTTTATTTAGCCTATGACTACAATTATATATTTATGAGGTAATCAGCAATTGGAAATTTCCCTGTAATGGTAACTGGAGCTTGGCATCCAAATAAAATGAACACCATTAAGAAAGTATTGCGGTCATTGGGGTGGATCAAGTGTGCTAATAGCCCAACTAACAGCAATTAAGTCAATTAACCATTCAGACATATGCTGCTCAATTTCCCTGCTTAAACAGCCCGGTGCATCTGCGAAATTTGTGGAACTTATTTATGGTGTAAGCGGCTGCGAGTCATTATTAACCAGGGGAAACAGGGAAAATAAGGGAGGCTTGTAAAAAATTAACTACTGCAGCAAAAAAGATCTGCTAATTGCCCATTCCCCTCAGCACGGGGGAAGGTTTCCTTTCCCAGGGTATTTATTTATTACATTTTGAGTGGCTCTGGGCAGGCCGTGGCACAGTGGGTACAGGTGGATGGGCACAGGGTGATGGGGGCAGAAGATCTGCAGGGACAGAGCCACAGGATGAACACTGAGCAGAACAGCAGAACAGGAGCACTGTCAGGCACTCTGTCTGTCCCCTGGGTGACTCAAATAGGGAGGAAAAGTGCAACAGGGATAAGGAAGGAGACCTTGAGCAGCCCCTCAGCCCACGGACTCACAGCTCCCCATGCACAGGGGACACCCTGGAGCTGAGCACCCAGCACCCAGTGAAGGCTCCATCCTCCTCCTCCCAGCCCTGACCCTCCCCACACCCCTTGTTTCCCCATGGCTGTGGGTCCCAGACAGCCCCAGCAGCGTTTCCATCAGCCACCCTTCAGCCCCCAAGCACTGGGGACTTGGTGACACAAACTCCTTTTCCTCCTCCTTCCTCGTTTTGGTTTCCTGCCGTCTGTCCAAACGAGGATGTTCCAAAGTTTTGTTAAGTGCCTGTTTTAATGAAGCCCATTAAAGTTAACCTGGCCATATAATATACAGGAGAAACCCACCATAAATATAGGTAAATAGAGATTGTAAAGATAAATAACCGTGCAGGTGTGTGAGGAGTGATAATGTGCTCTATTTACTGTGCTCCCATAACGGGCCAGTAAAAAATACTGCGCCTTTAATGACTCACTTTCTGCTGGCAGCCGGCACTCACCGTTAGCAAGCTAAGGATGCAGTGACACAAAAAGCTTACAGATAATTAAATATTGATTTTTGTTTTCTAATCCTATATAAAAATTGTCCTGGGTCTCCCAATGGTAGTTTCATCTCACTAGGACACAGGGAGGGCTATTAACCCTATTTGGTTTCAAGCTGTTGCAGAACAAATAAACAGGGAGGCTTGGAGAAGCCAAGGCACTGCTCTGTGGGCAGAGGGAGCTGCCAGCCCTGTCTGCCCCCGTGGTCTTGCCAGCAGCCCCACACCTGGGCAGGTGACCAGCACTGAGGCATTGCAGCTGTTCTGGGGAGGGTCACAGTGGTTTTGTCTGTGTTGGCTGGGGTGGGCTCCTGTGGCACGGGCACCTCGCAGTGCCCCCAGGAGAGCCCCGGGGTTTGGTGTGCAGGGGGCAGAGGGGGGATCTCCAGGGCATCCTCCCTGCTCCTGGCAGAACAAAAATGGATCTCAGCCCCATGAAGGAGGGGCAGCTGGTGCACAGTCCTCCTACATCACAGGGTCTTCCCTTCTTTCACTGCATCACAGCTCTGCTGTTCTCTGGTGCTCCTAAATCCACCCTGTGCCCAACAGGTTTAGGTCATCCCAAGAGATTTTTCCTGGAAGATGCTGTTTTGCATCTCATGCAGAATGCATACAAAACTGCAATGCTTTATCAGAAATTTGGATTTCCACTTCTGCAGAGCATGGCAAGAGGCTGCTTCATGTGAGGAGGCGGCTGGACGAGTTCAGGAGCAAGGACAGAGGGGCCAAGCAGAGCAGAGGGTTTTAGATCAGAGGCTGAGGGTACAGCTCACAGGGCCAGGTCAGGAGGCAGCAGGGACTTCAAAATGGCCTCATCACATGAGACAAGGGCTTGGCTCAGCCTGGCTGTGCAGCACAGTCACAGTGTGGGGATGGAGAGGGATTCTGCACCCACTGTGACAGCCCAGCCTGACAGTGACTGGAGCGTGGGGAGCAGGGGGTGACCCGGCGTGCCTGCCCCAGCACGCTTCCCCCTTGCTCTGCATTGAGAAGAAAGGTATTAAAGTAATATCCTCCAAGCCTGCCATGCATGATGTTTTCTCTCACTGTTGGGAAAGCAATTGCCTCCAGCAAAGATCTATTTCCTCGGCTGCTCATTCCCGAGCACACGGCGAGTGCTGCGTGCACACCGTGGAGCGGAATAAACCCCACAGCCACCACTGAGCAGCTCATTCACAAAATGAACCGAGGGGCCTCCCCTCCCAGTTATCTTTTCAGAAGCTCCTTGCAGCATAACCCACACTGTTTGCAGACTTTGGGCTGGGAGTAAATCCTGTTGCTTTACATAATTCCTGTCCTTTGGTAAATTGTGCTGTTTCTGAAGGGAAAGAACATCCCCTCCCCACACTCCTTCCAATGCTGTGTATAAATGAGGCCCTCGTTCAAACGTGCCAGATGAGTCTGATCATGGGGAAAAGAGCAAAACATCCTCCTGAAAAGCTGCATGCACCATTTGCTGAGAAATCTTAAATATTTTCCTTGCAGAAGCCTGTAGACTCAATCCTTCCCATGCCAACGTGCTGTGCACACTAAACCCTGCTCAGCCATGAGGGGCAGTTCATGAAATAATTAATTCAAGTGTGCCTGAACTTTGTGCTGATCCCAAACATCCTGGGACAGAGAGCTGGGGCTGTCATTCCCTCACTGCCACATCCACTGGAGGCTCAAGGCTCAGCCAGCCCCACTGGCTCTGCTCTGTCCCATCCCCACCTGGCCGTGGCTCACCTGGATCAGAGCCTGCCTGCCCAGCACCCGAGGAAGGAGGGCTGGATGAAGCAGCTGACCCAGGAAATGCTCCTGAACCTGAGCAAACAACCACAAGGTCTCTTGTGGTTGTGTGATTCCTTCTCTCTGCTCCTTTGGGGGGTCTCCACCCTGTTCTCATGCTTTCCCACCAGCTGCTGATCCCAGCTCGCTCCTTGCCTTGTGTCCTTCAGGAGACCTGGCAGACGAGCAGGGAAAAGTGTTGGCAGTGCCAAGCAGCTTCCCCAGGGGCACCGGGGAGCTGGGGAGGCAAAGCAATGCCAGCGTTGCCACTGTCCCTGCCCTCAGGCACAGCCCTGTCCCGGGGACCTGCTGCCTCTGGTGGCATGATCGGAGCATGATCCCATCGCCTGTGGTGCTGGAATTCCTGCAGGACCATCACTCTGCCTTCCCTCCCCGCTTCCCCTTTGCCCCCCCACCATTCCCTTATGGGAGCTGTGGGCCTCCTGCAGCTCAGGCTTCATTCAGGCATTTCAGACTACCCGATCCTGCAGCCATCCAGCCCCCCAGCCCACACTGGGGTCTCTGGGGAGGCAGCTGCCTCCAGCCTGTGGGGAGTAGGGCCAGAGCTGTGCTGCTAGCCATGTCCTCTGGAATGCCACCAGCACAAACACCGGTGACATGCCAGGACATCTGCCCACTCCATCTTCTCTGTGCAGCAAAACCAGCCCAGCTCCTGCCAGGGCACGGCCAACGCAGCCCCCACCCCAGGAATGGTTTGTGGGTAACCTGGCAGCTGAAACGCTGGAGGGACCTTTCAGACACAGCCACCCGGCAGCCGCTGATTGAGACTCAAAAGAAATTCTTTGAGGGCAGCAAGATGTCAGGCCAACGCAGGAACAGCAGCAGGTTTGAGAGTACAGACGCGTTAGTCAGAGCTGATGAATGCTGGCTTGTCAAGCCTCCCCATTTCAGTCCTGGATTGCCTTTAAAGTTTGCCAAGTCACTTTTCAGCATTTGTGTGGGCAGAAGGAGACGTGCAATTAAGCTGCAATTGCTGCACCAAAGCCGAATACTTTCAAGTTTGTTATTTCCTCAAAAATGACAAAACGCTGGGATCGAGTCAAGGAACAGGACGGCAGCTCCTGTTGCAAAGCCGCCGTCGGCGCGGTGCTGCGCTTGTCCAAAGCTGGATCCCTCTTCTGCTGAAGGATGAAGACGTGCACATCAAAAGCTACATTAGCATTTGAGAAGCAGGGTGGGGAATGGAGAGCCGGCATCCAAACCCTGCTGGGAGCGCAGGTGACGTGCAGAGTGTCCGTGTGTCTGTCTGCAGGAGCCAGCGCAGCCCGCGGGGACGCGGAGCCGCTGCAGCACCCAGGGGCAGTGACAGAGCGTGACACCGGGGCGGGACAGGGTGGCTGGGAGCTGGTGGCCACAGTGTTGTCCTGAGACAGATTTTAGGGGTGAACGAGCTCACGGAGACCCTCTGGAGCCTGCCAGGAGGGACAGGGCTGGCCCCGGGTGGGCACAGCCCATCCCCACAGGCACCAGGAGGGACGCACAGCTCTCCCACTGCTGCTGAAAAGCCACTGGCCAGGTGGGGATGGGTGGCAGCGATGGCTCTGGGCAAGGTGTCTCTGCCCTGGCTGTGCCTTCTGCACCTCTGCCATGGCACCTACCAGGTGTACCCCCTCTGTCCCCTCCCTCTCACCCTAAATCCCAGCCCATGGTTCTGCCACCCACCCACGCCACACCCACCCACGTCCTTTTTCTCCTCTGCCTTTCTTGGGGTCTTGGCATGGCTGGGATCGGGGTTTTCCTACAAGGCTTTGGCAGCCTTTTGAGCAGCCAAATAACTATTATTCCCAAACATAAAAGGGACACTTTTGTGGATCCCTTTTCCCCCGAGGTTTCCTGTCAGTGTCTGCAGATGCAGAGCTGTGTGCTGCAGCCCATCCGTCCTGCCCATAAACCATCCCGGCTGCAGAATGAATCGATTTGGAGCCTGTTGGCTGCTAAACTGAATTAATTTCACCCTAAAGGGCCTCACTGAAATGCAGAAAAAAAACACCAAGAGACCCAGGGGCTGGGAAGTGGTGAAGTGCCTGTGCTGAGGACTCATCGGGCATATCACGATAATCCCTGAGAGTCACCAAGCGGCAGGGACAGGAGTCACCCGCTTGGTGCGAAGCTTTTTGGTAACATATTGCTTTTTAATCAGCACTTAAACACGAAATGCTCTTTTTCATCTCATCCCTGCGATGATTTCACAGCAACTCCTCCTGCTTCCCAGTTTAATGCAGAGACCGACTCTTTCAGCAGGCAACGTTTACCCAAAATATGTGATTTCATTGAACAGTCATTTTCCGCCGCCTTTTTGCTGACTGCACAAAGCTGCCTTTGGGTGCGAGCAGCTCCACTGCCAGCTCTGCTTCCATTCCTGCTGCAGACAGGCAGCAACAACTACAAAATAATGAATTAACCTGCACAAAATAACCCAACAGTTGGATGGGGGGAAGGAAACATCAAGTTTTGGCGGCATATTGCTGTAATCCTAGTGCACATGGAAGGGAGTGAGCTGCAGACTTTTGGGGTGATCTCTGCAAGTGTTGGGATTGAGGGGAGACCCCGAGCTGGGAAAGGCTTGGCCCTGGGACCCACATGCCCTGAAATGAAGGTAAATGCAGGAATAAGTCAATTTATTTATTGGGATGGGAGCATCTTCGGGGCATCATGGATAATTCCAGGCAGCCTTGCACACCAGTGCATGGGGCTCACTGCCGTGGGGGCTGCCCGAGGGCAGCTCAGGCTTTCTAATCAAAATGTCCAAGTTTGGTGAAGTCTGAGCTGGAGCATGGTCCTGGTGCTCCCTACCTGCCCTCCCAGGAAGCCAGCCCTGGCTGCTGCACTGACACAGGCTGTGGGACACAGACATTACTTTAAACAGACCCTAATTTATCTCTGGTTAACTCAGCCATGGGTTTAAGCATGGCTTAAACTGTTCTAATCCGGAACGGAGGAGGTAAAATCCACAGACTTACACCGGCTTTAGTAAGTGATGTTGAGCAAAGCCAAAACTCACTGTCCCTGTGAGCACTGAATGGAACTGCAACACCTTCAGAAGCTGGTGGGATTTGTGCTGCATCCTGGAGCCCAAATTCCTGATCCATCTTTCTGGAAAAGCTGTTTTGTTTTTTTTTTTCCCCCAAAACAGCGTGTTCTTCCCCACAGGGGCTGCTGAGGATGTGACTGGCAGAGCAAGAGGCGGTCAGGGCTGAAGCCTGGACACATCTCATCTGCTCAGGACCAGGACAACGGGGTGCACACCTGGCTCCCACCCTCCCTTTTGAGGCCATCACTACTGATGGTCAAAAATTGTGAGTCCAGAAACCATTTCTTCAGAAATTGTTGTTATATGGGAACAGACCTCCTGTGGCGACATGTGGATTTTGACAAAGTTTAATTCCAAAGAAAATTGAAACAAAGTATCTCAATAATGCAACAATGTTCTTTTTAACATTTTCCAAATGTCACATTTTGATATTTCGCTTCCAAATGTCTTTTCTTTAGAAATTTATACTACTTAAGAAAATTAGCACAAGATTAGATTTCTTTCCACACCGCCCCAGTGTAATGTCTGTGGGATCTCTGTGGTTGTGTGGGGCAGGGGGGGCAGTGGGACCCCAGACCTGCCACCCCTGGGGGATCCATCCCCTGTCACACCTCCTGACCACCCCCCAAAGCCTTTGGGTCTGTAGAGATGCACAGAATGAGATTTCAGGCAGGCTGTTGGGTCTGCAAATCTCTTTTTGACCTCAGAATAAATACAGAGATGAACAGAAAACAAAACAAAACAAAAAAAGTTTTTATGCAAATTAGACTGGAAGAGACTTGAGGAAATTTCAGAAATAATGTGTTTGCCACTGGCTTGGAGGAGACTGATATCACAATCACCCAGAGAAAGGAAACACTGTCTTTTACTTGAAAGTAAAGATGTGAGAGAAGGGAGGAGAAAGGGAAAAGCCTGATGGTGGGGCATGGGCTGGCTGGGGAACAGAATCCTAAAACCAGCCAGAATCCAGGGCTGCAGGAGATGGGGATGGGCTGGGACCTCCTCTGATGTGGAAGCTGTGCTGACCAGTCCCTGCTGCCTGCTGTGGCCATGTCCAGTGCCTGGCCAAGGAACTGAGGAGGGAGGGAAGAACTTCTTGTGTCAGTCTCTGCTGACTGTAGAAAGGGATTTCTGAGGATCTTGGAGCATTTTACCTACAAACCAGTGCCAAGTGTCAAAGGTGGCATGGATTACTGGGGATCTCCTCGGGTTGGGGAGCAGGAAGGATCAGTGCCAGGGACCACGGCAACTCTTCACATTCTCCTTTCAATGAGAGTTTCCAGCAGAGCTGTAGAAGGCATCGACAGGAGGGAAAGCTGCTAAGCCCAAGCACGGGCAGAGATCCATTCCCCACGATGGTCTGAGGAACAAAGCGCTTCCCAGGCGAGTTCAGGCTGTGAGCAGGAGCCATATGGGCCGTGGGCGTGCGTGGGCGCCTGGCAGGGCGCGAGTGCCCACTCCTTCCTTCCCCACACAGCCCAGCTCGGCCTGGGAGAGGCAGGACAGGGAGCTGGGAGGGGGTCTGTGTGTCCATATGTGTGTGTGTGTGTGTGCATGCGTGTGCATCCGTGTGTGGGCGTGGTGGGGGAGGAGTGTTTCTGTGTTTCTGTGCTCAGAAGCCCCACTAATCCCCCCCAAAAATGCTTCTTACATCTGATGCCACTGGCTGTCACAGACGAGCACGTCTCTTCTTCTGTGGTGGGTCGTGACCTCGGTGCAGGAGGGGACACCTGCCCCAAACTGTCCTCTGGTGTCCCTCAGAGCCCAGCTCCACTCCTGAGGTGCGTTTCTAATTATACCAACACGGGGTGATTTCACCACGATATCGATGTCCTAACGTTTTCCAAAGAGCTGCAGGGTTGGCACCAGGTGGCATAAAAAATCCAGGCACCCACAGGTGAGTGAGCAAAGGTGTTGGGTCCTGTCACCCAGGGAGTGCTGGAGCCCCTGCTGGAGTTCACTCCTCCCGCAGCCACCTCAGCTTTCCCAGACCCCGCACACAACCTCTCCCACAAAAGTCTTCGGCCGCGTCTATACAACATCTTCAAAGACGTTTTCCCGCAGGATTTGCCGAGGTCTTTTCAGCTGCAGCCTGCTGAGGTGCCTCTTTCTCGGGAAGGGGATAAAGCAGCCCCTCCGGTGGCGGCTTGCGGTGCCGGGGATGGCTCTGGAAGCGGCGCGGGGCATCCCCCGGCGCTCCGTGCGCGGCTCCGATAAGAGAGCCGAGCGTGACGGGAATAGCGAGCGCTGCTCCCGAGGCTGTGAAAGGAGCCACGGCCCGCGGAGACGGAGCAGCCTCCGCACAGCAGCAGATAAGGGAAGATAAGGGCAGGCAGCAGGAAGCCACGAGTCACGGGGTGGGGTTTGTACGCGCTTGAAGAGGAGGTTGTGCCCGGTTCTGATGGTAGGATAGCAGACCTCTTGCTCCTTTTGATATTTTAAAAGGCTACATGAAGGCTTAAAATGTAATTCTAAATTCAGATTCATGTCTCCTCTTCAGCTCCTTCGAAGCCCTAAAGGAACAGTCAAAATTTCAGAGGAAATTTTTCCCTCCTCTGCAGCATCCTCGGCATCACCTTTACTCGGCAGCCTGTACCAAGCACAGGGAATGAGACAATAAAACATGACAGGTATGTTCTGCTGGTTGAAATCCACTTCCCTGCAGGAAGAAAGAGATCCAAGACTTTAGCTGGGGGGAAGCAGGGAGGTTTGTGTGGCTGGTGGTTTATTTTTCCCTGCTCCAGGGCTGCACCCGGATCTGGCTGTTCCAGTGGTTTCCCAGTGGTGGCTCCAAGGCTGTGGGTGCCAGGCGGCTCTGACTGGGCAAGGGGGATTTTGAGGGACCAGCCCTCCCCACCAAGCTGGAGATGAGCAATGCCAATGCCCTCAAATCCCTTCTGTCTCACATTGCCCTTGGCTGTGGAGGAGAAAAGCTCCAGCCCTGGCACACACACTCTGCACGGGGACCATTCCTATCCCTGGACATTTGGGTTTGTGGGAACTGAGCTGCTGTTTTAAGCTTCATTTTGCTACTGAGATCTGAAGTTTCCCCCCCAGCCCCCAGAAGAGCGTGGGACAGCCTGTCCTGTGAGCCATCCTGTCCTGTGAGCCATCCTGTCCTGTGAG
>QUSF01000030.1:2603237-2658237 GCA_003676055.1 Chloebia gouldiae
CCTGTCCTGTGAGCCATCCTGTCCTGTGAGCCATCCTGTCCTGTGAGCCATCCTGTCCTGCCACCTCCACAGCCACAGACAGAGACACCAGCCAGGCTCTCCCTCGGTTTTGCCAGTATAAATCCACACTCCATGGGCTTGTTCCAGATTTATGCCAGCACAACTGAATTGAGAAGGTTAATAAATAGCTCCTCCATTAATAAATGGAGAGCTACTTAAGATCATGAACTTCACGATGATGACAAGGTCATGCCCACCACTTCTGCCCTCATAACTTCTCCAGCATTAGTGCCACTCGCAGTTCAGCTTCCCTGTGTAGCCACAGGCAAGGAGGAAAGATGTCTAAATGTGGGAGCAATTCCCAAAGCGCCCCAGGATGGATCCCTGCAGGAAGCAGAGCTGAAGGGCCAGCACACCCCATAGCTGGGGGGCCTCTGAGGTCTCACTTCCCCTTGTGACTTTCTCTCTCCCTCTCTTCATGGCTCCAGCTCTTGAAATTATGTCACTCTCTTCTTTAACCATCTGGCTCCTGCAAACAAATATAAGTCCTCCTACACAGACCCACTGGTGACAGGCCTGATCCTTCCCTGGCTGCCACCAGCATCTCCCTGCTGCCTTGGGAGAGGCCGCTCCTCCCGGAGCAGCATTCCCTGCGAGCAGAGGCTCTCCTGGAGAGGCCACAGCAGTGACAAAGCAGCTCCTGGCCCCAAAGTCCCCCTCTCCTCCTCCCTGAGGAGCTGAGCACCCCAAAAGTGGCAGGGCTGGTGTCACCCTGCACCCCAAAATCAGCCCCTGCACCCACCGGCAGTGGCACAGCCGGGGCACGGCGGGGGCTGGAAGGTGCCAGGTGCCACCCAGCCTCCTCCTGGGCAGAGCCTGGCAGGCACTGACCCTCTGCAGGTGCTGGTCCTGCCCTGGCATCCTGTCAGAGCTCCAGCTGGAGCAACAGCTCCCAGAGTGTTTGCCCAGACTGAGGTCCTGGCCCCCGGGCTCTCCCAGGCCCTGCCACTGTCACTGTCACCACCAGCACACCCACAGGGCTCTGTCACAGCCTCCAGGAGCAGCTGCTCCCTGCAGAACCAGGCAACTCCAAAGGAAATCCCAGACTTTCCTTGTTCTCCAGGTCTGGACAATTCTTCTCAACAGCTCCCCAGGAAAAAAAAAAAAAAAAGTGTGTGTTTGAGTCAATAAAAGCAGTCAGCTGAATAATGGCCATAAAATATTTCATTCTGACTTTGATTTTGAGAAACTATTAAGGAACAAGATGAATTTGAAAATGAAACCCCAGCAGCTCCTTTCAATGAGGCCCCAGATAATGCTTTAACCTTATTAAAAGGTGGGGGAGGCGTTATTTCAAAGCAAAAACTTATTAACATAGAAATGTTCCTGCAAAAATAGTTTCAGATTGATACATTTCTGACAGGTAAAAATTGAACTGCAAAACTATCAACTTGCTGTACTTGGACACAACACCTTAGCTGGGGTTTGGAGGGATACAAGAAATGGGGTTTCCTCACATTCAGATTGTGTCTTGTGTTCAGAGCTGAGTGAATTAAACATTCTCCAGTTCATTATCAAATAAATAATTATTGACCACTGGTGAAATCAAAAGTTCTTTTAAGCCAGTTCTGAGTTGAGCAGAGCAACTGCTGGTGCAGAATGCAACTCTTTCTTTCTGAATACTATTTTTATATTTTATTTTGACTCATCAAACACATTTTGGAAATCGTGGAACATTCTGGGTCAGAAGGGAACCTTACATCTCATCTCGTTCCACCCCCTGCCATGGGCAGGGACACCTTCCACTACAGCAGGTTGTTCCAAACCCTGTCCAACCTGGCCAGGGATGGGGATGCACAGCTTCCCTGGACACCCCAGCCTGCCCTGGCACCTGAGGGGTGTCGGGGGTGGCTGCTGGCTCCTGGGACCACTGACCCATCATCCTCACCCTGGACAGGGACCCGCTGCTCTCCCAGTGTGAGAAACTTCTCCCAGCCCTGGCTCATCCCAGGAGTGGCTGCCCGGTCCTTCCCCTTGTCTATTGGTGTCTTTTGATTACAAGCCTGCTTTGAAGAGACACTAATTGTAGCCTGCACACAATGCTGGTAATTATGCCTATTACATTTTGATTCATTTCCATATGTCAACACTACTACAAGGGGGATTTTGGGGAGGGGGGCAGAGCACCGTTTTATAATCGTTATTGTCTGCAAAAAAAAACCTGCCCAGAGCGTGAGTGAAGTGTTCTTTGTGGAAATTGAAAATAAGATTATAAATAAAAGTCTTCCTCTGACATCCAGAAAATGGACACTTTAGAATAAATTGCCACTGTTGATCAGGAAGATTGCCACCTCCCTTTTACATTAATGAGGCAAAGACTCTTCAAGGCCCTAATAGCAATATGTTGGAGGATGTCATTTCAATAGCTTCTTTCTTAATAAAGCTTGACCCTAATATTCCCTTTGCTGTCACAGGCTTTGTCCTACCAGACACTGCCATGATTTTTAGCTGCTAATCAAGAGGAAGAAGTGGGGGTGAGAGCAAGTGGAGAAAAGAGCTGCAGAAGCTCCAGCAAAGGGGTTCTCCTGTCCCCAGCTGTGGTGGCACCCTGGCTGGTGGCTGCTGGGGGACACTGTGCTGGCAGGTCACAGCAAGAAGTGTCTGAGCCAGCACCAGGATCCCAGAATCTCACCAGGAACAGCTTTTCCAGTAGTTGATGCTCAACCCAAAACCCCAAATGTGAGTAGTATGAGGAGTGGTTGAGGATGTGGGGGGGCTCAGCCTGGGGAAAAGGAGGCTCAGGAGAGACCTGCTGGCTCTGCTCAGCTCCCTGACAGGAGGGGACACCCAGGGGAGTCAGGCTCTGCTCCCAGGGGACAGGAGAGAGGAAACTGCATCAAACTGTGCCAGGGGAGGATCAGGTTGGACAGCAGCAGGAATTTCCTCATGGAAAGGGTGGTCAGGGACTGGAAGGAGCTGCCCAGGGAGGTTTGGATTCCCCATTCCTGGAGGTGTCCAAGGAATTCCTGGATGTGGCACTCAGTGCTCTGGGTTGGTGACAAGGTTAGCATTGGGCACAGGTTGGACTCGATGGTCTTGGAGGTCTTTTCCCACCTAAATGACTCTGGGATTTTGTTAAAATGCCATGGAGGGTTTGAACCAGGATTCCCACTGTGGGCACTGCAGGGACATTTCCCTCCTCCTCTTCCTCTACTTCTCTTCCCCCTCCAGGTACCGCAACCAGCTGATTCCAGGACCTGCAAAACTGTGGGCAGGCCTTACTTAGCAATCCATAAATACAAGTTAAAAGGGCATGGTGGTTGTTTCTGTAAAAATGCTACTTGAAAAATCGGGTTCCTCGTGTTTCCTGGCGGATCCCCTGCCTGTCACACGTCGCATCAGTCGTGTCATGGTGTGTTTGAAAGCACAGTGTAACGTGATGTGACTGTGGCAGCAGGCAGGAGCTCACAAAGGGATTCGCTCTGCCGGGCACCCAGCCCCTTCTGTTTGAAAATCACAGTTTGAAGATAAAAAGCAGCTGAGTTTTGTACGAAGCACTGTGGCAGGAGGGAGTTTTTGGAATCGTTACCAGAGAAACAGAGAACACCAGACTGGACTGGGTTGGAAGAGACCTTAAAGCCCATCCAGCTCCACCCCCTGCCACGGGCAGGGACACCTCCCACAATCCCAGGCTGCTCCAAGCCCCATCCAACCTGGCCTTGGATACTTCCAGGGATGGAGCAGCCACAGCTCCTCTGGGCTGTGCCAGGGCCTCACTGGAATTGTGGGGACAGTGGGCAGAGTTCATGAGAACCCCCCCAGCTGCATGGTCCAAACTCCAGCACTGCCCCTACAGCTCCTACGCTCAGCCCCTGCCCTGGTCCAGCCCCAGCTCTGTTCAGCAGTGAGGCAAATGTGTGAGAGAAGAAAAGTAGAGGAATGCAAAAAATGCAGCAGTCAGGGCGTGTTAAACCCCCCAGAACTGCCTCCAAATAATCCAGCCTGTTTTGAAGGCAGCCAGCACAGGGGTTACTCCTGCCCTGGCTCTGCTGGAGGAACCCTGCCCTTACAGCACTGCCCAGGCACAGGGACAAGGACAAGGACACATCTGCTGGGCTGAGCCTGCATCCTGCCCCACCTCCAGCATGGAACGTGGTAAGGAGGAGCATGGCCATGGGGGAGGCCTGAGAATGTGGAGAATTTGAGTGAAAAATAAAGCTGATTGCTAATAAATCCATGTTGGACACTTTGGGACCTGCCCTCCTCTCCAACCGAGCTGCCCCAGGAGCGGGCACAGCACCAGTGGCACTCAGTGGGACATGGCCACGGGCACCCCCTGCACCACAGGGCACTGGTCACTGCAGTCCAGCCAGCCCCTGGGCTGCTGTGCTGAGCTGGGCACCACTGCCCAGCAGGAAGGGACATTTCCCATCCTCGGTGCTCTGAAGGAATGCTTTGGAAGATCCCACAAACTAAACTGCTGCTGGGGCTTTGGTGCATGGAGGAGGTCATCATCTCTCAGGATTTCAAGAGGCTCCTGTTTTAAGGAAGTGGAATTTTAAACCTCAAAATGGCAGAAAAGCCCCATTTTCCCTGGAAATAATGGTAAAAAAAATTTTTCCTGGATTTGTACCAAGCTGGGTTATATAAAAATGAGATAACTTGAAAACATAGGGGGATGTGAAGTGTTTGCTTTTTCAGGTTCCTGATCTGAGCCTCTGCACTCCCCCAGGCCCACCAGGTTGGGATGGGAGCTCGGGAGATTGCTGCTGGCAGGAAAACAGAAGGAAGTGTCCAAATTATAATTAGCCAAAAGTTTGTTCTCAAAGCACAACCACCCTTCACCCCTTTCACCAACCCAACGCTGCCCAAACCTTTCCTGTGCCTATTCCCAGCCCAACCCCTCCGAAGCAGCTGCTCTAGGAGGGACCTGGTGGAGCTGTGAGGGTTTTGGGGAGAGGAGAAGAGGGATGATGTATTCCGTTTTTAACTGGGGCTTGAGAGCGCGCAGGCAGCTGCCCACACAGGGATATAACCTGGATGTAACACGCAGACTGGTAAAAAGTTTCTGAGAAGGAAACATTATGACTTTCTGCCGCAGCTCACACTAAACACTCCCTCGGTGAAGAGCCCATGATTGGAAGATTCCTTATTTATTCTGATAAGTTATCATCAGTGTCACCGAGCCGAACATTTAGGCAGAACAGCTCCCTGCCCACACACTGTGTTTGCTGCTTAAAAATATTGCAAATAGCTCCGTGGCTTTAAATAAATAAATAGCTAATGAGTCACACCAATCGGAATTGAATGTCAAGCCGGAGGAAGCGCCTGCCTGTGCCTACCCAGAAAGTTTGTTAATGTTTGTTAACCACGTCGGTGCCGCTCCGCTGCCAGCGAGAGGCGTGGGGCAATCCCTGCCTGCGGATCGGGAGCCGCCGGAGGGGAAGGGGTTAAGAAGGGCTCGCTGGAGAGCACCTGGAAGGATAAATATTGTTCGTCTGCTCCCTGCGCAGGGCTGCAGCCTAGGGATGAGGTGCCAGGGAGCCGTCCTCCCGAGATGGAAGGCACCAGGCTTTTCCTGGAACCAGGAACAGAGCTCTCTTTCTGCTCCTCCTGGAAAAGGAGGGACGCGGTGCCCGGGGGAAGGCACAGATGGCATCACTGGGGGTTATTTTTGCAGCTGTTCTTGCTGATCGCCTGTGCAGGACAGTGGGATGGGGACAAGGTGCAGGGACAGAGCCACCCCCAGGGCAGCCTGTCACCCCTTCATCATCCTCCTGGCACAACCTGAGCACACCGGAGGTGTCAGAGGGGTTCTGTGAGTGCTGGTGGTCCCAGCACAGGCTCTGCTCGGGGCTGTGCTCAGCAGGGCTGTGCTGCCAGCTCCAGAGAAACCCTCGGCGCCCACCCGCACGCCCAGGAGTGATTCACCAGAAATGTGAAAGAAATTCAGCTGCTGTTGGTGTGCCAGGGAGAGAGTGGGCGCGGGGAGGTGGCACCATCCCGCTCCTTCATTCATCCCTTGCTGATGGAGCTGCAGAGCTGCAGCTGAGCAGCACCGAGGCCGATGAGCCACGTTCCCCTGCCAGGAGCACAGGGATTTCCCCCGAGAAATCCAGCCCACCTAAGAACAAAAACCTTTGCACCAGCAATCAGCTGGGCTCAGGGGTCACCACAGCCATTTCCCAGCCTCAGTGGACTGATGAGGCTTCCTGATGATGACCCATCTGAGGTCCAATGAGGAGCTGGAGTTTTTCAAAGGGAAGTCAGTTATTAAAAAAAAAATTCCTTTGCTGAAAGAGTGGTCAAGCACTGGAGCAGGGAAGTGATGGATTTACCATCGCTGGAAATGTTCAAAAAACGAGTGGAGAGGCACCTTGGGATGTGATTTAGTAGGCATGGGGGTACTCAGTTGAAGGTTGGGCTTGATGCTCTTGGAAGTCTTTTCCAGCCTTAATGATTCCATGATTCTGTGAACCCAATTGTCAGAAAAAACCCACCCTTTTCAGCAAAAATAGTTCTAAGGGAAAATGTTCAGTGAGTGCCATTTCCTGGCAGGTGGCTGGGCACTCCCATGGCACGGGAGGAGCCAGGGCAGGGGCGAGGGGGGCCCAGGTCTGGCAGCCAGACCCAGAGCACGGAGCCGGCCCTGGCACTCGGGGCTGCCCGCTGCTGGCACAGCCACTCCAGCCTGGGGCTTCGGTGGGGGAGGCGAGGAAGGAATGGAAAAATCATCACACACATTGCACAGATGGAAAGAGTTTACAGCCCTCCTCACTTCCTCATCCTCGTGGTGTAAATTATACGGACAGATGTACAATCTGGGAAGTTGTCCAGATTTTCTTTTTTTCTTTTTTCTTTTTTTTTTTTTAATTACTTTTTTTAAGAAGAGGGATGCTAAAACAACACGAGCTGTGCCATGTCTAGTCCTTGGCTCTTGGCTTTAGCTATGGGAGAGGAGAAACCAGCTCTCCTGGCAAGTGGTCAATGATCCAGATAAGCGTGGAGCTCACCCGTGGCACCCTCCTGTATTCCAGCTCCTCTCCAGCAGCCAAGGGGGGCACTGCCAACATACCCTTGGGGGGAAGCAGGAGATGGAACCCCCTGACTCCAGCAGGACCAGGCACTGCAGGGGTCCCTGCCATGGTTCCAGGCTGGGTGGCTGCTTTCCTGCACTTGGATATAAGCAGCTCCTTGGATATTTACTCAGTTGCCAGGAATGAGAGGGAGGAGGTGGATGACAACATGTTTCCAGTGCTTTGCTTTGTGCAGAGATCCTCAAGGCAGCATGTGTGTGTCTGCGGAGGGCTCCGTGTGCTTCTCAGTGCTGCTTCCAAACAAGGATCAAGTCAATTTTCCAAAGCATATTCTCCCCCGTCAAACACTGCTCTCACTTTGGAGACTGTCCATGCCTTTGACACTCCTGTGGGTTTTCTACCCACATCCCTGTGCCAAAGATACCTTGGCATGAGTGGCAGGTTGTGCTTGGCTCCTGCTGGAGGGAAGCAGAGCCGATCACGGAGCCCTTGGGGCCGGGCTGGTCCCAAATCCCAGCTGGCAGCTGCCCTTGGCTTGGCCACCAGCGGGGGACAGGCTGGAACTGCAGCACCCCCAACCCCACAGGCATCCCTTGCTGTGGCATGGCCACAATCCCACAGCCTCACTGGGACACAGGCTCCTGCTCTCTGAGTGCTTTCATGGTCTCTGCCCCACTGCAGGCCTGCTTCCTTTCCACCTACCTTTTTAAGATAAATAACTAATTAATCCTGAAGAATCAACCCCAGTAACCGTGATGAGAAATCCACCCCGAGGCACACATCGGTCCAACATCCACCTTGGGGCCGTGCACCTGGGAGGGAAAGAAAGGTCTGAGTGAGCAGTCCCCAGTGCCCAGCTGCCAAGCACGGTGCCACCAGCACTGCCCAGCTGCCCTCAGCCTGTGACACCTGCTGGGCTCTGTGCCTGGCAGCTCCAGCAGCGCCCCACGGCAGCGTTGGAGCTGGCACAGAGCGGGAAGGAACGGAATCACCGAGACGAAGGGGGAGTGACACATCAGGGAGGCTGCAAGGAGCCACCCTGGTTTGGGAATGAGTCACCGTGCAGAGCCCTGCAGGTAATTAAAGGGCTGGGTGACTGAAGAGAATAAAAGCTTGTTTATGCCTGGCTGCAGGGGGATCCAGGGCTGTTTGCAGGAATCCCCAAACGCAGCCCCGCTCTGCTTTGTTCTTCCTGGGGATGGATTTTTGTTCTGAACCTACAGAAACAGCGAGAGCTTCAGCCTCATGTTGGTCTCCTGTGACTGACTGCAGCACCATGGAAAACATTTCCACACTCCGGCCACCGTGTTCCCCCTCAGCTCCCTGACCCTGGGACCTTTCCCAAAACCTGTGTTCTGAGCTGCACCAGCTGCCAGCACCACAGAAAATAAGTTGCTCCAAAGCATCGGTGTGCTTTACACTCTAAACAGGCACTGCCCTGCCACCTCAAACTCCGTACCAAATCACAAGCAACAGAGCAGAAAACCAAATTATTTTCAGCTGTTACACTGCTTAATTTAATATTTCCAATGAGCTCCTTTTCCTTCTCTTCAAGAATGAAATGCATATTTGTGCTGTGTCACAAAACATTAGATTTTGTCAAGGCAATTCATTTTTCAGTGGTAATTTGTAAGTGCACACCACACCACACACGGGCTGGGGAATTTTATGGCTTCTTGCAGAGGCAAGGAAAATAAGAAGCACTCAAAGTAGTGATGAGAGCATGGGAAAAAAAAAAAAAAGTGAGAAGAGGTGACAATAACAGACAGAGCATTCATCTCTCTCAGCCACAGCAGGCTGGGGAAGCAGAGAATACCCAGGGAGCAAACACGGGCGCGGGTGCTCCAAGGCAAACCCCGGCGGCGGCGCTGGCGGGCGCGGAGCGCGTGTTTGCAAAGCGCTCCACAGAATTTCAAACACAGAATTTAATGGGGCATAAAACGGGCTAAATAACCTCATCAGCTTAATAATAAAGCAAATAAAAACCAGCCTGGTTTTTGGCTTGTTACAGCATGAGGGACTATGGGAAACAAGGGGGTTCTGAAGTGGCCCAAGGGAGCATGGGCACAGAGGATTGGCCCCTCTGGGGTGTCAGGGGGTGCCAGGTTCTGCTTGGATGCCCCCGACTCAGCTGGGTGGTGAGGATCCATCAGCCAGCCAGCCAGGGACATCTCAGGACAAGGAGGGACGGAGAGCTGTCATCCACCTGGGATCTGTTGAAAAACGTGGCTGCAACAGCTCCAGACGCGCAGGGCGGCAGCCAGCAGCACCAGGTGGAGGTGCCAGGATTCCAACAGCGGCTCATGAGCTCTGCCTTGGCCTCCAGCAGAGCTGGACTCAACTCTCCTCTCCTCCAGTCAGCCCCACAGTGCTGCAGCTCCTGCTCCCAGAGCAGGGGTGCTGCCCACAGAGTGCCTGTGGGTCCCGGGAGCAGAAACACCCAGGGATTGTCACTGTGACCTCAGCACAGCGCCGGTGTGCTCCCCACAGCTCTGCAGGAGGGTCCCAGCAGGACCCTCCCTCACTCCGTCCATGTGGCTCCATGCCTCCCAGATGTCCCAGGTGAGGTCCTGGAGGCCAAACACCCTTCAAGACAGGGCTTGTCTGGTTCCTGGGAGGAAGGGCGTGATGAGGGAGGGCGATGCTGTAATTAAACTCCTGATTTAAAGGTGAGTTCTATCACAACAGGGGCAAAAGGAAACCTGATCGACTGTTTGCTGTGCTGCACTCACAGGCAGACAATTAATTAAATTGGCTTCAGGGACTTCCACAGGCCAGATGCAGCAGCAGGAAGGAATCCGTTCCCAGGGCACCTTGGCCTCCAGCCTTGTCCTGCTCCTCCACCTTTCCCAGGAGCATCCCAGGAGCCACAGCTACAGCAGGGACAGGCTGCAGGTGCTGCTGCTCCTGGTGGTGCTGACAGTGCCAGGATGCTCTGTCAGGATTAAACTGACACTTTGGTGTCAGGAGGAATTTTTTTCCCAATCCAGCTCTCTGGCACCATTTTGGAGGCTGTGTTCCCATATCCAAGCTGAGCATGCCAGAGCCCTGGGCTACTCTGCAAAGCCGGGCTGGCAGAGCCATACCCTGAGTGCCAGCACCAGCATCCGCCCTGCTCCTGGCACTGCCTTCATTCACCACCTCTATTTTGTATTTGCAACTAGTCTCGAGTTAATAGCAGGTATCCAGCCTGTCAGAGCCTGACATGTTGTGACATACCATAATGTGACAAGTCCTGAGTGATGCCACTAAACGGGATCTTACTGCAGCAGTGCCAGACAGGCAGCGGGATCGTGCAGGTTGGTACGAGGGCCTCCACCTCAGACAAAGAAATAAGTACTCATTCAATGCTACCTTCCTTTGGGTGCTTCACTCACTCTTCTTGCCACCACCAAAGATGATCCAGAGGGGTTACCAAAAGTTGGGGAAGCCCTTGGAGCCTGGTAAAGCCAGAGCTGCAGGAAACAGCTGTGTCCCTCTTCCTCCTCCTCCTCAGAGAGCATGGGACCCTGAGAGGAGGGAGGTTTCAATGGGATTTTTTAGCTCCCTGTGGCCTGTGATAGCTGGCACAGTGCAGGCAGCACCTCAGCCCCAGCAGCAGCAGAGCCTGTTTGTGTCCCTGAAGCTCCATGAGAAAGGAAAGGAATAAGATTTATAGCAGATTTTAAGGTTAATCAGGAAAATCTTGCAGGCAACTGAGTGTATAAGCTGCTATTGCAATAGCATGATTTATAATGCTGAGGAGTGATTGGGAACAGCATGGAGAGCCACAGGAGGAGAGTCCCCATTCAGCAATGCCAAACCCAGTCCTGTGGCTCAGAGGGGACTGGCACGGCCACAGCACAGACACAAAGTCCCCTGTGCCACAGTCCCAGCCCAGCAGGGAGGGAACACCCCTGGCAGCACCTTGACCCACAGGAGTGACTCCAGCCTGCCTGCAGGCTGATGACCAGGTTGATGTGGAAAACCTCTGGAAAACTTCCGGAAAACCTCATTCTTGCACAGCACAGAACCACCGCTCTTTTCCCAGAGTGAAATTTTGGTAGTAGTGAGGAAAACAGAGTTATAAAACTATGTTCAACCTTTATTCCTGTAGCAATTTTTAAATTATCGGTTGTGAGATTTTAAAAGTCTCAAATGATTTGTTTCGCCCCAAACAATGGTTCTACCAAATTACACACAGCCTTCCTGCAGGAGGGTTTTCTTACCTCCTGAGATTTTTCCTGAAAAACCCTTCAGCTTTAGTTCCAGTTAAAAGGAAGCTGAGCACCCAAATCTCCATATCCCTGTGCAAATTGACTCTCTGTCCTCCCAGGCGTTGACAATTCCTGTCTCCTTACAGTTCAAACACTTGTGGACACAGTGAATGTGCCGTGTGTAATTAATTACCTTAATGAGTTTAGTGACCTACCTGTGGATAACCACAGCTAAACACTTCCTGTAATAGCTTCTCCTCCTCTGGTGAGCCAAGGAAGGAGGGGTGGGGGAGAACAGGCATGCCAGGTGCAGTGGCTGCTTCCTCAGCATCTGGACACATCTGCAGCTCCTCCACATCCCCTTTCCCCAGGGCTTTGGTGGCACTCTGAGGATGCATGCTGGCCCAGCAGCTGTGACCATGGGAATGGCATCTTACTGCTCTTCTGCCACTTTTAATTGCACCAATTTAAATTGGTCTTGGCCACTCTGGGGACATTGGGGCCGGGCCACAGCAAGGGGAAGAAGTGGGGTGGTCACCAGTGCAGAAACTCATCACAGAATCACAGACTATGCTGAGTTAGGCAGGACCCACAAGGGCCATCGAGTAGGGTCTGGAGAAGCTCAGCCAGTATTTAAACCATATCTCTAACTGAAAATTACCCAAAAAATGAAACCCAGGAGCAGTTCCTAAGCTGGCACAGGAGCTCTTGGGGAGCAGCCAGTGAAGGGACTCCACTAGTCACTGCCAGTGTTTATTTGCCTTACTTAAAATATAAAGATTTTCTCTCCAGTTCTGGGCAGGGGAAAGGTTAATTAATTCCTTCAGAGTAAAGAGATCCTCAGCCCTCTCAGCGGAACAAGGTCAAAAATCAATGCTGGAGGTGGAGCAGGAAGGCCAGGTTGGAAAATAATGAAAAGGGGGAAAAAATACATAAATAAAGAGGCATGGGGAAAAAAAAAAAGCTAAACAAATGACAGGGTGAGACTTGCTCAGCTCCCCACAAAGAATATTGAATTATTGTCTATAATTTGGACTATCGAACCTAAATTAGGGCCTCCAGGCTCCAAAGTGCTGCATTGTGTGAGGGTCCAGGAAGGGTCAAACGCTCCTTTGGTTTGCTCGTTACTCGCTCTGATCCCAGGCTGTCATTAGCGGCAGCGGCGCCGCACAAAGCGCCTCACAAAGGCAGCACACATCAATGGTGCTAATTAATTGGATTAATGGAAGGGCAGCACAAATTAGGTCTGGCTTGGATAATTTCAATGAAAACTGAATACCAATCCCCAAAGTCATTGGAATATGGATGAGGCAAATTGAGTTAAAATAGAGGAGACTGCTGCATTCATTAGCCCGCCCACCCTCTGAAGTAGTTGTTTAATATGCAAACTATTAATATGCAAATCAGCACAAATGAAAAAAGTGTGATTTTTTTTTTAACTCTGCGGAACACAGGCAGCTGCCTGATGTGACAGAGCTGTGCTGCTCCACGCTGGCAGGGGACGGAGGGACCAAGAGCAAAGGAGCTCTCGTGGCAGAAATTCCCTTCCCGTGCTGCCCTCACTCAACCACGTGTGAACCAGGAGGAGGAACACCTCTGGGCAACCTGTGCCAGGGCTTCTCCATCCTCACAGGGAACAGTTTCTTCCCAATATCCCATCTAACCCTGCCCTCTAGCAGTGGGAAGCCATTCTCCCTTGTCCTGTCACTCCTGGCCCTTGTCCAAAGCCCCTCTCAGCTCTCTTGGAGCCTCTTTCATTAAGGAAAGGTGATAAGGCAACTTTCTTCTTCTTTATAACTTCTCCCATGGGAGACTCGAGGGAGCTGAGAGCTCTTTGCTGAGGTAGAAGTGAAAAAACATTTGCTCCAGTTCCCCCAGAGCTGCAGGGGCTCGGGCAGGCGACACTGGGGCTGCGCGAGACCCCTGCTCATGGATCCTGTAACCCAAACTACCCGAATCCATAAAGATTAGCAATAATTCCCAAACCACTTCTGGCTTCACGGTTCCAGCCCTGTAAATTACGGCTCCGGCTCTATTGTGGTGCTTTCCTAGCGCTGCAGTGCCAATGGCCACCCCCCGACAATTACAGAGCCAGTGCAAAACTTCTTACAAATTGTAATTACCCCTAAGAACTGTTTCCCTCTTCAGCATCCCTCGCTTAGCGGGTGACCCTGCAATGTTGTGACAAATGCCTTATTTGGAATTATTTTTCCATCTCCAGCCGTTCACCAAACACGCTGGGGTCTCGGGTTTTGGCTGCTTTTTCTTCTTGTTTAAGTCAGATAATGGGCGAGATTATCTCACGCCCCACGCTGGCGGCTCACCCCGTGTAGGTTTTTGTGCCCTGCACAGGTCAGGGTCTGCCCAGCTGCCACACAGGCACCTTGCTCTGGTGCTGCAGCAGAGCTTCCATGGCAGTGCCACCACCGTGTCACTGTGCCAGGCTGTGGCCCAACAGCGCTTTATTTCAAGGGAGCAAAGTGCCCTGTTGACCCAGGAGGGATGGGGTGCCAGTTTTATGGAGCTTCCTCAATTCCAGAGACCTGTCCTGAGCTCCACTGAGCTGCTTCACAGCCAGCTGCATTTTTGTGGTGCTGGTACAAACCAGAAAGAAAGAACGGAGCTGAAAAGAGCAGGAGAAGGTGAAAAGCTTGCACACAGTAGCAATAAAAATACTGCTGGTGATGGCAGCACCCTCACCCATCCCTGGTAGACCCTTCCCAGGTGAGTCACTCCCTTGATTTGTAGGCACGGCCGTTGCACCTGCTAATTTAGCCCCTGATGAGCTTCACCTGAAAAACTAATTGTAAACTGACTCCTTATTGGCCAATTGTGATCAGCACCTCATTTAATGAGCCACACCCGGCCAGCCCTGCTCCCTGCAAACCCCCGGGGCTCTCCCTGCCCTCACAGCAGCCTCAGCAGGTGCCGACCTTGGCTGCTGCCAGGAGAGAAGCTGGCAGGGCTCAGACAGGGACACGCTGCCCTGCCACAGGGATGGAGGGTGGCACAGGGGACACAGAATCACAGTGCTTTGGGTTGGAAGGGACATTAAGGACTGTTGTATTTCTACCCCCTGCCACGGGCAGGGACACTTTCTGCTGTCCCAGGTTGCTCCAAGCCCCATCCAGCCTGACCTTGGACACTTCCAGGGGTGGGGCAGCCCCAACATGCCGCCAGCCCAGCCCTGCACAGACCTCGTGGAAGTCAAATGAGAGCAAAGCACCAGGAAACTTTAATGACACTGATTAAGAGTGCAGCCAGCCTTCCTTAATTAAAGCCCAATGGGTTCCTTGGGCAGAACGAGCCCATGGCCACGATTTTCTCAGTGAGCTCATTTGGTTTGTTTTTCTGTGCATAAGGGGATGTTGCTGCCATCCCTCCAGGAGCTGGCAGAGCCTCTGTGCTCTTGTCACCCTGTAACAGCTTCCTGGATTAATGATTCTGCAAAGGGCTAATTCTTAAGAGGGCAATGTCTTTTGCAGGCTGGTATTGATCTTTGTCAGCTTCCCCTTGAAAGAAAGAAAATATTGGCTTATTTACAAAAGGCAGCTTTTTGCTGCTGGCAAGTCAGTCTTGAGATCCATGGCTGCTCACGTCCCTCGGAAATTGGAAAGGCCAGGGGTAGTTCCTTGAGTGTCAAAATCCAAGTCCCTGAAGCCCACCAACCCCCACAGAGTGTCTGGGGTGGGAGGGGATGGGTCTGACTCTGAGCAGGTGGATGGGGGAGTCTGTGTTGTGGGAGCAGGGCCAGGAATGGGAGAGGGGCTGTGGGGGAGGCAGCCAGTCACTTCATGGCTGAAACATTGCTCCTCGCCTTTGGGGTGGGTTCTGAAATTGAAAAAAAATATTCACATTTTTTGACACAGTATGTATTAAATAGATTTGTGTTTAAAAAAAAAAAAAACTTGTATGTGTTTATGCTACAGTAAAACAAAATATATGGAAACATTCAAAATTGAAAATGAAAAATTATCTAAACCCTGAAAAGTCATTCCAGCAGGCAACCAAGAAGATCCCTTTGGTAATCAGCACTCTGCAGAAATAGGAATGTTCCCACCACCAATGTTCCTTTCAGTGGCAGAAGGCAGCCCTGGGCACAGATGGAAAGGGACCATTCTCCATACATCCTCCCCTAGGAGCTGCCCACAGAACCCACACAGGAGCTGCTCCCTCACTGCCTCCCTGAGACAAACCCTCCAAATACCTGCATGTGAATCAGCCAGCCCTGGCTGAGCCACAGCTGCTCCCAGAACAGCCCTGTGTGCATGTCCAGCTGTGAATGCACACACAGAACAGGGGTATTTGCATCTCAGCTCAAGGACAAAACATGAATTATAACATTAAAAAGATGCAGGAAAACACGGGGCTGCAGGAGGCTGCTGGGGTTAGCCGGTGCCTGCTGCTCCCAGGGCTGCTCCTCCTGCACCCCTCTCTGTGCCAGGGCTCTGGGCCAGCCCAGGGATGGCAGGAGCCAGTCAGCCCCCTGGCACAGCCCCCAAACTGGGCTGTTTGCAGTGCTGCCCAGCTCCAAAATCATCACCCATCTCCTGCCTCACCCAGTGGGAGAGCCGCTGTGCCCATTGCTGCTGCCTGCCTCGCTCCCTGTGCCCAGAATCATCATTGAAGGATAGGTTGGTTTGGGTTGAAAGGGAATTTAAAATTAATCCAATTATACCCCTTGCCTTGGGCAGGGACACCTTCCACTAGCCCAGGTTGCTCCAAGCTCCATCCAGCCTGGCCTGGGACATTTCCAGGGATGGAGCAGCCACAGCTTCTCTGGGCACCCTGTGCCAGGGCCTGCCCACCCTCACAGGGAAGGATTCCCTCCTAATCTCTTATCTAAACCTGCTCTCTGTCAGTTTGACGTCCCAGAATTCTTGCTGTGACCATCATGACCATGTTCAGGGCTGTGTCACTGAGCACTGATCTGGCCCAACCACCGATCCTTCCACATCTGGCCAAAGTGACCGCGATGTCCTGACCGGACGTACCGGGAGTCCCCGTGCTCCCCACACTGGTGGGCACCCGTGTCAGCCAGTCTGTGGGTGCCTGGCTCTACAGCCCCCCTTCAGCACTAAACAAACAATATTACACACTAAAACAAAACAAAAAAAAAAGTAAAAAGCTCTTCCACCCACTAACTCCTGCTGTGCAGAAGGTGCCAAATCAGATTACAGTGCACAGTTGCCACATTATCCTGTCTCGACTTCACTAACGCTCATTAAGCTTCTAAAATCCTTTTTATGGTGTTTATAACACCTCCAGAGGAGTTTACTGTGTAAATATTATTCTACCATTAAATCCTGCAACAAGGCAACCGTCAACAAGTGGAATTTGTAATGGGCCTGCCGAGAGGGCTCGGCTCGCAGGCTGCGGCGCCTGTGAAGTGAGGCCAACGAAAGCAGCCAAGAACACAGTACGGAGTGATAAAGCACTTCATTTTGATGCTTTAAATCTCCTACCACTTGGGCCTGCTTAATGTAACAGGCCCACTGAGACATTAGAGTTGGGCCTGGAGTCAAATAAGCTACAGGGAGCCACTTACTGAAAGCAGCCTTCCACGCAGCGGCTGCATTAGCGGTTTAACCCGGCTAATCCGGCCCGGAGCCACCGTGGGCCAACACGCCTGGCCAGCAATGGGGCACAGCCCGGTGGCCCTGGCTGCCCTTGGCCCTGCGTGGGGATGGGACACACCCCAAGGAAAGGATGGGTGTCCCCTGGCTGCTGGTGCAGCGCAGGGATGCTCATGTGGCCAGGGAGAAGGGGATGGTGTGGCCACACCAACCTGGCATCTCTGCCCTTCTCCCAGCTCCCAGCCCCTCGCCGCACCCAGCGAGGACAAAACAATGCAAAAAGAAGTCACCTGGGAAAATGCAATGGAAAACTAAAATCAGAGAGGGGAATGTGGGCAGTGGGGGGGAAGGGACCCGGAAGGTCCCACAGTTCTCTGCTCCCAGCACCGGGATGGACATGGTGCAGGAATGTGTCCCTGTTCCCTTCCCAAGAACATCCAAGAGCTCACATTGGTCTAATCACCAATTTGCTTTTGCTTCGGGGCAGAAAAAAAACCCCAAAATAAACATGCAGAACCTAAGGGCAACAAATGATTAAAAGGATGTATGGGGACAAGCCTGAAACTCAACTGAAATATTGTGTTTCATGCTAAGCTGTGGAACCCGTTTTCCTCAAGCTTTCCCTCTGAAAAAACAAAGGCAGAACCCCAAATTTGGCTTAACTGATAAAAGCCACTTTGTGATGAAAAATCTCGGTTTGAAAAATGGCAATCTGAGACGCTACGAGGTTTTGGACAAAAACCAATCATCCTTCCCTTTTTGGGCCAAAGGCTCAGACCAACTCAAGATGGAGTTTACTTTGTTTTCTCCCAGGAGTGAATGTCCATCCCTACAAGGCATCTTTCCCTCTCTGGGACTCACCAGAGCACCCACTGCCCTCCCCAGCCCCGGCCCCGGGCAGCGGCCCCGGCGTGCCTTGGCACCCTGCGCCTGTGTGGGAGCAAAGATGACCAAGTTTGGGAATGTTGCTCACTAACTCTTACCATGTGTGTTCCTGCTGCTGGGTCAGTGCTGGCGGCCAAGCCCCAGACAGGCTCAGGTTGGCCTGGGCTCGGCTCCTCCTCAGTGTCCCCAAGCCCCTCATTCCCCCCAGGAAGGAAAAGCATCCCTGGGAGCTGAAAATCAACAGCACCCTCCACAGCTGCTGCATGAATTCCAGGTTTCAAGCAATTTTTTGGAAGGAGAGCAGAAGCGGATGTTATTAACTTGTGTGTGGAGGAAAGGGCTAGAAATCCTTGCTGCAGCTTGACTAAAACCTTTGAATTTCGACAAAATCGTTTGGATTTCATTTTGATTTTGACTTCAAGCAAAATAATTCATCATGCAAAATTAATATAGAAGACAAGAGTAACAATGCAAAACACAAAACATAATGTGATAAATAATGAAACTATTGAAATACAGGCTGGTTCAGAATTAAAAATTGAAACGATCTGATATGAAAATGTCATACAGGATGCTACAGCCTCGTTAAATCTTTTTTCCAGTTTTCCTCCAACACAAAACTCTGCTGCAATCAGGCCCATCCTGCAGAGCACTGAGTTGCTGGGGGTGGGATGGAGCCATGGAGGAGTCACAGCAGTAAAACCCTGATATGCCACCACAGTGAGGGGCCAGTCACAAATGCCCTCCTAATTAATATAAATTGTTTGGTTAGCCCTGATAAACACTGAACACCTGCTTCTGGAGAAGGATGAATGACAGCCCCACACTGGCAGCTCTCCCCATCCCAGCCCAGGAACAGCCTGGCCCTGGCATGCCTGAGGATGCTGGGGACACCAGGACCTGTGACCGTCCAGCTGCCACCATCATCCCTGTGCTTAGCAGGAGCTCTCCATGTCATAAACATTTCTTCTCCTGGCTTTCATAGCGCAGTGACCACCCAAACACAGCTGTGGAGAAGAGGGCACCTGTGGGCACTGCCAGGTTCTGGGCACCAGAGGATGGATGGATGGATGGATGGATGGATGGATGGATGGATGGATGGATGGATGGATGGATGGATGGATGGATGGATGCTCCTGTGCACTTTGCACGGTGCAGTTTGGAGCTCGAAATACCCCGACCTGAGCAGCAGCATGTGAGAAAACAAATGTAGTGCTGAGGGCATTCCTGAGCCTGGAGAACACTAATTAAAGGGTTTCCTTTAAAAGGCAGGCTAGGGCAAGGATCCCAATTATCCCAACAAGGACAGGGATTTTAATGGGCACCAGCACACCCAACAAAGGTCTGCAGGCTGCTCCTGACACAATCCCATTCAGGCAGCCTTTATGCAGCCGAGGGCGGGGATTTGGGAAAGCCACCATCCCTCGGGCTGGAGGGTGACTTTGCCTTTAGGAGAGCTCTGGGGCAGGGAAGCACCGAATTTCCCCCTGCCTGTTCCAGACGCTGCACGCCAAGGGAACACAATGCTTGGACACCTCAACACTGACAAAATGCCCACCATCGTGCTGCTTCCATGGATGCTCTGCTGGCCTTTCCCAGGATCCTCGTCCCGTGGTGCCACTCCAAGCCTCCACCTCGATGCAGTCACACCACGGTGGCAGCAGCAGCTGTGCCATGGCCCCGGCACATGCCCGGGGAAGCGGCTTCGTGGCAGCCACCCAGGCACGGCAGCGGCAGCGGTGACTCAGCCGGCAGGAATGTGGGAGTTCTGCGCTGAAAGCCTTTTAATTCCAGCCTGGTGATGAATGGGCAAGGCCTGAAATGAAATGTTCGGAGGCTCAATGTACCGGGCCTCCCGCTTGTAATTATTTTTGTACAGAATATGTCAAGTGTCGTGCTTCACAAGAACTCGTTTAGCATGCAAACATTTTGTGATTAAGTGAGGCTTACTTAATTAAGCACTTTGTAATGACTCTTAAACCAAAGAGTAGTGGATTAGTGCGTCCTATTTGTGTCTATCATGTTAAAGGCGCCGTAATAACAGGTTGCTGCAGACAATTAGGGTTAGAATACAGAGTGGATGGAGGGAGAACCAGCAGGCACCCGGAGCCCCGCCACTCGCTAATGTCACCAGTTCAAGCCGCCTCTGCGGGGACAATGCAAACCCGCTCCCGCATCTGCCCAGCCCTGTGGCCCTGGCCGAGCCCTGGAGCTTTGCTCTGCTTGGTGTCACTCACCAGGACGTGCCTGAGGGCTCCCACAGCAAACAGGTCATGGAGGGTGGGCACCATCCCGGGAAAGGGTCCCCGCTCCAGCAGAGAGCTTGAGCACAAACTTATTGCGGCAGGAGAGGGATGAGGATTTTCTTGCGGCTCTCCAGCACAACAGCTGCGTGCTGGCACTGTCAAAGCACACACCCCGTGTGTGCTTTCAGCCCCTGGATTTAGCAGATGTGTGGATGTGGCACTCGAGGACATGGTTGGATGGTGGCCTTGGCAGCAGGGCAGGGGGAGTGGGCAAGGGGCACAGGGCTGGGGACAGTGGTGTCCCTCCAAAGCTGCCAAGGCTTTTCCATGGAAACCACCCAACAGCAAGCCCAGAAATGCCACTTGTTTGTGGCTGATGGCAGCCTCAGCACAATTCCCTCCACCACAGCCAGACCCAGTGGGTGGCCCCACATTTTTCACCCGTGACATTGGCTCCCCCATTTTGTGCAGGGAGAGAGGACAGATTATCTCATTCCTGCCCAACCACTAATTCAGTTAAAGGACAAAGCGAGCAGCACATCCCTGAGTGCACACAGGGAAGGTGGGAGGCAGCTGGGCCCTGCAAACACATCACACCCCAGCACCTGTGTGCGTTCACATCGCACCCCAGAACTCGTGTTGGGCACAAGGAACCCTGGAGCATCACCCTGCCATGGGCACAGCCCCACAGCTGCAACACTGGCAGGCTCCATCCCATGATCGAGGCTCCCTGTGGCTGCTCTGGGAGCAGAGCAGTTTTATCAGGTTTTATAGTTTCTCTAATTGCCCTTTTTTTGCCCTGGCACCTCTCTCCACCCTGAAAGGGAGGGAGCAGCTCAGGGGCACCCCAAGTGTGCTTCCCCAGAGCAGAGGGTCTCGCTCTCTCACCCCCAGCCGTGCAGGCTGCTCCCTCATTAGCAGAGTTAATAAACCCGACACTGTAATTTACTGGGTTTGCTTTTCCCTTCACCTTTGGAACAGGAGGAAAAGCAGGAGTCACCGCTCCTGGAAAATCTTCTCTTTGAGCTGAGAAACATTTCTGAGTTCAGGAAATAAACATCCCCACTCGCACGTGCATGGGGTGGAGGAGCTCAGGGCCAGTCTGATACAGTAAGAGAAATTCACCTTTTTTATCTCAAAAAGCACAAAAATCTTTCTTTTTTTTTCCCTTTGATAAGCCGGTGCCAGGAGCCAGAGGCAGCACGGGTGGTGGGGAAGGCTCGTGGCTTACAACTCTGATCCCCCATGGCCCCTTGCCCCCAGCTCCTAGTTCTCAAATGCTCAGAAGACAACAGGTAATAAATCTGGATATTTTACACTTTTTCATTTCCTCTTACCTCACATTTAATGAGATTTTACCCTTAACAAAGGTACTATTGAAGCTGACTCTTAAACAAGGCCAGACAAGGGTTGGGATATTTTGGGGATGGATGGGGGAGGAGGGCTGCAAGAGATGGGGGCAGGGTAAGGAAAAGAGAGCTTTAGAGGAGGGTCAGCCTGGCTTTTGCTCAAGCTGTGAGTGAAGGTTTAAAAGTGATTTTGTTTTATCACACACCTGGAACTCATCCCAGCGTTACCAGGGACGATCCTGCTTTTAGCAAGTCCCAAGCAGCCCAAGATTTGGCACTACAGGAAGCACAGCTCCATCACTGCAGATGGAATTTAGAGTGGTGGGAGCCAGTCAAACACCTCTGCTGGGCATGAGCAGAGGGATAAACATGAGGCAGGTCACACTGTGCCAGGGGCACGGGCACTGCTTGCTGCGCTGCAGGGAAATTCCGTGTGCTCCTCTATTCCTGAGCTCACCTGACTCTTCCAGCCCTTCCTGGTCTATTCCCTGCCTGGGATTTCCTGGCTCTTCTAACCCTAAGATGCACACAGGGAGGACATCTCAATTTTTTTTCCAGAGCTGAATCAATCACCCTGGAGCAAGAACCAAACCCAGCAGATGTAAAACCAGAGGGAGAAAATTCCCAACTCCAACTGCAGCTCTGAACTCGAAGAGAAGCCAAAACATCTCTTGAAACCTTGAACTCCACAAGGTTTTCCCAGCCCTAAATATTTGATATTTTAGTAGCTGTTGAATTTCAGAAGTTCAGTGTTGCTGTGGAGGTGATTACTGAGGAGAGGGAAGGAAGGAGGGGGAAGGAAGTGAGGGGAGGAAGGGAAGGGAAGGGAAGGGAAGGGAAGGGAAGGGAAGGGAAGGGAAGGGAAGGGAAGGGAAGGGAAGGGAAGGGAAGGACCATATTTTATTCTGTTCTGACGTTCTTCAAGGCTGCAGGGCCCAGCTGTTCAGTCCCTGCACAAGTAAATGCACACATGTAAATGCACCCACCAAGGGGAAAAGCACAGTACAGGTGTGACCACAGAAAAGATCTCAGTACAGGTGTGATTAGGGGAAAGCTCAGCAGAGGTATGACCACAGGGGAAGAGCACAGCTCCTGGAGCAGCCTGGCTGCAGCCAGCCCCCTGCAGCCAGCCCTGACATCTGCAGAGCTGAGCTGCAGCCCGCGGGGCTGGAAAAGCGCTGCTCCGGTTCAGTGAGTGCCGGCCCTTGGCAGCTCCCCGTTAAATCGCAGCGTTAATCAGAAACACATTGTCCATATTGTCAACACTTCGTTTAACCACTTCTATAAATTCAGTATTAGTGTTAAAAAAGATTCGGATTTGATGGATGAAATAGTCATCCTCCTGCAAGCCAAACCCAATAAAAGTGAGCTAATAATTCATGGGAATAAGGCAGAAGATACTCCGCAGAGGCACAAATGGGTGAGATTTCCCTTCATTTGCATCCGGTTGGAAAGAGTGGCCAGTGCTGACAGAAGGGTGAGGGAGGAGAGCAGCTCTGTGTTGGCTCCTCCGGGAGCTGCTCATCCCCTGTGGGGTGTGGAAGGATCAGGTTAGAGCACAGCACCCCAAAACTGCACATCCACACGTAACCAAGCATTGAATGGGGTGAATAAACCATGAATGTTTCATCCTTTAAATACAGCACAAGCTTCCCTGGCACAGCAACTTTTCCAGATTTTTCCTGGCTTTGTGCAGCATCACCTAGAAGCTGGTTTGGGGAGGCATATGTGAGTTATCTCATTATTATCATTTTGTTAGTCAGCCCTCCCTCTGAGGGGTTACCTGGGGAAATATCTGTGGGATATCCCAGAGCCAGCCAGAACTTGCTGCCCACCCTGCCCTGCCTGAGCCATGCCTTACCAGCTTAGTGCTCCCCAGCCAACAAGCAAGGAGGGGATTCCAAGAGATGGGATCTTAAAACCAGACTTTAAAGCCTCTGGCTCACCTGTGTGGGGTGGATCCGGGCGAGCTGAAGGGAAGCTGGGCTCGGAGGCAGCAGGAGAGGAGCCACAGCAGGAGGGACACGGAGCTGGAGCAGCTCAAGGGCAGCGCTCAGCATCCAGCCACCCACACCCCTGAGATCCTGCCGGACCAGGATGGGCATGGCCGAGAGCTGGGTCCTGCCTGAGCCCCCCAGGCTTGGCCATGGCTCCCCCAGCGTATCCCCAGGAGTGGGATTAGCCCAGAAAGCTCCGCAGTGACCTGAATTCTCCACCCCTTAATAACAAGTCAGGCCTCAGATTCCCGATGTAATTGCATGAACCGAGAGACTTTCAGCACTTCTCATCCTACACAAATAGTTTCCATTTTGATTCCCAATCTCCTCAAGAAAGTATTTGAAAGTTGTTGTTTTTATTGCAATATGAGTATGAAAAAAAATAGCTCCACTCAGTGAACTTGGAAGTAATGGAATAATAATCCAACAACACAAGCCTTCTTGGAAAACTCTTCTGAGAATACCAGTGCCCTTGGGCATGTCTAGAGCCTTGTTTATTAAAACAATATAGTTTAAGAATTAATGCATTTATAAAGCAGGACTTATTACATAAGAATATTGTGCTTCTTTCATCGTTGCAAAGTATCTGGTAACTAAATTAATGTAACCTATTTGAAAGGTTTTCCTCTTAATCTTATTTGGATTTAGGTAGCTGTTTTTGAGAAAAATATGGAAGAGGGGATAAAAGGAAACCTTTGCACAAATACTTCTGTCAGCCAAACTCTTCATGGGTTCTGCTTCTTCAACTGAAGAATGCAAGAAGAGATCAAAATTAGGGGAAATAAATCACATTTCCAGAAAAATCTATATTTGTGTTGGAACGGAGAATGTCTGACGGTGCAGGGAGATATTGGAGGACTGGGCAAGTTGGGAAGAACTCAAAGCAAATGAAGGTTCCAATTCTGCAAACAATTATGCCTGTGGTAATTGAGCTGTGTGAGCCAGGCTGGCTCTGCCTTTGCTGGGCACTCACGTGGCCACAGGACCAGTGCTCCGGTGGCAGAGGAGCACAGGGACAGAGCTGCTCCAGGCTCTCTGTGGGAAGGGATGGCCATGGCCAGGACCTTCTACCCATGTCCCTGCCAGCTCCTGAACTGCCAAAGGTCTGAGAAGGAGCCTCAGCCCATCTGCCACAACACCTGGGCTCATCCTGCTGCTCCATCCCCACCCCGTGTCGTGGTGGATGCTTCCCTCCTTCCCAAAGGCTCCAGGGATCCTTGGGCTGCTCTGCTTTGGATTGGGTTGCTTTTCCTCTTCTTCCAGGAACTGGGTGTGATAAATCAAGGGAGATGATCCAGGCTGCTGACAGCACCTGGAATGAGTCATTGGGCTGGCTCATCTGCTGTCTGCCAAGGGAGCAGGAATGGCATGGCATGGCATGGCATGGTATGGCATGGCATGGCATGGCATGGCATGGCATGGCATGGCATGGATGCTCCCTCTGGCAGCCAAAACAATCTCCCCTCCCACATCGTGTTTCCCCAGTGAGGGGCCCTTTGCCATCTCCAGTTCTTGTGCTGTGGAGGCTCTGGGGGGATTATTTGAAAGTCCCTTTTGGCTGGGAAAATCTGGATTCCATAAGCCCTTTTCACTGTGAATTTTTTGCAGTTTTTCACAGTGATATCACTTTAAGGCTTTCCATAGCCGCAGAATTTCTTCCAATTAATGGAAAAAACATTAATGTCCATTTAGGAAAATAACTTTTCCATTACTGAAGAAACTCTCTGGTTGTGCCTCAAGCAGCAACAGACTCTGGATGAGCAGGTTCTGGAGAGCCCCAGAGAGCACAACAGAGCCACACAAGGGGCTGGGACAGCCCTGCTGAGGTACCATCTGTGCCCAGGTGTCCTTCTCATCACCTCCTGCCCGAGGGGCTGGGGGTCACCAGGGCTGGCAGAACAACCAGAGGCACTTTGGTTTCCCTCAGACAACTTGGACCTGCCCTCTGCCCATACAGGAGTCACCTGCCAGTAAATGTGGCAGGCTGTGATATGGATGATGGAGTCTGCCTTCAGCATCTGGGCTCAGCCTGGTACCAGACAGGAGAACATCGTTTATACAGCTCCATGGGAAAGTTTCCAAACAGCAAGGAAAAGCCACATCCTGTCCCTTCTGTATATTAAACCAGAATTCATATCCGTGACATCAAGAAACCTGCATGGCAGCACAGCCTGGCAAGGAACACCCTGGGCTTCTCAAAAGACAGAAACCAGCTTAGAAGACATTCTTCCAGCTGGTCCCAGCTCCTGGGATGTCCCTGGGAAGCACAGCTCACACCTAGACACAACCCTGAGTGTTCTGCTGGCAAACCCAGTGCTGGTGCTGGGACAATGGTCAGAGTGAAGGACCTGCCCTTGCTGGAGAGTCTGAAGCAGCAGCAGACACACAGCTCCAAGGAATCTGAGGCTGCTGGGAGAACATCATCCTACTCCTCCCCATTATTCCAAATAAAAGGAATTATAGGTTTTTCGGCCCCTGATAGGTTCAGTCAGTCCCCAGGACAGAGATCAGACGGTGTAAACAGGACACGCTTCAGCAAGGCTGTAAATACAATTTATAGCTGCTGCAGTCTGCAGCGCTCAGAACACGAGAACCTTTCAAAAGCACATGTGCCTTTTTCTTACTTAGAGATTTCACCATTTGGGAACATTTGATCCCCTGTCAGTTTTTGGGATGCCAAAATGTCTATGAACAATGTTGAAAAGCTGACAAGTGTTTCAGTGACCTGCTTTGCTCCCCTGTGCTGTGTGCTGCTGTTTTCTGCACGCTCAGTTCAGACACACACCCTTCCACAGGGTGTGACCTGCTGCGGCCAGTATTCCCAAATTTGGCTTCTACCTAGACATAAAGTCACTTTCTCCACTTGCTTGCAAGTTCTGTGACCCAGAATCGTCCTTTAATATCTCAGGATCAAGCACCTGAGGGAAAATGTTGGGGGGAAAAAACAGGAGAAAAGAGAACAGCAACGGACAACCACAGAGGACATTGCTGAAGGTGTTCCCATATTTTCCTTTCCCAGGGGGTGTCCAGCTGCTCCTCCCAGCCTGTGCTGGGTGCAGTGGGCAGCCCCCAGGTGCCCCAGGCCTCGCAGCCCCAGCTTGTCCAAAAGAGCTGAGGAGGTGGAAACCTCACTGCTTCCAGCTTCGGTTTTCAGCTGAAACCCTTGGCGACATTTCTGTTTTGCTTAAGATCAAGTTCCACCTTCTCCCTGTGGTGCAAGAGCTTGGCCCGGGTCTCAGAGGTCTCTGGCACTGGCAGCAGCCTCTGGAGCAAGTGGAACTCTCGGGGTGATGGGAGGAACTGCTTGGTGCCGTTGGCTCTGCTGGGGAGCAAACCCTGCTCATGGACACAGACAGCAAAACCATCTCCTGTCCCTGGGGTGTGGAAGCAGTGAGGGTTCCTGGGGAGAAAACAGGACAGAGGCAGCCTGGGGAGCAATGGGGGGAAAACTCATCCTGACAGTGAGGGGAGAACAGGAGTGTCCCCCCGCAGCCCGGAGATGAGACTGTTAAATTCAGTGACAGCACAGGGAGGGATTTTCTCTCCATAAAGTCTTAAAGGGTTTTAAAGACTTAACAAAAATAGCTTTGAGCGGTGTCTGAAATGGTTCAGCTCTGGGGTTCCAGGCTTTGAGCAGAGTTGTAGGAAATTTTCTGATGGAGAATTTCCATTGGAAATGGTGGTTTCAGGGAGCTGAGGACACTTCACAGGGATAGATTAATTTCAAGGACATTTTAACGTCGATTTTGTTTTGCCACTCTTGATAGTTTTCTTCAGTGCTGATCTTTGCATTTCACCAAATATATAACAAGTAACAATAATATTTGCTAAGAATATCGAATTTCAGCAAACTTAGAGGCGTGACTTTCTCGATTCAAAGCACCATCTTAACAACCATTTTCTGCACAGGATACACGCTGCTTTCCAGCTGGTTTTAATCTCTAAATGCAAAGCTTCACTGTGATTGTTACTGTGAATGATGTCGATTCAGGATGATGAAAGCACTGGCAACGACGTCATTCCTGCTGTTTGGGGATGGGGCCATTCCTCTGTTTGGGGCTGATGCCATTGCTGTGTTTGGGGATGGGACCATTCCTGCTGTTTGGGGATGGGACCATTCCTGCTGTTTGGGGCTGGGGCCATTCCTGCTGTTTGGCCACGGGGAGCTCCTTCCCTTGGTGGTGTTGGCACAGGCAGCACTGGAGCCGCAGGAGCCCAGTGACAGCAGGAGGACACGACAGTGCCACATGTGTGGCTGTGTGTTATTATTCTCCTTGGCTGTGCCTCCTGACTCTTCCAGGGGTCCAAACACATCCTAAGCCAAGGGAGCAGCGGGAGAAGCTGAGGGGAAGCAGAGCAGTGGGAGCCCCACAAGGCTGGGTCTGTGAGGGTCCCCATTCCCACAGGGATGGCCCCAGAGCATCCCAGGGCTGCTGGAAGGGCTGGTAGTGCAGCAGGGGCACCCAGCAGTCCTTCTGGGGGGTTTGTTTCTTGGACTTCTCCCTTGCCAGGGGCTGAGGAACCAGGACCATAACTGGTGTGAATGTGTGAAATAGTGCTGAAATCACGAAAAGGGAGAAGTGGCTGCAGTAAGCACCTTTCAGGTAAAACGAGTGAGGACGAGGGCAGATTAGGGAATTTCTACTCAAGGAGAAATCCCCAGAGGCAGCCAGGCTCTGCAGAAGGGCAGAGCCGGGGAGAAGACCCCGAGTGCCCAGGAAAACTTCCAGAGGCGCAGGCGAGGGCGGCGTTGAACTCCTGCAGGATTTGTCAGCGGTGCGATAGCGGCGGCGATAAGGGGATAACGGCGGCGATAGCGCTGCCGTCGGAGCTGATGCTATCACGCCGAGGCTGAATGGGCTCCGGGAAGCTCGGAGTTTTCCTTTGGAGCCTGAAGGAAATAAAGCCCTCGGTACAATAAGCGGATCAGATAAGGCAGGAGAAAAATGGAATTGCATAAAGTAAAAATAACTCATCTCTCCCGTTTTCACCGCACACAAAAAGCAAAAGCTGATCCTGAAAGATACCTGACGTTCCTGCTCTGGGGATCTTGCTTTTAAGAAAACCAGGGAGATCTGGAGCTGGAGTCAGCACATCGCCCCTTGTCGTCCTTCCAATAGCACGCAGGGAAAGCTCTGAAACCCAGGAAATGCTCGTACTATATTTTATTACATTTTAAAGAGACAAAAATCCTCTGGCTCAAATCCGCTGTGCAAAACAAACACAATTTGAGTTCTCTCTCCGCACGCTGGGGCACTCACTGAGCACACACGGAGTGACTGTAACATAACGCTTTCCTAAGGGCTCCCAGGCTCCAGTGGGGCCCCAGCCTGACTTGGGGAAGGAATTGGGTTCACATAACCCTCACTTAAAAAATAGACTGGCACATTTTTGCTTTATCAAACTCTATTTGCAAAAGACTCGGGCTAAATGATCTGAAAAGGTTATTTTGAAACAGGGTCACCCTCACTGCCACAGGTCTAATAAAACAAAACTATGGCCAAATTAGAAACATATTTCATCTAATAGGGGAAAATATAATTGGTGAATCTGTCTGGTGTTTGACCTACAGTATTTATGCTAAATGAAAGTTTAAATATATCACAATGCAGCACGAACAAGAAAAGCTGCATTCACTCTCTGTTCTGTGGTTTGATCCCTTCCCCTTAACCCTTAGCTCCACACGAACGCCAACATCAGCATTAGCTTTGGCCGTGCTGCTCAGATGCTGTGAAACAGAAGGGATGGCCAAGGGCTGCAGGAGTGATGAGTGATTCTGGGAAAATACCCGGGAAACCAGAAGAGGGTCCAGAAACTGCTGTGGGGTGTCCCTCTAAAACTGAGGCCCCTCGGGGTAGGGATTCTGACATCCAGCTCTGACACTCTCCATGTGCCTGGTGAGCTTTGAAGCCAGGACCTGACTGATGCTGGACAGGAGGATGAGGGGCCACGGTGTGGGGGTCTTGGCTCTGCCACCCTTAGGACATGCAGAGCCATGTGGGCACAGAGTGGGTACCATAAAAATAGTGATTCTGCATCATCAGAGTGAAAATATCCCACCCTGGTCATGAACGTAGCATGCAGGGCTGGTGCAGAGCTCATGTGCACTCGCTGATGATGCAGGAGGTGCAATTTGTGGTCAACCAGCTGTTTGTAATTCCCATCGCCCGGAGAACCCCTCCTCCCCCCACCAAATAATTTATGTTCCGCATAAAAGCGAGAGGATCCTTGAGCAGCAGTGATGGATGAAGGAGATTATTAACAAGGATATCATTTTAAGAGAGTCTGTCTTTTGGTTCTTCGCAGTTACATAACATTTCATAAATTTCGTAACAGATTGGTTCCTGACTGGTTCACCTGACAGCAGCACCTTGGCCAGCCCGGTGGGATCACAGGGTGCCGTGCCCTGAACCCCAGGCTGAGCAGAGCTCCATCCACGGGGATCGGCTTTCCATGCACCACACAGGTACTGCTTCCCCACTCCCAAGCCTGACTCAGGTGAAAAGAACTGCAAAAACCACAAGGGAATGTTCTCATCGCCCTTGCCTACGCAGAGAAAGGATCAGGTGAGGTTTTGGCAACACGGGTGACACAGGCACAGTTTATCCCAGTCTAGACACCAGCTTCAAGCCCCAGTGGTGGCATCGGTGCTGCGGAGTCCCCATCCTTAGCCAGGAGGAGAAGCCAGACCACGCCAATCCCCTACCTGTCCCTCAAACCTCAGCTGCCCCAGCAAGAGGGGTTGGTTGGACGAACAGCACCATCCTCCATGCCACAGCTCCCTGCCTTCCCTGCCTGCAGCCCCCACCTGGGGCCGTTTCAGGAGATGGTCTCCCTCCCCCTCGCACGGGGGAGGAGCAGGATGGCAGGGACACGGGGAATCTGAGAGGAGCTCTCCTGGCAGGGACATGTGCTGGTCCCTGTGCTCCCCTGCATTCGGCAGAGCCCTGTAGCTCAGCCAGACGCACGCAGCTATGATTCATCCCTCACAGGAGTTCAGGCTGAAAACAAAAATCTCAGCTAAACAATCCCTTTGACTCCAAGTCCCAGTGAATGGCCTCCTCGGGTGGGAGCAGGGATGCACAGCTCCTCCCTCTGGGACACCTGGGGAGCTCAGTGCAGGGGCAGGACCACGTTCTCCTCTCTAGACCTTGGCAAGCCAAGCGAGACACGCTGAAATCCCGAGCAGAGCAGGACCTCAACCACGAGCTGAGAAAATGGACTGGGGAGACAGGGATCTTCTTTCTTTTCCTTTATTCCCCCCCCCTTTTTTTTTTCCTTAGAAACCTTCATGTGGAAGAGAAAGGGGCTAATTAAATTCTTTTGCTGAACATATTTAGCGAGTCTTTCAGAGAAGTGATTGCTTTTGGCCGCAGTCCAACAGCCAGGAGATAGGATTGTGCTCAGGAACAGGCAGAGCAGAGCGCTGATTTAGGAGGATCCAGGCAGATCCCAGCTGACAGGGTCTGGCCTGTCTCAGGCACTGTGGGAGGAAGGATGAGGGTGGCCAAGGTGGCTTTCTTGAATTCCTAGTGCGTGAGGTTAAGGGGGAATCTCATCTCCGTGACATCCTCCAGGGCTGGATTTACAGCGTGCCCCGAGCGTGCGCCCACAGCCCCGACAGCGCTGCCTCCCCGGCTCTGAGTTATTGTTTAGTCAGCACCGAGCCTCCCGAGCATCCAAAAATCAGCAGAGCTGCTTGTGGCACCAGCAGCGCCGAGGCCTCACCCCGCCCTGCACCAACACCAGTGGATCCCAGCCTTGCTCGTATTGAGCTGCCACCAAAACCACGTCTGAGTTTGGCTGCTGGGCTGAGCTGATTTTCAGGCTGAATTTCGGGTTGATTTCCAGCTGAATTCCAGCTCCCTCGCTGGGTGCCGGCTGTCCCAGGGTCTGTGGAAGGATGTGTGCTGCCCATTGCAAGCACTCCCGGCTGGGGCACAGCACCGAGCATCCCTCCAGAGTGCCGGGGATGCTCTGCGAGCCCCGGGGTGCCCCGGACCCCGAAGCCACAGCACCAGCACGGCCGGGGGGGTTCCCTGCCATGCCACGGGCGAGGGGGAGGCACAGGGCAGCCCGGCCCTGAAATCCCCCTGCATTCCCGTGGCGGGGGGGGGTCCCCTCGGCCAGCCCCGGTCCCAGGCACCGCGGGACACCCTCCCCGTGCAGCAGCTGCCCGGCGGGACCCCGGGCCCTGCGGGGTGGCACATTTACATCGCCTCAGCACATTTCCATCTCTTCACCTATTTCCGGGGCAAATTGCCTGGGTTTATGGCGCCTGACCGGCTCCCTCGGGGACAGCATTAGACGGGCAGGCAGTGAACCACGACAAGAGGTTTTGCTTTTCCCACAAGGTTCCTGTGAGAAAGCCCTCCCTTCTTCCCTTCTTCCCTCCCCTCCCTCCCTCCTGCTGCCTTCATCTCATCTCCAAGGGCGCTGGGATCAGTCTCTCTGACCCCCGGGTGCTGGGGAGCCCCACATTGCTCCAGAGCACCAGCCAGCACCAAGAGCTGCACCCCAGTGCTCGGCTGCTCTCTCGGCAGGCTTTTCCCTCAGATTTCAGCTCTTTGGTGTAGAAGAAGCCTTGAAATTGCTCTAAAGCCTGAGATGTGTCAGGAAAAAATCCTGTTCTCTTCATCCCAGGGCCCTGAGCATCACCAGCCTCATGGCATCGAGGGCTTTGCCAACACTGGGGTCTGGTGGCTGGCACCACACCATCCCCAGCATTGCTGTGTGACCCAGACAGCCCTGGAGAAGCTGCTGCAGTGACTGTGCTGCCCAGCAGCATCCCCAGGACAGCTGGAGGTCCCATGGGAACACTGGAGATCCCATGGGAGCCAGAGTCCCAGCAGGACCAGTCAGACATGCTGGATGGTGGCTGATGTCCCCTGCACACATCCCTTGGAGCTGGGACTCCCACCACCTCACCCACATGAGGTGCTGGACTGGGAACATCCTAACAGAGATGGCTTCGGCCCCAGCAGATGTTTCAAATTTGTTGTTAACCCATATTTATTTGGACTGATAATAGCAGGCAGCCCTCCAATTGTGCTGGGAGTTTTACAATAAACTCAAGCTCACTCTATCAAAAGCAAATCGATTGACAGTGATATTGGCCCCCACCCCACCCTCGTGATTCCCACTGGCATGTCGGGGTCCCCCCAGGATGGGATGTCCCCCAGTGCAGATCCTGGGCCAACTTCCCCACAGCACCGCAGGCTCCCTCGGCCCCTTCTCCAGCTAAAACTCCTTTTTAATTGCTTTCTGAGAGGAGCAGTGACACTCTCCACAGGGAGGATTGATTTAGACACGCAGTTTTCTCCACAGACTTCGCAAACGGTTGTAACAAGGTCACAGAGAAAAACAATTTTATCCTCTGATTACTGTAACATGATACGAGCTTGGAATTGCATCCACTTGGACTATTTATTTAGGCTTTGCTTGTCTGGTCCCTGTAGAAAACTCCTCAGTGTAGGAAGCACAGGCAGACAGGGCAAGGATTGCTCCCAGTGTTTCCCAGTGCTCCCCAGGCAAGGGCAAGAGCAGTTCCTGGGTGCTGGAGGGGAGCTGCTGCAACACCAGCAGAGCTCAACACAGTGCAAGTTTCAGCCATTAAAAAATGAGGTGCGTTTCCACTGGCTGCTCCCTGGATGAAGAACATCTTCCTGCATCCTTTCTCATGAGCCCAGAGTGCCTTGTTTAGAAAGTGCAGTGGGGGAAGCACACAGCTCATCACCTCTTCCTGATCAAGCCAAATCCATACAGAAAAATGAATACAGTGCTTGCAGGTTCCTCACTGTGTGAGAATACTCACCCAGAGTGAAATATTGCAAATAATCGGTGAATTGTCAAAATAATGGGAATATAACAAGGTCAGAATACTGAGACATCTGATCACAATCAGCCCTAATTCCAACAAAGCCACGTTTAAATGAGATTGTTTTGTCAAAGGTTTTTCATGGCCCGGTGGCTTTGTAGCACAAGGTTGTTTGGATCAAGTCATTTCTGATGAACATTTATTATGGAGAGGAAATGTCACATCCATTCCATGCTGTGAAAGTTCATAAACTTGCTCAGATAATTTAAGGACTTCTCAGCCCATAACCTGTTGCCTCAGGAATTATTTACATGCAGAGGACTGGCAGAGCTAGGACAGTGGTGCTGGCACCCACTGCAGGATGCCAGGACTGGACTGCAGGATGCCCAGGGATGCCTACCTGGCACAAAGCTGACACAGAGCTGGCACAGAGCTCCCCTCACCAGCTGGGAAATGACCAGGCACTACCATTCGGCGTGGAAAATGTGCACAGCAGTGCCCAGGGGTGCCAGCAGAGGAGGGTGGGTGCCCAGAGATGAGGGGCCAGCCTTCACTCAGGAGTGTCCCAGCATATCCCCGCCGTGAGGGTTAACTCAGCTCGTGCAGGGGGTTTTGCTGACTCTCTGCTCTTACATCACAGCTGTGCTATGAGGCCTGGCAGGGCTCCCACTCTGCAGCTCCAGGCTCCAGCCTCTGTCAGATTTGGCACAGGGCAAAGGAGCCTGGGCCAGGGCAGCAGGGAGGGGGCAGAGGCACTGAGCCCGACCATCCCTTTGCTGGGGCTGCAGCGGGCTGGGGTCTCACTGGGCAAAACTGCTTGTGCAGCTCCCAGGAGCTGTCAGCTGGGCCGAGGCGTGGGGAGGTGGCTCTGTGCAGCACAGCTTGGCATGGCAGCCTGGCACAGCATGGCACAGCGTGATGTGCTCCCTGGGATGCCCTTGGTCCGTCGGGACAAGCTGTGAATCCGTGCATTTCCATGGGATCAGCGGAGCTGAGCCCCGGCCCCACGCTCCGACAGCGAGGCACCGGCCTCAGGAATGAACTCACAGAGCAAAACCAGGCAGCCTGAGTCAACTACTCCCTAAAATCATCAATTACACCATGACAGCCCAGAAGGAGAGGAGGGGAAGTCGGGGACACGCTGCTGAGGGGAGGGGAAGGCCAGAAGGAGAGAGCAGGAGTTAAAGCCCCGCTGTGAATCAGGAGGCACAATGGCATTTCCAGATGCACAGAGCCTTGGGTGGGTGGGTGTGACAGCTCCAGAGCCTGAGTTTTGAGAGCTGGAGCCGAGCTGGAGCAGTGGGAAGAGTACCATGAGGGAATGGACAGCAGTGGCACTGGAAGGCACCTGGGCCCATGGGGTTTATAGGCAACATTCATACCCTAAAAGGGACAATAAACACACTGTTGATAAAATTTACAGGTGAGACTCAGCGGGGCTGAGTTGGGATGAGCTGCCCATACCCCCAGCAGCAAAAGACATGGAACATGGAAGAGTTAGGGCAATGTAGGCTACAACCAAGAGAAACACGGCTGAGAGAGAGCACAGCTGGAACAGCCAAGACATGAGGGAGTGAGAGGGAGGAAACAGGAGGATCTGGATGGGAGAGGTAAAAAAGATTTCAGACAGAAAATCTGGGGTGAATCTGCAGTTACAGATGGAAAGCAAAGATTGTTTCAGTCCATGGGACCAAGGCAGATCTCACTCAGTTTGATGCTGAGTCCTGCAGATCCTGCCCATGCTCTGGGCTGTCCCAGAACTGCCACGAGGGACCCAAGGAGATTCACAGCAGGTCCCTGGAGGGGCTCTGAGCTTTCCACTGTTCTGACACCCTCAGCACAGCCAGGGCACCCCACAGCCCCTATGCCACATGACCCACCCTGGACACTGATTGCAGCTGTTCCATAATCACCTTTTTATTTATAACACAAAAATATCCACAAAGAACCAGCAAGCGTGTCTTCTCCCTTTAACATCTGGAACATCAATAAAAGATGGACGGAGTACGGGATTTCTTTGGAGAGTAGGAAACAAAGTACCTTGCCACTAACTTATTTTAGTATTTCTCTATAATGTGATTTCCAGTTCCTTTGGTTATCAGGAACTCCCATTGTTTTCCCACTGAAGAGGTGATTTCAATGCCCAGCACACTGCAGCCCTTTTTTGGGATTCTGGGGTAGTTTTTTGATATCCACTAATTTCTCCATGCTGAGGCAAATTTGTCACACACATGGGTCTGTTTGATTTCATTAAACAGAATATTTAAGCATAAAAATTGTTTAATCGCCTTGTGTCATTATGAGATGAATTTCATTTTGCATACATTTGCATATTTCATCAAAATTAAGGCTGCTAATATGCAAATGAGAGCCAGGTTGCGGCTGAGGTGTTTATTGTAATAGCTGCAGGCTGTTCCACTTGAAAAGCTTCTGGGCGGCGCAGTGGAGGGGGTGCAGGGACCCCTCTGAACACCTTTTAGAATCAATTTGCTGGAATTTCTCCTACTAATGTCCCCCAAAACTGCCCAGATCTGGGATGAACACTCAGGAGCTGGGATGGGCACCCAGGGCCTGCAATGAGTACCTGGGGTCTGGGGTGAGCACCTGGGCTCCCACCCCACAGCCTTGTCCCTCTGAGTTGGGAGGTCTCTCCCTGTTCCTTCCCAAGAGCCATTACAATAAAAACAACCCCAAGCTCATCCCTGTGCTAGGAAGGGATGCCAGGGCCATGGCTGCCCCCAGAAAGGTCACTGGGACAACTCCCAGAAATGTTTTTTTCCCCTGCAAAGCTTGGAGAACGAGGCATCTCCCTGCTCTCATTGAACACAGTGAAGGTCAAGCACCAAGTTCCTTCAGACCCATTTGAGAGGCCCAGACAGACAAATCATGAAAATCAATCCACAGTGGGTAATTAATGCAGCCTTCATTAGCACGCAGCAGCTGAACGATCTGCATCCAGCGTTCTGTGCTCCGTGGCAGCCCAATAAATCGGGATGGATCCCGCTCTCCCAGCACTGGCCGCTGCCTCACTTTTCTTTCCTGATCAATGCAAGGCCTCCCCAGCCCTGGCACCATCAGCACTTTCACTGCTCAGAGAGTGAAGCTCCACAAATTGTGTATGATGTGGCATCAGGCCCTCACAATTCGTTTCTTAAATCTACTCTGCTTGTTTTCTGTTAGAGATTTTACGCTTTTAACCCATTCCAGAGCCCTGTTTTTGTAAAGAGCCTCCCTGTGCCTTGGGCAGCTGTAGGATTGTGGATGTTGCAGGCAAAGCCTTTGATGAGTGATCAACTCCTTCAAATGGAGTTTAGCAATTAAACCAAAATGGAGTGATGAGCACTGCAGCCATCCGTCCATCCATCCATCCATCCATCCATCCATCCATCCATCCATCCATCCATCCATCCACCCATCCCTCCATCCTTCCCTCCCTCCTTCCCTCCCTCCCTCCCTCCATCCTGCTGACTCAGCCCCTGGTTCACAGGGCAGAGGCTCAGGATGAGTTCCTGCCTGGCCATGGACAACATGAGCAGCACAAAGGAAAGAGTTTGTGGCAATTTTTAAAGCTTTTGGAATTCGTATTTAAAGCACAAGGGGCTTTTTCAGCACGTATTATTCGAATCAAAGATTATATCACCACTTCTCTAAAGAAAACCCGAGCAGTGTCTTTGCTTTCGTGCTCAGAGATAAGCCCTGCCTGGATATTAAGCAGGGAATTCCACAGTTTTTAGGGAGATTTTTGTAAATATTAGCCCTGAATGGCCACTCCACAGCAATTTATAAGGGAAGGTAACCCTGCACTCCCACAGCACAAGAGCAAAGGAATGCAAATCCCAGGGCTACTCCCAGCGTGTCTTCTCACACGAGGAAGGCAAATGGGACCACCTTAAGCCTGTCTGAGAGACTGAGGCGCAAAGGTATTTGTTTAAAAAAAAGTGTAGTGATTGCAGAGAAAAGAGAAACCTGAGAGCTCCTTCCCGAGCAGTCAGACAGGGTCACCAAAACCAGACTAAATAGTCTGACTGAGGGCAAAGCGCGGGGCTGGCTGAAAACTGATCCTCGGGATGGAGGAGCAGCCACAACCGCCGGGGCAGGAGGGCCGGGTGGGAAAGCAGAGCCACCGGAGGGACCGTGCTGTGACAGAGCCCCTGGAAAGGGGCTGGAGGTCCCAGAGAGGGGCTAAAGGGAGGTGGCAGAGCCACCAGAGAGGCTGGAGGGACTGGAGAGGGTCAGGATGGACCAGAGAGCATCCAAAGTCACTGTGGTGTGACACACAGTGAGGAGTGGCTGGAGGCAGGGACAAACCCAAATCCCTCCAGTGCCTGAGGGAGGAGAACAACTCAGAGAGAGCTCAGAACTCATCCTCATTTCAGAGACCTGAAGCCAAATCGAGGAATACCTGAGAACTGCCTGCAGTAGAACCAGACTGAGGTCCATGTTCTCCTCATGGCTCACGACTTCCCAGGACATTGCTAATAATCAATGTTCTTTCCCAAAGGGGTCACCTTACTGTCAGTCTAGAAGGACCTTTCCCAGTGGTCTCAGAGAGCAGCTGCAGAGGAGCTCCCAAGGAGCAGAGACTTCACTCTCTCACTACAGCTGGGGACCATCCCCACCAACATTCATACACCAGCATCTCCCAGAAGGCACACATTTCTTTTTTTTTTTTTTTTGTTTCAAAAAAGGATTAAAATCACATTTATTCCTTGCCCAGAAACCATCCCCTTACTACAAGGACAGCTCACACAAAATTTACCCAAACCCAGTTCCCTACAGGTCTACAACCCCCACCCTGGGTTATGCTTCACCTGCCCCAGGTTGCCGCCTGTGAGGAGCAGGATTGCAGGAATAATCCCCCTGCAACCTTTAAAGGCCAGTTGTGAGCCCTGTGGCCACATGCTGAGCTGTAGCCAGGCTCTGGGGCTCTTCCTGGGATCCTGGGAGCTCTTGAGGGCTCTCTGCCCCACCCTGCCCAGTGCTGGACCACCACAATCTGTGCCATTGCCATTGTCACCATCTTCCTGAAGGTATTTGCCCTCTATGTCTTTGTATCTTGCTGCCCATCAGGGTTTGGGGTTTTTGTGTTTGCTTTGGGTTTAGTTGGGTTTTTTTTGGTTTTTTTTACCAATTCCTTTCACTCTTCTGAATTTTCTCAGCCTTTCTCCACATTTTTCTATTCCTTACTTGGTTTCTTCCCTTTTCTGAGGAGAACTCTGGGAGCTGAAGGGCATCCCCTGAGTGTGCCCAGGGCTGGGACAAGGGGGGCACACAGGGTTACAGAACCAGCAGCAGATGACTGAGTAAACACCAGGCACTGCCAGAGATCAGGCAAGCAAGAAACACACGGTCAATTCTTTTAACTTATGACTGCACTTAATTACTGCCTTTCCTCCCTTCATAAGCTACATATGGGATTAATAATAATGCTGAATCAGATACGGTCTCTTGCAGAATCATGGAATGGTTTGGGATGGAAAAGACATCTAAGATCATAAAGTTCAACCATTCCCCCAGCAATGCCAAGGTCACCACTGACCCAACTCTACCAAGTGCCACATCCACGTCTCTTAAATCCCACAGGAATGGTGACCCCACTGCCTGGGGCAGCTGTGCCAGGGCTGGGCAGCCCTTTAGGCTAAGGAGCTACTTGAGGCCATTTCCTCTTGTCATAATTCTTCTTCCAAACCCCCCTGACTGCACCATCCTGTCAGGGAGCTTTGGAGAGGCAGAAGGTCCCCCCTGAGCCTCCTTTCCTCCAGGCTGAGCCCCTCCTGCTCCCTCAGCTGCTCCTTTCCCAGGTCCTTGACATTTCACTGAGGTTTCACTGCACTCCATGCTTTACTCCGGGCTTTACCTGGGCACAGCGTGGGTGCAGCATTTAGGGACACCTCAGGAACAGGAAAATATTATTCCAAAAGCCCAAATTATGTGCTAGGCTATGTCTGTTTACCTGTGATGTTTGCCAACTGCTATCTCATTAGCTGAACAGGAAATATAATTGATGTTTCTGCAGAGACTTGACACTCGTGCCTTTGCTGAAACGGGAAGGGTTTCTCAGGGCTTCACATCACTCCTGTTTGCTGCTTCCCATAAGTGATACTGCCTCATTTTGGGAAGGGTTCCAAGAAATAAGAGCTTACCAGAGAGGCCTCTTGAAAGTATGGGCAGCTTTATGTCAGCCTGGGAGCTCCCTCAGACACAAATCTTCTGGAGGAAAGAGTGGATTCTCTGCTGTTTGCAAAAGGGCCACAAATGGGAAATAAAATGTTTGTGCAGCTCTTTAATGTGAAAAACATCCATTTTGGAGCAGATTCTGTGTCTAGTCTGGGTGAGATGGAGCAGGCGGCCTGCGAGGGGCTGCACAGGGAGGTGAGGGTTGTTTTCAAAGATCCCTGCAGCCCTGATCACTGAGTCAGGACAGAGACTGCTCCGAGCCCCGGTGACTGGGACTCCCCCAGTCAGGGAAGCAGTGTGATGCACATGTGAACATCTGGTCCCAGATGTGCTGTGACTGGGTGTGATGCAGTGAGGATGCAGAAAACTGACTCTCTCCCACTCCTCCCTCTCACTCCGGTGGGAAGCAGTGCAAAGCAATTTAAATTCCTCTAGGGATCACAGCTACTTACTGCTAACCTGAAACTCCCCCCAGGCACTCTCACTGCTCCCCTTCTGTCATCAAAATGTATTTTTGCCACTTGCAGACTTTCTCTTCCTCACACCCATTGTCTGTTCCCTCGGGAGGTGACCCAGAGCTGGAGGTGTCCTCATGGCACTGGGGTGAGGGGGCACCACGGCTGGGTGAGCTCTGCCACCAGCAAGGACACGTGAGGCTGCACAGCAGGGAGAACATGAGCAGGACTTCTGTCAGCAGAAGGGAGAGTGCTCAGGGCAGAGCAGCCACTCTCAGCCAGTCCTGAGCCCAAGCTAAGCCGGAATTTCTGTACCCATCTGCGAGAGCAGCCCTCCCCTCAGGCACATCACAAACCTGTAGGAGAGAAGAATTTCTGGTTTGGTGGTTTTGTGTTCCTCGTGCATTTCTGCTCTTTATTTTGAGGAAATATTTGGCTTCCCTAAAACGAGGGAATCTGTGCAGAGCATTCTGTGTTCTGGGGATGCTGTGACAAATGGCTCTGCTGCCATGGCCGCTCCCTCTTCTCTCCTTCCGCTCATCTGATGGTTTCTGGTGTTATTTCTTGCCATAAAGCCTCATCGCCTCTCTTTTGAGATTTACATGGAGTTCATACATAGCAAGGCTTTTTTTTTTTTTCCCTGGGATGAAATCTCCTGAAATCTGATCCATGAACACATCTAAACAGGCACACTAACAGGAAACTCGGAGATATGGAAATGTAAATGAGTCCCCAATCAATAAAGGTAATTATAGTGAGAGATAGACTGACATACAGTATCTTGAGGCTTTTTTCCTTGTCTTCCAAGGGGGTCCCCAGAGGCTCCACAGGCACTGGTGAATGTGTTTCCAAGGCTCACTATGGTTGGGGAGAATTTTTCCCTGGAACAGGCACAGGAATGATGCTGCCAAGCCCACAACGTGCCCACTGCCACTGGAGCCAAACCTCTCCAGCAGGTTGGGGGCAAAGGATCTGAGTTCAGCCATTGCTGAGGGATTTTTAATTCTGTAGTTCAATTTCTCTTTGACATCCTTTTTTTTTTTTTCTGTAATTATAGGCAGTGAGATGAAGAGATCAGCATTATTTAACTTGTGTTTTACCTTTTAAAAGACGTCACTAATTTTGCCTGATTAGCCATAGGTTTTAGCTGTTCTAAATACAAACTGCTGCCAAGTTTTGCAGAACCCACAAGGAGAAAGAGGTTGATTCCCTCCCAAGTCATTGGCTGTCAGTGACCACCTGGCCTGCCTGTTTCTTTAAGGGCTGATGGGACAGATCACCCAGGATTTCCTGCTGTGGCCACTTGGTCAACTGGCACTGGGGGCAGGGAATTGGAGGAAGTACAGAAAAGCTTGAAGTGGGAACAGTGGAGAGGACTCAATTAAACACACAGCAGTTTTGTTTGAGTCAAGAGCTCTCTGAGCTGGGTCACCACATCCCTCCAGCCTGTCTCCAAAGAGGCTGATGGCACTCAGGGGTCAGTGAGGAATCCCCACACCCCAGTCCTGTCTGAGCACAGCCCAGATGTGGCTCTTCTGCTGGGTCTTGGTGAATGTGCTCCCAAATCTGGCAGTGCTTCGAGAGCTTTGGCCCTTGTGCACAAACCTCACTTCCTCCCTGGCACTCATCTGGATCATCTTTATTGGAGAGAAGAGCTAAACTTCCTCAACAAAGTTCATTGAGTTTGAACTAGGGAAACAGTTCCTAGTGCAAGCTCCAAGAAAGACCTTTAAAATTTTCCTGCTAGAACCTCTGTCCCTCTCATGAGGCACGATGGATGCCTACGAGGTCAGCTCCCCATCTGCTTTCAGCTCCTGCAGAAGACATGTCTGACAACTTTGACACAACCCCAAACCCAACGCATCTCTTCCTCCACGGCAGTATTTTAAATATATATATCTGCACTTGGAGAGGAGCAAAGCTGTGGAGATGGCGTTTGAGGTCATGCCATTACGGGTGGGTAAGGTCACACCATCTGACACATGTCAGATGAAAAGCTCGACTAAGAATATTCAACCAACTGCTCAGAGCAGTTTTTCATCCTTCTGTGGAGGGAGCAGAGCTCTTCCAGCAGAGCAGCTCCGTGCAGTGAGTGAGCCCATCGGGGCAGGACATGTGCTTCCAGCAGCACCAGCATAACCAGGCACCTCTAACAAACGTGGCACGCAGGAAATGCCAGGCTTTCTCCCTTTCTTCCCTCTCACAATCGTCTTTAACACAGCAAGAACGGATATAGCTTTACCCATCCTCCTTCGCTTTGTGTTCTCCCTGGGATGGGAGGGGGCTCTGGGAGCTGCTTTGGAGCGGGACAGACCTTGCTGTGAGGGACCAGGCTCAGCGTTGCTCGGGGTGAGCCGGGCAGCGGCACTTTGAGCCCTGGGGGTGCGGGGGTCCCCGCCCCGCCGTGCCGCGCCGATAGCAGCCGATAGCCCGGAGCGCTCCCAGCGCTCCCAGGCTCGCACGGTTTGCCGCTCCCAAGTACAGATGGCTCTGGGGTGGCTTTTCTTGGCACCTCCTGGCAAAGCCTAGGGAGGGCATCTGCTGAAAACAACTGCTTTGGGACGGCGGCGGCCCGGCCCGCTCCCTCCCGGCGTTCCCATCTGGATCGCGATGACCCCGCGGCCGCGGGCGCTGGGTTAAACGCGAGAGCTGCAGCTCTGCCCCTCCAGCAGCTCTAGGCAACGAATGGATTTCATGCGCAGCCCTCCTGTACCTCTCCTTGATGTTCTGAGGCAATGAGAAAGAAGTGTTAAATTTGTTCTTGGCTACTTTTCCTTGCAACTCCCAAAGGCACCGGTTACAAACTGAATCAGTTATCAGCTAGTTAGGCTGGCAGTTCCCGAAGGTACCGCATGAATACTGATAGGGACCCATGCATTATTCAGTGCGAAGAGCAGAGGAAAATGAGCAACACGTCCAAAACAAGAACAGCAGTGGCAGTAAGGGAATAATTAGCGAGCTGTCACTTGTCCCTGTCAGTATTCCCTCCCTTAACACATAAGGGAAAATAATAAAAAAGGGTAAGATCATCTTGCAAGCTCTGCTCTTAAATATGCAGCTGGTAGGTTAAAATACAATGATAAAGGGGAGAGGATAGAGAGCTCTGATACAGTTTTCAAAAGATATGGCCTCCATTTCCATGGAGACTGGGGTTTTTTTTTATTTTTTTTAATCCCACAGGCACTGGGTTATACAATAAGTCCCTGCCTTAAATACCAGCCCATGTGCAACAGCATGAAAGGGACGTGGCTCTAACACAGGAGTTTATCCCAAGGAAAATATTTAGGATTTTTTTTTCCTTCCCTTTGTACAAAACACTACTGAAGTCGATGTATTTCAGAGAAACCAGGTTGACTGAAATTGGCTTTGCTGAAAGAGTCTGCAGCTCCTATGCAGAGCGGGAGAGAGGGGGAATCCTGCAGCCGGGGTGGTGTTCCCGGCGCTGCTCCCCCATCCCAGCCCTTTCCCCTCTCCGGAGGGGCTGGGGGCACCGAGGGGCAGCCGAAACCTCAGACTGCACAGCTCATACCAAGTTAATCTGGAGTAAACTTTTAACTAATTAAGCAGTTTGTGGGCTGATGCGAACAAAGTCACTCTGCTGCTATCTCCAAACAGCCTCCAAACTGCTCGGGAGGACGCAGACGCGGCGCCGGTGCCCACGGGTGCGAGTGCCCGCTGTCAGCAGCGCGCTGCCCGCGGTGCCAGGGAAGGGTGCCACGCATCCTGCGGGATCCGGATCCTGCTGGGACCCCTCAGGATCTCGCTGGGATAGGAGCGAGCGCTGCTGCACAGTCAGGCTCCATCCCCGCAGAGCTGCGCGGCTCCATCTGCCTCCAGCACAGCCCCTCCGTCTTCGCCTGCAGCATCCCTCAGAGAGCTCCGCGCTGCCAGGCTCCTTCCGAGCAGGGAAGGGATTTGTGCGACGCGCAGAGATGCTGTATTCACAGCAATGCTAGCGCTGACTTCCCTAAAATATCCTGACATGGATCCCTCCAAACAATCTGCCACATCGCGGCGAAGCTGCAGTCGAGCGGAACAGGGAAGCGAGCGCGTCTCTGAGCGTGTGGCCCACCGTGGCTCCAAAAATGTCGGGATTCGCTTTCAGATCTCAACCCTCTCTCATAGAGAATGGCCACGGAGATCATCGCCGGCGACTGCAGTGTTTAGCAAAGCCATTAGTTAGCCCGGTTTATTTCGGAGCTCTGCAACACTTACGTCACTGAGGACCCACTTCCCCTGCTCTCTACCCTGATTTCTTAAAAGGGAATTCTGGAGAGCCTGCGGGGAGCGGGATGGAGGCACAGCTCCTGCCTAGGGCTGCGGGGTCGGGGTGCTGCGGGAGAAACCGGGGAGCTGCGTCTGACAACGGCGTTAACTCAAAACAAGGGGAAAGAAAACAAGGAAAGGCTGGGAAAGCTTCCCAGAAGTGCCTGCAAATGGCGCCTGTCCAGCTCCCCAAAAGTCAGGAGAGGTTCTTCAGCAACGCTCTTCCCACACTGGGAGGATGTCTCCTTCCAAGTCCCTTTTTCCCCCCAAAATACATTTCATTGTTTTTCCCTGCTCCTTCCTGGCAGCCCGTGGGATAACAGCTCTCCGTATATAGTCTCACACTATAAAAATGCACACAAAGTGAAGCATTTTCATGTCAGGCTTTCCTAATCCCTTTCTAGCTCCTGACTAATCCTGCCCAGCCCCTGCCGTGCCACAACTCCCTCTGAGATTGTGCCACAGATTTGCAGAGATGGCTCTGCTTGATTGGCACTCGATGGTATAGACAGACCCTTATTGAACCCCGCTTCCAGCACAAATCCATGGGAAGGTTTTTGCTCATCAAAAAGTCTTTCTGGCTGTCCTTAAGCCACTGCCGAGGTGGCCATTTTCCTTATCCATCACATGCGCTCTGCGTCGTTCCAGGTCTTTGATGAATGATTCTCTGGATAATGTATTTCATCCCACCAAGCCCGTGTATGTACTGGGGAAAGAAAACTGGAGAGATTTCACATCAACTAAACAAGCATCTTTGGTGTCAAGTGTCTGTGTTTTTGAATAAGCACCCACCAGTTCTTCTCGGTCTCCCTCTGAATGAGATCCCCGCACGGATGAATATTCATGAGTATTAAATGGGAGAGCTGTGATTTTTCAGCAAAGGAAACTTTCCTGCTGGAGGAGGAGTGTACTTTTTGCTGATGCTTCTCTAGCGTGTGCTCAGCCCCAGGTGACACCTTCCACGCTCCGAGGACAGGGTTAGGGAAGCCTCTCTCTGCTGGCACGGAGCCTGGCTCCGAGCCACAGTCCATCCCATCCCAGTGCTCCCCGACAAGGCAAAAGGTGCAGTGCTGGGCTGGCCCCTGCCCTCCGTGGAGCCCTGTGACCTTAAACCGACCCAAATCCACACGGGCTCTTTTTAATGTGTGATTGCAGGACAGACGCTGGGCTCCAAAATCCACATTCTAATTGAGAGAGTTTTCAGGTTTTCTGCCTTGCTCTCGGTTGGATTTGGATGCTCAGCCCATTGCAGTGGATGCCATCCGTTTTCCCTCCTGCATCTCCCTGTGGCTGGAGCTGCACAGACGGCGGGGCCCGCGCTGCTGGCGGTGTCGTTACTGCTGTCACACACCCGTCACTGACAGGCGCTGGGAGCACCGGGAGCCTGATGTTCCGCCACTCCTTGCCCAGCTCTCCACATCTCCACTCGGAATTGCAGGACCTTTGTTTTCCAGCTGCGGCTGCGGTTGTTATTTGATTGCAAGAGGATGCGCGATTTAGCCGGTGGAGAGTGAATAATTTGGCACGGAGCATTCCTTGTTATTCCGTCGAGCAGGCTGTGTGTCAATCGATGGGGTAACAATTATGATCAATGTCAACAGGAAAAAACAAACCCCCACCATTAAGCAAGCACAAATGTGCACGGGCACAAAGCAGCCTCGCTGCTGCCTTGCTGTGGCTGCCACAGCCGGTTCCCTGCCTGGGGAGAGCACCCGGTGCCCGCAGGGGAGGGATGGGGCAAGATCACAGACCCGGCTCCTCCTTTGCCAGGCCCTTCCTGACGCTTTGGAATCGAATTGCTGAGATTTGGAGTTTGATTTGCAGGATTTGGAATCCGCCAATTCACGCTGCGTGTGCTCCCGGGCAGAGGCTGGGCGGGCTCCAGGGCTGGGGGCCATCAGGCACCAGCTCATCCCACAGCAGCACCGGAGCAGGCAGTCCACAACCATGCCAAAGCCTCTGTGACCCCTCCAAAAACTGAGCTGTGACCTGCTCTGCCTTTTTTACACTTGAGCTGCAGTGCCTGAGACAGGGCCAGTGCGTCAACAGGCTGGAAAACCAGTGGGGTGCATGGTCCTGGCAGGAGAAGGGTACCAGAAGGGCTGTTCCAGTGGCCCCAGTCCAGCAGCACTGAGCCCAGGCTAGCTCTGGTGTCTGCCTTTTGAATGTCGGCTCCGTGACCTCTCCACAGGTGCCCACAGTGGCCAGATCCCTTCCCAGCTCCTCTGAGATGTGCCGGTGCCCACGGCAGTGCTGGCAGAGCCGGTCCCTCAGCTGCAGGGAGGGGAGGGCTGCAGCCACGGTGCCCAGCCAGGCTGGCATTCCCGACGGGAGCGTGCCTGGCATGGGCTGGCAGCACCTCCTGTCATTAATGCAGCTCAGCCACACCTGAGGTGCCACTCGGGCGAGATGCACGAGCATTCCAGAGGAATGCTTGATGCCCTCTGTCACTCCCTGCCAGGGATAACGCTCCTCGCTGCTGTCACACCGCGTGTAGGATGTTGAATTAAACAGTGGGTCTTTTGATGCTGCTGAAGGAACTGTTGCATTAATTATCCATAGAATTTGCACATGCAGCTTACAGAGTGGAAAAGGCGCATTTCGCCCAGACTGATGCACATTTGAATCTCAGCCCCCTCCTTCCGAATCGCCCCTCGCCGCGCCGGGCCCTTCCGAAGGCGCTCTCGGATTCTTTATTGATGATCCGAGCCTTGGAAGGGTGAAGCCTTTGCCAGGGGTTATTTTTACTACCCCGTTAGTTAAGGCTGAGAGTATTATTTTACATGCCAATGAATAATTTACCTGCCATTATGAAACTTACTCAGAAACAATCCTCAGCACAGGCTGGTGTTACCTGCGTGGCTCATGGATGGAACGTGCTGGATGCAGGAGCCCAGGTGTGCAGCAGGTACCCTGGAAAGCTGCCATGGAAGGAAGGTCCTAAATGGCTGCATAAAATAAAATGTCCCCAGCACTGGTTTCCACGAGCTGTGGCTGCATCTCCAAATTTATAGCTTAGAAAAAAAGAATAATTGCGAGACCACATTTTTCACTTGTGCTTTTCCTGAGATCTCTATTTTCCCCTTGGATTCTCCACACCTCCTGATTATTTATAGCATACCAGAACTCCAGCCTTATAAAATACCATGCATGACTTCTCCTTGCACTCAGTGCTCGGGGAGACCAGGCACTATTGGTAAAAGATTTAACTCATTAATAGAGAGAAGCTGGAACAAAGCTCCGTAATTCAGTATTGCCTTCCCCAGCCTGATGGTGTTTATTTAGAAAGCAGCAAAGACACAGGCATGTGGGGCTATAAATCAGCAGAAAATCAATGCTAACATGTAAATAAATTGCAAATCAGCTGAGAAATTGGTTTCATTTTGAGACGATAAAGCATATTTCTCCTGTACTTATTTTATAAGGTGCCCCTTAAGAATTGTAATATTTCTGTGTGGTAATGATAAACATTAGTGAGTTGCTTTAGAAATGAAAAAATGGCAACCCTGTGGGGATTTGAAAAACATATGCACTTCAAATTTGAAAATCCAATTTAACTGTCCATTATATGGAGAATAAAAAAAGGTAAGGATAGGATAATTTTGCAGTTACACAGCATTTGACTAAATCTGATTCAGGGATGACAGCTACACTTTAAAAGCTACATGTCTGAATGTAAGGAGACAGCAAATCATTTATTTATGATTGTAATCTAGCTCCTGTCTAACAAGTTAACAACTGTGCAGTGCTCCCTGAGTGGAGGCAGCCTGTGTAGGCTTGTCAGTTAGCACTTTTAAAAACACTTTTCATAGAATTTTGGTTAAAAAAAAATAAAATAAAATAAAAGACACAAAAGAGAGTCCCTGTCAGATTTACCAAAACAAGCAGATGTTAAAATTGCAAAAGTTTGAAGAAACAAATCCTGTTCCTAATTCAATGCAAAGCACCTTGTGCAGAGGGTACACGACAGCCAGAGAGGCCGATGCAGGGCTCTGGTTGTTTCTGCATCCTGAACGTGGCAACAACCTTGTGTTTTGTTGGAAGTGTCACATTTTTGACACCAAAGGCTTCGCTCCTGCATCCCTGTCTGTGGCATTTTGCAGTTTCTGATGCCCATAACTCTCTCTGCCCCCTGTTCCCACATGTCCTGTCCTGGTTCCAGCTGTGCCTCGGGGCAGGCGCAGCTGCCCAAGCACAGCGAGGTCAGAGCCATGGGCTTGTGGCTGTGGCTGTTTGAGGTGAAGTGTTGGTGTCAGAGTTTTAAGGCAACCAAATCATCTGAATGGTTATGAAGAATTGGGAACCAGGAGTATTTGCCCAGCAGCTCAAATGGGATATAAGTAATCTAATTCTGATATTATATATTCTTTCATTTTGAATGAAAGGGAATCTAGTGCTCATCCAGTTCCACCTCCTTCCACGGGCAGGGACACCTTCCCCTAGACCAAATTGCTCCAAACCCCATCCAACATGGCCATGAACTCTTCCACAGATGGGGCCTTCTCTTGGCATGAAAATTCTGGAAAGTGATTAATGCAACCTGTTTCTATGAAGAATAAGAGGGAAGAGATGGTGGAGCTGCTGTGCGTGGCCACCAGCTGGAGAACTGGGACAAACAGGGGACAAGTTGGTGTGGTGTTGGAAGGCTGGGCAGGGGCAGATGAAATTCAAGGCATACAGGTGTAAAATCTTGAGCTCTGGGAGCGTTGTAGGAATAGAAATCTCATCTTCATAAACACAGAGGATTTTGTACTGAGGGCCAGCATCCAGGAGTGAAAATTGAAGGCTGCAACAAATAACTCTGTGGAAATACTAGTTCTACATCCAGTAGTTTTCAACTAAATATTGGGAATAATTACGGGGAAAGCAGGGATTGAAGAAAGAGCACTGTGGTGTTACTGACATCTGTGTGGCAGCCCTGCCCTGAATCCTGCATTGTTCTGTTCCCAATCCATGACACAAAACCGTCAATAGATGTGAGGAAGGTCCAGAGAGGGGCCCAGGGATGAGCAAGGATAAAGTCAGGATTCCCTGGGGCAAGGCTTTTCAGCCTGGGAAGGGACACAACAGAAATCTGTAAACCCAGGACAGTGAACAAGGATTAGCTGCTGCTTCCAGGGCTCTGAGAGGGCTGGCAGAGGTTGAACCCAGCAGGAAGGAGGCTGCTCTCAGATCCTTCACCAAGACTGTGCAAGGTAAAATTTACATGGGTTCAAAAAGTTACCGGACAAATTAATGTCAGAAAAATCCATCATACATCCATACATAGACATTATTTCTGGCTCTGAAGGATCTTGAGCCATAAATTGCTGGAGGTTAATAGAGTGCTTGATGAAGTATCATTGTTCTCTTGCTCTGTGCTTGTGCTCTCCGGTGGGTGTTCACCGTTGCTCTCTCCCTGGGATGAGCCACTTTGGCTATTTTTATGCTTTTAACATGCTCTTTTACCAGCTGGAGAAGGATCTAATGCTCAACATAAATCAAACCTGCTCGTTTGATGTGCCTTGCCTCGTCCTCCTTGGAGCCTGTACTTTCAGAGGGGTCTCGGCCGTACCTGTTGCACTCCCCAGAGGTGCCATTGTCGGGCTCCCCTGGGCTGTCCCTGCCCCGAGGGGTGACAGCAGCACTTCCAGCACCCCCCTTCAGCCACTGTGCCGCCTCTTCAAGGTGCCCGTGCACTGGCAGGCTGTATCCTTCTTCTCGACTGGGATAAGTCCTGCGGTGCTCCGGGTCCTGCAGAGCTGTTCCGAAGGAGCGGGAGGGGTGTGGGAGGGGTCCGAGAGGTGAGAAGGGGATGCGGAGGGGATGCGGAGGGGTGTGGGAGGTGTCCGAGAGGTGCGGGAGGTGCGGAGGGGATGCGGAGGGGTGTGGGAGGTGTCCGAGAGGTGAGGAGGGGATGCAGAGGGGATGAGGAGGGGTGTGGGAGGGGTCCGAGAGGTGAGAAGGGGATGCGGAGGGGATGAGGAGGGGTGTGGGAGGTGTCCGAGAGGTGAGAAGGGGATGCAGAGGGGATGAGGAGGGGTGTGGGAGGGGTCCGAGAGGTGCGGAGGGGATGCGGAGGGGATGCGGAGGGGTGTGGGAGGTGTCCGAGAGGTCCGGGAGGTGCGGAGGGGATGCGGGGGCTGTCCCGCAGGTGCGGGAGCGTCAGGGAAGGTACGGGAGAGCTGCGGGAGCGGTGCAGGGGGAGTGGAGGGGGCGGGCAGCAGCAGGAGCCGGTTTGTTTATTGTGCGTGAGAATCACAAGCGACTAAAGCGAAGGGAGAAAGTTTGAGCTGGTGGTTGTCAGATAGTATCACCCTCACACCCGCCGGGAATGCTAATGAGTGTCAGCAAACACTGGGAGTCTCTCTGCCTGTTTATTTACCCGGGATTGGGTCAGTGGCTGAAAATACACAGTTTTGCTTTTGCAGATAAAATAATTGTTTTCTGATAGAAAATACTGTGTTTGTAATTCAGGATTTTCCCGGTTTTGATGTAGGGGGAGAAATGGAACAGCGGAGCCTCGGTGATTCAGGGGAAGCTCAGCTGCTTTTAAATGGTATTCTACCGATAAGAAGATACTTAAAATACACCTTGGAAATAGCCATCAGCAGGGTGTTTTGGGAAAACCTGCAGTGGAAGAGTCAGGGATGTTCACTCTCGCTGGCCACCCTCTGAACTGATTATTCTCCTATTGCAAATGAATGCCAGGAGTGTTATTTAAATTAGATTAAAAGTAGAAGTGGTTTAGATGGTGTAGGAGTGTGCCCCATTCTTTTCTCTTTAAGGGAGAGAGAAGGAAATTTCAGAAATCTGTGTTTAAGTAGGATTGCTAAGGGGTCTGGGGTAATCGCAGTTCCCCCATCCCCCGCCCCGTGCCTTCACGCTTCCAGTGTTTCAGAAAAGAACAAAAAAAAAAAAAAGAAAAAAAAATGTGATTACTGTGTTTTTGTACATAAACCATTGGCTGTTCTCGTGTCACCGTGTGGAGGGGACGTGTCCCCGGTGGTGATCACAGAGCGGAGAGGCTGGAGATGTCCCCGTGGCTGAGCGACAGCCGGCTCCGGGAGCAGCCCCTCCGGCCGCCGCGGGCCGGGCCAGGCTGGGCTCGGCAGCAGAGCCACGAGGCCGTGGAGAACGGCACTGTTAGAGCAGGCAGCAATCTGTGGGGTCTCCAGAACCTTATCATCCATGCGAGTCAACAACTGTGCTAAATTGAAATTGTAGAGTTGATTAAACGACGTATTTAAGGCCCCATAAAAGAAAGCAAAGCCAGGCAGGGAGGGAGCGGCGTGCGGGGGGCAGCGGGTGGGGAGGGTTTATCTCACCGCGAGCAGCAGGCTCAGCCACTGATCTAATCAAATTATTCAGCATTAAAAAACTGCCAAGGCATTCCAGTGCTGCAGCTTCCAGAGGCCCAGCTGGGATCAAATGCTAATCAACATCTCCACGATATTTATTCCCACTGTCAGTCTGGTACGTGTTTGTTTTCCGAGCGCTGCATACTAAACTGAAAGATCAAGATGAATCGGTGGAGATGGGAGATGATGAGCAGCCAGGCTAAACACTGGGAGAAACACCGGCTACTGGGAAATGGGGGCACAGGGAGATGGTTGGAGATGCGCAGCAGCCGAGCTGGCAGCGGGGACAGCGACCCAGCCCCTGGTGGCACAGCCGGGACGCACCCACTGCTGGCCGGGAGCAGGGTGCTGCTACCTCGGCATCACCCCCTTCACACCCATCACACCCCTCACACCCTTCACACCCCTCACACCCATCACACCCGGCTGCTGCTGCTCCACCAGAGCCCCTCCTGTCCTCGCAGCACCAGCGACTGCTCCTGCAGCATGTGCGGACAGGACAGCGCCCAGCGACACGGGACGGCCACACTGCACCGTGCCCCTGGGGACATTCGAAGGCCGCCTGCGACCAGCGAGGTCCTCCTTAAGCACTAGCCACCGGAGCGCTGGGAGACTAATTAATTTCCTTTTTGTTTTTCAGAGTTTCATTTTTAAATTACAGTCTTCCCTCCTCTCTAATAAATACTCAACAATTAAAGCTTTTTTTTTCCCTGACATGCGATTCCAACATCTCAGTGTCCCACCCTCCTGTCACCTTCCCTGCCATAAACAGATTCGTAAAAACTGCTTTTGACGCCCCAGCTGCCATTAGCCACTTAAAATCCCATAATTATCATCCTATCATGGGCCTGTTAACGAGCAGTAAAAATAAGGCCATTGAATATGGTAATTTATTCGTAAATTAGCCTAATGAGAATAGGTTTCAGACACTGTTTACTTTCTAGCTGCCTGTTTCGGTGCGGTGCAGGCAGCCTGCGCGGGGCTGCGGAGCCGGGTGGCAGCGCGGGAGCCTCAGCCTGGGTGGCAGACACAGCTCCCGCCCCGGCGGGCACAGCCCTGCTCCCATGCCAGCCCTGCTCCCACGCTGGCCACCCTGCACAGCCTGCCCTGCCTCTCCTGCCGTCGGGGCCAGCGCTGTTGCTGTGCACAGCACCGTGGCCCCACCGCCAATGTCCCCAGAGCTGTCCCCTGGGACCTGTCACAAGGCAGGGTTCTGCCGAGCGCCACAACCTGTACCTGCGTTGCAAGACTTGGGGGAAAACTCCAGGATAAATGTGAATAAATGCAGCATCACAGTCCAGTGCCATCATCTTGCAATGAAAAGGAGCTGGGCAGGATGCTGGGAGGAGATGGGAACACACTGCTGTCTACCTCCTCTTCCTCCTCCTCCTCAGCCTCCCTGTGGCTTATTAAGAAGGACTGGGTGTGTTGTTGCTGTTAGCAGTTCCCACTGGGCTGTTTCAACAGTGGGATCCCACTTTTGGGTTTTTCTTGGGGGAGGTGCCATCACCTTTGCACATGCATTGCAGGTAAAGCCTCTTTGGTGGCCAACCATCACAGCCACCGCCTGCTCCTCCAGATCCAAATGAAAGAAGGAAGAAGAGCCCAAACTGACTCTGCTTTGAATTCAGCACTGACAGGTCTGAGCACTCCGGCACCTGGGCGGCTTATTCTTTCCAAGCTCTGTCTTTGCAAACAGTTATTCTCAGGCAGTGGAGTGGTAATAAACCCCTGAGTGAATGAGGATGAGAGGTCCTTTCAGGGAAGAGGTGAAGAGCTCTTGACTATGAGCCTTTCACCCTCTAGAGTATTTTCATTCCTAGGCTGGCTAAAAGCCAGGAAATAAATCTGCACGGCCGGAGCGTCTTGGCTGCATCTCTGAGGAGCTGGAGCCAGCAGCACCTTGGCACTGGCACCCAGCCCTAGCCCTGTGCCCCCCAGGGAGGCTCAGGGCAGCCCCTCTGCAGGTCTCTCCCACTCAGCGAGCTGGGCTGGGCTGGGGAGCAGCCTGGTGCAGTAAGGAACACCTGCAGGGGAAGGGTCAGGTGTGCACACACAGCCACCGGCCTGGGGGACAGTGACATGGTGGTGCTGAGGGGACCTGAGCACCAAAAACACTTTACAGGACCCTGCATCGCCAGGTGAAGTGCTTTCTTCCCCAAAAAAGCTCATTCTTGGCCCAAAACAAGGACACTCAGAGACCAGCTGCTTGTGTGGTGACTCTGATGGGGACCTCAGAGCTGGAGGGGTCCCTGGGGACCAGACACTCCCCCACTGCCAGCCCCAGCTCCCACATGCTGGTGGGGACTGTAAAAATCACATGCTCCAAGAAGAGGGGCCTGATGTCATAGCAAAAACCCAGAATTCATTATTCTATGGAGAGTTCTAACTGGTTTCCAGCAACCAACTCCTGCAGGAGGATGAGGTGATAACAAAGTCTCTGTCATGGTCCTGGCTGTGCTGCCCCTGATGGCTCCTCTTGCCAGGCAGGAGCTCCCCTAACCACCCTCTGTGGTGGCTGCACTCCTGCCTTCCCATTCCCTAATTTAATTACAGCTTGTTTCTTTACTAATTATAATGCTCAAATCAGAGCAGAGCTTAAGGCCACTGTTAGAAGGGAGCCTGGTGGCTGTCTCCTTTTTGCTAAGATGGGCCCATTATCATTTCCCTTCCTTCTGATGGAGATTATAAACACTTTGTGTCAAACCACTTCCCAGCAGTTCTCACAGTGTGAAAACGATTGAGGTCAGGGGATGCACACAACCTACCCATCAATTCAAGTATATTCCTCAAACCCTGACATGCAGCGAGCTGCAGGGAGGTCACCTCTGTGAGAAACAAACCTTGCAGCCACCCAGCGAGTCCCAAATTGCAGCGTTGGGAAATAATCATGTGGAACACGCTGAGAATCACTCCCCAGGTAATAAACAGTTAACAACAGCAGCCACCTGCACCCAGCATCCACGGGAGCAGGATCATAGGAAAGAAGTTAACCTGTCAGTGGGTTGTAATGAAGGGGGAAGGTCCCACAGCTGGGCAGGAGGGACTTCCCAGGGTTTGACATTTGGGAGAGCAAGGCTGGAGAAGTGGCGAGGACACAAAGGGCACAGCAGCAGGAGCAGTGGGTGTCTGCTGGGCTGGAAAACCTTTGGGGGCTCTCCCCATCCCCTCGTCCTCCTTGTGCATCCTCTGCTTTCCCATTTTTGTTTGAACAGACCAGATCAGGTATGGGATGCTCTTTTTGTGCTTCCTTGTGGTTCCCACATCTTTTCTCTGAGCACACACGGCTGTGCTGGGATGGGGCAACAGCGTGGGGCCGTGGGCTGTGCAGTTCACCAGGGACAGGCAGAAAGAGCAGCTTTGGCTGTGGATTTTACAGCAGACAGGTTCAGGCAACTTCCAAACCCCAGGCTCTGTGGTTTTTCCATCCAACACAAGGAGAGCAGCTCAGGAGAGCAGCTCAGGAGAGCACTGGGTTCAGCCATGGCCAGAGCCATGGGTGGTGAGCTCCCAGCTGCTCCCAAAAAAGCCACCCCAGCCTATTCCCATCCTGCTCTGTCAGGGGCTGGCATGAGGAGGGGTCTCCATAGGGGAATCTCCACGAGGAAGGTGGGGCTCTGCTCCCTGCCCCCGCCGGTGCTTCGTGGCGCCGATGTCCC
>QUSF01000030.1:2663237-2671028 GCA_003676055.1 Chloebia gouldiae
TTGGGGGAATTCTGGCTCTTCTGCTCCTCTGGGAGCTCAACTCCCCTGTCCTGCTCTGTTTTGGGTCAGTCTGCAGTCCCAGCATCCCCTCAAACTGTGGCACTGTGCTTCCCAGCATCACAGTGCCTCTCTTTGCACAGTTCACTGCCAGTGCCACCTTCCCCAAAATTCAATTTTTTCCCCTTCCCTTAGAACATTGCATCTTGTTCAATCCCTCCCCTGTCACACCGGCTCTGGCACTGCTTCAATTGGATTCCAAAAATAACCTCTTTATTCACACGGCTCATGCTATTATATCCTAGTACAGCTTGGGCAGGCAAGGGGTCATTCCATTATCCAGGAACGAGATAACTGAGTATTAGGGCAGCCAGGCTCTTTGACTCCCTGCCCTGTGGTAATGGGCCTTTTTTAAGGGCATTAACCAATGTTTCTACTTAGGTATTTGACAAGAGTAAAGGTAACATTGCCATTTAATCCTCCCTTGGCTTTTTTCCCCTGCCTATAGACAGCGCTTGCACGTTTACTTCTCTACGAGTGTTCAAACTTCAGCTTGAAACCACAGAGCTCATTTTCTCCAAACACTTCCCCTGGACTTCTGGTTACAGGTCTGATTAAATATCCCAGGCACTAGGACACGGGGAATCATTCCTGCTCTGAATGCTGCTCTCCTCCCTTCACTGAGCAGCCCATGAATATGGACCTGTCCACCAAGGACTGGGCAGGTGTCACTAATGAAGAAATACTAGGGCATGAAGAACGTTCTCCCTGGCCTGAGATGCATTAATCTCACCCTGACACAGCTGCAGCCTCTGAAACACACTACAGATATTAAGGACAAGCCACCTCTCTTTTTGTCCATGTGCAGCACCTGGAAGTGTTGCCTTCAGTTCCTTCTTACAGCAGGAAAATGCCAGAGATTTGGGAGAACCAGATCGGCTGCAGATTTTGTAGTGTCACATCCATCTCCTGCCCAGGGAAGAGCAGGAGGCACCAAGGGGACGGGGAGCAGGAGTAGGGGTGAGGGGCTGACAGGAGACAGAAGCTGCATGGGACAGTCAATTTGGAGTCCTTTTCTGAATCTCTTGATTCATACACAGATTTTTCCAGGCAAGGATGGATTCAGGATCTCCTCTAGGAGGAAGATGAAACCTCTGTCAGAGCAGCAGTGAGAGACCGACTGAGCAACCGAGCTGTCCGTCCTTCCATCCGTGTGCCAGGTCTAGGCAGAGCAGCTCCAGCTTGGCAATAAAGCAAGTGGAGCTGAATGTTTCTCGAAGGACTCGGTGCCAGCTGAGTTGGCATTTCCTGGTGCTCAATCCCAGTGCCAGGTCTCACCACCCCTGCCCAGGCTCTGCTGCTCTCCCTGCCCAGCACGGTGCCAAACCAGCCCCGGCACCGGGAGCTCTGCACAGACACCTGCCTGTGTGGCCAGCTGAACTGGGGTCCCTAAAGTTCACCGTGCCAGCATCACACCTCTTTAGGAGTGAAAATGTATATTCCAAAGATTGTGGCTTAATTGATTGATTAATAACTGAAACTCTAATTGAATCCTCCCAGCTTGTACATAAGATGTCTTAATGTTAGAGCCTAGGGAGCAAACGCACAGCATGGAAGTATGAACTGCAGCACAACCAGCACCACTTTCAATTTAAAAGTCAATCTCATTATACAAGAAGCTGTTTCCTCTATCCCTCTGGAAAGGCAACAGCAATCTCCCATCTTCTCCCTACCAGAGCCACATGGTTTGTTAGTGTCTGTGGGAGATGCAAATACAAGGGTTTTTTTATTTGTTCCCACCGCTGCATATCTGAGCAGCTCAGTAAATATTCATGAGCTGCCATTGTAGGAGCTCTGAAAACTATAGAAAATATGCCCTCTGAGGTGACATGTAATTTGGCACTTCCCCCATGGAGAGGCAAAGGATGCAGCCAGAGATGCAATATCCTAATAATTAAATACCTTGCTACAATCTAATCTTTTTTGTTTCTCATTAAACACAAGACACCTCAAACCTTTCCTATTCTCAGGGCCTCATCTCACACAGAAGTTACCAAGACTAACCAAGAGGACAAAGTGTGTAGATGTCCAAGAGCAGGGAGGCCTGGCAGTATCTGGGGGTCAGGAACGCCTGGAATTTCTTGCAAAATGCACATTTTAGGATTATGATACCTCTAACAGAGGAAAATAAAATCACTCCATCCTTCCCAACATGACCCCAGGTAGTTGCTGGCTCCCTGGGGATCTGGGCAGTGTGACATGACCCACAGATGTCAGAGCAGATGTTCAGGGAGCACAGCACATCTGGATGCAGATCCCTGGAGCAAGGCAGGAGGGCCTCTGGGAGGAGATGAGCTCCCACCAGGAGCTTGCCTGGTCCCCCATAGGTGTGGGGACAATGGTGGCTGAGGGTGGGTCCTGTCACAGCTGACAGACACACACTGATGGTGCCACGTGGTGACAAGGTGGCCCAGAGGGTCCTTGATCGAAGCCCCAGGCTGTGTTTGTAACATCCCCTGTATAGATCTGCCAGCCAGGAGATGTCCTGCTGCTTGTGCTGCTGATTTTAACTACTCTGGCATTGGCATTTCAGTGTTGTTCACGCCGTAATCTCCCAGATATCTGCTTCCTATTTGGATTCCTACCTGTCAGAGCTCCTCTCTCCCACTGGCAGTATGGGTAGTGAGTGACCTTCAGCCAGGAAATGGTTATAGCCTTAAGACAACACAATTAAACATGTTTTATTGCTTAACACGCTGTGTCAGGAGCCTTAGTGGTGTTTTTGTTCCAGTCTTCTATCGTTTTCAGAAATGCCTGGAACTGTGACAGCTCAAAGCGCCGGCGCTCTCCTGCTCCCAGGTAATCAATAGAAGGCCTCAAGGTATCTCACACTTCTGTCAAACATGGGATTTTTAGCATGAAAGCATTTCCAAGAGTTTTTGGTCATTGCAAGACTCCTCCCACCCCCCTTCTCTGACAGTTATCACAGCAAGGACACAGGGGGGCAGTGGAACGAGGCAGCCTCAGCCACCAGGATGATTCCCAAGGAGAAAGGCCAAGCAGGCTCTGTCCTCCTGGGGAAGTGCTGGGATGGGATGGGATGGGCAGAGCTATGGCCTGGCAGGTGTATGTGAAGGTGAAGATGAGGCTGATGGGACACTTGCAAAAATTATTCCGGCTGAAAACTATTATTTTCATTACTGGAGGTACTCTGGTTTCCTTGTCTGGTTTCACCTGCCTTCTGGTGTTTTTTTAAAGAACCCTTTAAAGTCGATTCCAGCAGTAATTTCCCTGTTTTTCAGACAAACACCCATGTTCACAGGAGCAGCATTGCAGCATGAGATGCTTCTTTGGGTGCAAAAACTGCCTTTTCACTTTGGAAAAATATTCCAGGTGATAATTAAACATTTATATGTTTTTTGCAGTCTCAAAAAGCTTGAGTTTTTTCTCAGATGAAGATGATTTTCCATTATCTCCCTGTTTGTATTGCCACGGGCCAGGTTGCCAGTGGCCAAAATCAAAGCTTTAATAGACTGAGATGTGCAATGCCAGCTTTGCTTGAAGAGTCTGATGGGTGAGGATGTCCCTCACCCCAGCAGAACCCTCTTTGTAGTGCTGCCCCATTGGCTCCATGCCCTTTGCCACCATAGAACCACAGAATCCCAGACTGGTTTGAGTTGGAAGGACCTTAAAGCTCATCCCATCCCACACCCTGCCGTGGGCAGGGACACCTTCCACTATCCAAGGCTGCTCCAAGCCCTGTCCAACCTGGTTTTGGACACTTCCTGGGACAGGGAAGCCACACCCAGGCCCCCCCCCCACAGCCAGGAGCCAGAGGCTATTTATTCCTCATTAATCTAAATCCTGCTTTTAGACCACAACTGTTCCTGGGCTCGTTGCAGCAATGCAATCAGAATCGATTCCACATCAAGAATTCCTCCTGGGGCTGCCAAGGCTTTCCTGCAGCAGGGACAGGGATGCAGTCAGTGCATGGGGGTGGATCAGGCAGCAGGCACAGAGCTGCTGGTGCCACCGTGCTCCCCTCTGGGGGCAATGGGTCACCATCCTGCACTGAGTGCCACAGTCCTGAAGAGCCCTGGAGAGCACCCCAAGGTGGCACTCGGCAGCCAGCTGGCACTGCTGGGGTCTGCCTGCAGGAGGAGGAGAAAGCCTTCTTCTTTCAGACACACACAGAAGCAGTGACATCCTGCCCAGCTGTCCAGCATTATTGTCATCACTGTCCCACCCCAGGTCTGGTGGTCTTTGGTCCCGTCTCTTCTCCGCGTGGATTTTGCTGGACCTCGACTCTCCAGGCTCACCTTGCATTGAATGTCTACAGTGAGCTTCTCCATACTCAGACCACCTCTTCTCCTGGCACCAGACTGGTCACTGCCCGTGCCCAGCTGCAGCAAGAGGCCCGTGAGGCCATGGCCAGGCACAGTCCCCATGGTGGCACCGGCCAGCAGTGAGGAGGAGGCCACGAGGAGCCAAAGGCATCGCCCTTGATTGGAGAATCCTGACACAAATGGCAAGAGAAAAACAAATAGGGAGGGAAATGAACAAATTATACTGATAATTGGTTTAAAAAATGCATCAAAGAAAAATGATATCCAATAATACTGCTGGTTCCTAATGAATGTGTGTGTAATAAAATCAGGCTGTTTGGGCCGTGGTTAGCCCTGCACTTCACATCCCCAGATTAAAAATGGAACATCTGTGATGATTTAATTTACATGTTAATAACAAACAGGCCTCCAGAAACCAACGAATAAATGCCTTTTATTGCCGGCGTATCTTTTCCACTGCAGCTTGAATGAAAACTCTGGTAATTAATTGTTTTAAGCGATTCTATTAAAAAGTGTCTGGAAGTGCTGTGTGCCGAATGTTTATGTGGGCAGGCAGATGAGGAGAATACAGACGAGGAAGCAGCCTGCTAATTATGTGCCTTTTTAAAATTCACTGCCTTAAAGACATGGGATACTTTTATACATGGAAGCCGACCCAGGCGCGTTGGTTTTTCCCCATTGTTCCTTTCCAGTTGAAAAGTTTGCAATTTAAAATAAATAGCAAATCCTGATGTTGCTGGTTCCTGCATGAAATGAGATGGAGGAGAGAGAGCTTGCTCTGCCTGGACTGGCGGGCGCTGGGAGCAGCTGAGTCTGGCTGGGGGTGGCCATGCGTCCCTGCCAGCCTTGCCATGTGGTGACAGGGGACAGGGGACAAGGCCTGTGTGTGCCCAGCTCTGTGGCAGCAAGTGTGAGTGAGTCCCAAAGTGACTGCAGCCTCTCCCTCAGGATGTTTGCTTTTGAAAAGGAAACTCCCTCAGATGCTCTGGGCTCACAAACACAAGGAAGGCGCTTCAGGTGTCAAAATGCAGAGGAAACACTGAAACTTCCATTTCTCAAGCGCTGCAAAATTCAGGCTGCAGGCTTGGATATTGAGCATCAGTGAATCTTCTTCCCCTTCTTCTTCCAGCAAGATCCAGAATGTGTCTGCACTGGCAAAGCACGAAGCTCCAGAGGCAGAGAGAGGCTCAGGCTGCTGCAGCACCGGGGTCACCACTGGAGGGTCACCACATTGCCAGGTGCCCCTCCAGCATCTGTAAGGAACATAAAATACACTCTCCAAAAAGAGAGAGAGGTGGGCCGGCCTAAGCACAGCCCCTTGGGCTGTAGATCACCATGAACACGACTGGAAGCTGCAGATTCAGCACCTCCACAGCTCCTGTAGAGCTGCTGATGGCCAAAATCTGTCTGCTCCTCAGGCACAGAGGGGCAGGAGATAAGGGTTGCCCAGGCCTTGAGAGCCTGTGCCAGCCACAGGCATGGTGAAGCAAAAGCACCACAAGTGACAGCAAAATGTACTGTGGGCCCACCACTGTCACCAACCATGCCATGGTGTCACCAGGACAGACAGACAGGGCTCTGCCACCTCATGGGCGTTATTTATAGCAGGTGGCAGAAGGACAAATCTTCCAAACTAAAAATTACTCCTAAACCACAGCATAAATTTCATCTGACAGCAGGCAGCCAGCACAGCAATGGGGGAGGAAGCAGGGCTGAAGCAGTTCTGTTGGCTTTGCTATTAAAAGACAAGGAAGATAGAGAAAAATACCTGCAAGGTGTGGGGTTGTACTCAGCTTGTAGTAATCACAGCCACGATTCTCCTGGGGTGACAAGGAGCTCTCCAGAAGCACCACCAAGAGGCTACAGTGCTCTCATGAAAAGGGGAAAGTTTTTTCTCTCCCTCCCTCTCTGCTTTTCATGTCATGATTGTTCAGAGCCCCGAGCTGCCCCCCTTGGCCAGGGGTGTGTGGCATTCAGCAGGCAGCAAAGAAAAGCCCCCTCTCCCCTTTGTTTTGCACATGAAAAGCTCTTTCCCTCCCTGTCAGCTGAATGCCATGAGAGGGACCTTCAGTGCATGCAGAGTTGGGGCAAGACTGGCCATAGCTGGCTCCCCACAAGCCCCCCCAGCTCCCCAGGCGGGACAGGATTGAAAATAAACACGGAGGAAATCACCATTCCATTCGAAAAGCACCTGGGAGCATTTAGGAGGCTCCTCTGTGGGAAAGAAAAAAACTTTTCCTCCTCCCTCCTCCTTCCCCTTTGGAGTGGGGCTGTTCTCTGCTCAGCTCCGTCGAGGCTGATCCCCAGGGGATGAGGCACCTTTCCTGAAAATTTCTGCCCCCTGCTAACAAAGAATGCTGGTTAGGCAGGGGAGCAGGAAGAGGAGAGGAAAGCAGCTCCCCGGGGATGGATATTTGCAGAGGAGGCAGCAGGAGAGAGGTGCCCGCAGGGGACACTGAGAGGAGCCCTGGTGCTGGGGCAGCTCCCAGAGGCAGCTGCCAGCGATGCCTCTCCTGTGGTCCCCCGGGATGAAATCAGGGGCTGAAATCACATCCCAGGCACTTCCCCGGGGCCATGACTTCGGGGGAACTTCCTGGAGGCAGCAGGAAACAGCTTGGAGAAGGGAGAGGGAATGCCTGGAATGGGGAGGGATGCTGGTGGTGTGGGCTCTGGGATGGGCACAGCCCCCAGCACCACGGGCTGCCCGATGGATCCCCCAGCCCAGCTCATCTCTGCCTGCCCACCACGCTGGGACCCCTCGCTGCCATGGCCACACATTCCCCAGTGTCCTTAGACAGTGGCCCAGAGAAGCCAAATCCCCTCCTGTTCACCCAGCGGGCAGCTGGAGTGGCCTCGTCCCTGTCTTGAACAAAAGGAAAGAGCCACTTGTCAGCTCTTCAGTCAGTCAATATTTCACTGAACTTTGTTTTCCCTATTTAGTACAATTAAAATCCCGAGGAGAAGTCTTGTATAAATCAAAGTTCTTTTAAAGTGTACCACGCAGACACGCGTATCAGAGCCTCTGCACAGCGTGTGCCAGTAAAAAATATGCAACCCCCTTTGGCAACACAAGCAGAAATAAGCAATTTGGGATCTTAAAAGATAAAAGATAATAAAAGTAATTAAGATAATTAACCACCCTGAAGAGAGAAGAATTTACTGCTGTAAATTTTGTACTTAGTTTTAGTTGGCAATATCGCAGCTGCCACTCCACAAAATATACAGCACATCCCAGCGCTGCCACAGCGGCAGCTGAGAGGACCCAGTGCCATGCTGCTGTCACTGGTCATTCCCACCAGCTTTGGGGAGTCTGGCCCAAGGCCTGAGCTGCTGGAACTGCAGGGCACCCACCCCGCCTGGAATGTGAACAGCTCTGGGTGATGGCAAGGTAGCCAAGCACCTGGGATGGGATGGGATGGGATGGGATGGGATGGGATGGGATGGGATG
>QUSF01000030.1:2671038-2693650 GCA_003676055.1 Chloebia gouldiae
TGGGATGGGATGGGATGGGATGGGATGGGATGGGATGGGATGGGATGCAGCTTCTCAGCTCTCAGCCAGAGTCTGCTCATTCCCATCTCCTGCTGGAGTGAGTTCACTGCTTGCACAGGACTGGGAACAGCCAAGTGCTCTTTCTCTTATCAACCACTTGCCAGGTTCCCAAACCAGCGTGTTGTCTCATGCTGGCTGTCATGCTTCAGACAAAACACCTGTGAGCATCCCAAAGGAACCAAAACGCTCCTCAGAATTCTCCATAGCCTCCAAAGCTCGGCTGCTGCTGTGCTTTGGTGAGCACACATCGTGTTGCTGGTAGTGCCGTGTTGTTTCCCCTTCTCCCCACCCATCTGTATCCATCTGTTGCAACCCAGCTCTACTAACAAGATTTGTGGGATAAGGAGTGGTTTGAGCTCCGTGTGAAACAGAGGGAGCACAGCCACAGTTGGGAGTGCTGACCAGCACTGCAAACCCTCTTCTTCCTCCTCCGCTCTTCCCCAGGTGCCCATTGCAGCTCTGCCATGAAGGATGTTTTAAGGGCTCTGGGAGTGTCCTGCTCCCATGCAGGGACACCAGGGCCAGTGTCACCTTCACTCTTTCTGCCCTCTGTCCCTTTGAGAGGCAGTCCTCTCATAACACAAACATCCACATTCCCATTCTCCTCAGGGGCACGAGGCCTTTGCACTGCTCCTGTGCAGGATCAGCCTTTTCTGTGTCCAATCAGCCACCCCAGAGCAGCCCTCTTGAGTGTGGATGTTTCTGCCTCTCTATCTGTGTTTATTCTGCTGAGATGTGCATGCTCCAATCCCCAGCAGAAACCCAGCTACGTCCTGGCCTTGCCACAGCATTCCCACCATTCCCTTCCTGATAAATACCCAGTGTGAGGAGCATCCCACTGGTGGCATTGCTTCCAGGGTTTGCTCTGTAGGGCTGCTCAGTCCCCTTTCCCTCCTTCTGTGTCCTCTCCTTCCTCTCCTTGCTCTCAACCATCCCTGCAGCCCAATTGCTCATCCCCACCTATCCATGATGCAGAGGTGGCTGAGCCAAGCCCTTGAGTCCCTGATGCTGGTGACAGGATTTTGCCTGTTCCCAGGGTCTCTGCCTATGCTGGCATCATCTCTGGAGCTGCCCAGGCTTCTCCAGGAGACACTGGGTGAATGTGGCAGCAAACCAGCCCAGGAACACAGCCAGGTCAGGGTTGACCCGATTCATTTCAGGCAGAGAACCAACGAGCTCAGTGCCAGCACCGTGAGATGCGGGGCCGGTGGCAAGGAGCAGGGGAAGGACAGGGGTGGGAGGATGTCCTTTGTCCTCTGTGCTGTGACACACCGGGGGTGGCTCTGCGGGCACACAGCTGGTGGCAGAGCCCACCAGGCGTCTCTGGCCGTTGGGATGCTCCTGCACCCACCAGGCTCCGGAGAAACCACATCCTGAAAGCAGCATCCCCACAGGCAGGAAGGAGCCCGGCTGTGGCAGCTGTGCAGGAAAGGCAGAGCAGGGGTGAATTAGCACAGGAGCAGAGAAATCGCCTGGGTGAGAAGGAGGGAAGGTTGCAGTTTGTGCAGAGGGACCCCCAAAATCATCACCTGCTCAGCCTTTCCCACATAATCCATCACACACCATGTCCCCAAGCAGTGACAGGCTCACAGCTGCTCTGGGGTCCCCTGGTCCCCAGCAGAGCCCCCCAAATCTTGTGGTTACCCCTCACTGAACTGAGCTCTATGAGGGCTTTCACCTCCGTCTCATCCCTAAGGATCTAAGTAAGGGTTTCACATTCCTCCTCCTTTGCCCATTCTGTTCTAGAGGAGAGTTGGAAGCAATTGGAGTATTTTGGAACCAATCTGTCCAGTGGGCATGGATATGGAAAGGGGGAGTGATACCAGGGCTGTGTGGAGAGGAAGGGAAGATCCAGCATGGCTTCAGGTCAGTTCTCTAATGAAATGCAGTTTTTGTGATGGGGCTGTCCATGCCTGGCTGGGTCTGGCTGCATGTCTGCTGCAATAACTTCATAATCTCTCAGCAGATTTCAAACAAATCTGACAGAAGTGTGGGGACAATGACATTCCTCCATGTTGCATGACAAAGGGCTGCTGTGTGGGGAAGGCTGTCCTGTCCCTGCCTCTGTCCCTTTCCCTATCCAGGGCTGGGACCAGTTCAGCTCACTGTCACCATGCCAAGGAGGACAGCAAAGGCTCTTCCAAGCCACCCTGACTGTGGGAAACCTTTAGCAGATCTCGCAAACATCAGTGAGAGACAAACTCAAAAAACTATGTCTTGGTTCCTGAAGCCACTGGGCTGAAGGAGGTGCCAGCATTTATGGATCCAGGATGGCCACCATGAGAGACCAGTGAGGGTACAAACCCCTGGGTTCTCAGCCCCTGGGGCTTCCCTGCTCCAGCCCTTGTGCTTTCAGGGCTCATCCAGCCATCCCAAATGTGTTTCATCCCACTTCCCCTTTTAATTTGGCAGAGAGTGAGAATCCTTCAAGTGTTCCTGAAAATGCAAATGATCCTGTATTTTGCTAATTGTCTCCTCATCTACCCTGCTCTTGAGAAGCACCGAGTACCAAGGTCTGTCATCCCTCTCTGGAACACTTCAGTCTGGGGCTGGTGGAGGGTGAGTGTCTGTATTGTGCACACAGGCAATCTCTGCAGCTCGGGAGCCTTCTCGTTTCTTTTCGAACACAACCCTTGAGTATTCCCTTCATCATTTTTCAAATCCTTTTGTAACTGGCTATTGTTCAGCACAAGAAGCTCTTAGGAGCTGAGACTGAGTTTTATTTAATTTCTGAAAAGCAGAGTGAGCTGTGGCAAGCGCTACTCATGTTGGGTCCTGCCCCCCTGGCACTGCCAGACCCCTCAGCTCAGAGAGGACACCCCTGGGAGCAGGACAGCCCTTTCTCAAGGACACCTCCAGGACCTCTGGGATCCAGTCCCCTCTTCAGAATGTCCTTGCTCTCCTTGGACAGCATTTACACTCCCATGAGGCACGTTGTGCTTTTGCTGTGGTTTGAGCTTTTACATCACTTGGGTGGTTTTTAAAAGCTAAAAAGTGGAATCAAATGATGGGTTCCTGGGTGCTGACTGAGCGCAGGGGGAAGGCCAAAGGAGACCCCATTGGATGGGGAGGGGTGAGTGTTTTGGGCTCTGAGATAAACTAGATTCCCTTGCTGGCTGGTCCCTGTGCTGCTGCAGAGCAGGAACGTTGCTCTGGAGCTCAACAGAGCAAGATGAAGTGAAGCAAGCACATGCTTCCATTTACCCCAGACAAATCTTTGTCCAGCAATTCCAGAATCAGAGCTGCTGGAGAAACCTGGGAGGAGAAATGAAGAAAAAAAAAACAGCAGAAAAATAAGTTTATTTTACTCCAGAGTGACAAATCTATTTTGAAATGAAATCCAGAAGTGTTGCCAATGAGCCTTTGTTTGCTCTGGTACAAAAGTCCCCCAGATGCATTCTGAGAAGGAGGAGGAGGAGGAGGAGGAGGAAGAAGAAGAGGAGGAGAAAGAGGAAAAGGAGGAGGAAAAGGAGGAGGAGGAGTGCAGCACTGCTGAGGCCCTTCTCAGCTGCATTCCAAGGGGCTTTCTGAAAAGAATGAAGTGTTGAGCGTTTGCCAAATAAAAGAGGGGGGCAAAGGTTGCTATTTATCCCAGAAAAGTGGCCAACATTATGTCTATTGATGGGAAGGAACCTGAAGAATTGTGGGAAGGAAAAAAGTTACTTCAGCTGCCAATCAAGAGCCCAAATTTCCATGAGCTGCCAATCATAATTAGAAGGAATGTGGCAGTTCAGGAAGGTCGCAGCAGCAAGGATCTCCCTGAATAAACACCAGGTCCCCACTGAACACCCTCCAAAGGCTTCAGTGATAACAACACCAACAGCTACATAGGCAGCTGTTGTTGTTCCTCTCTCAGACACTAAAATTTTTCTCTGGTGCCAGGGATCATCCCTGGACCTGAGCAGGTTCCTGACACTTGTAGGGGCACAGACCTGTGGTGTGGGTGGGCTCCCCAGGCTGCCCTGCTGCGGGGGCTGTGCAGGGCACAGGCACCCACTGACATTCCCTCTGGGATGGGGCTGGGGCATCACTCCCTGCCTCTGCCTCCCCTTCCCCAGGGACAGCTCCTCCCACGAGGATTCTGGGATCCAGCATATTTGAGCTTTGCTTGATAACATGACTTTTCTAGCTGACAGCACAAAAACATGGATAAAGGGAGACCTTCATCCCGGGAAAGGTGAGGCTAACACTGCTCTGAGAACCAGCCCTCCAGAGGGTCCAAGGCCACTGTGGGGTGGGAGCTGGGCAAGGCAGGACTGGATGGGGCATGGGTGATGCAGTTCCTAAGGGTGAGCCCTGGAGGGACAGGAAAGTTCCCCCATGTGCCAGCAGCTTACCCCTGACCCAGTCCACCTCCCGCAGCATCCTACAATCCTGAGGGAAAGGAACCACCTGTACAGCAACTCTGCTCATGGAAAAGGACAGCAGTGCCCTGGCAGCAGCTTTTCAGAAAGGAGACGTCTCCCAGCTTGCCAGTAACCTGGAATATGATGGGAGTAGCACCAGAACTAAGCAGCAAAGTTTCCACCCCCAAAGGGTTTCAAACCAGCCCCCAGGAGTGTGGCACTGCCAGCGCTGCAGCTCCTCACCCAGCACAGCAGCCCTGCGAGGGCAGCTGGGCCCTGGCACACGGCAAACCAGAGCTCCCAACCACAGCCTGCTCCAGAGAAAATTGTTTCTGGGCAGGGAACCAGCAACAGGCCCCCGGCGCTGGAGTGGGCTGTGAGCGAGGCACAGCCAGGACCCCCTGCCAGGAGTAATTCCAGCCTCACCAGACAAATTCTCTTACACATTCAGGCTGTTTTCAGTAACAACCACAGATTTTTTTTGCCCTGAGAATGCTGCTCAGCACCCAGGGACTGCAAAGGAAATCTCTCCTGCATCCAACCAAGCCTTTCTGTTCTCTTTGGATAATAGAAGGTGTCCCTGCCTATGGCAGGGGGCTGGAACTGGATGACCTTTAAGGTCCCTTTTATCCCAAACCAGGCAGTGCTTCCATGATTCCACACTCCACTATAACACACTCTGCAGTAAAGCCACACACTGGGAGCTGCTGATGATTAAATATCATTCCAGAGCACAGGCAAACAGTCACCCACCAGTGTGAGCACAGCTGAAGGGCCCCAAATCCCACTGGGCTGGACAAGAAGGCAGCATGGAAGCAGCATGGAAGCAGGATGGAAGCACTCTGTGAGCTGGGAGCTGTGCAGGCAACACCAACCCTTGTCTGACAGTGCTGACAGTGATTCCCAGCGCCTGCAGACACTGCAGAAGCAGACAGGCAGCTCCTATATAGGGAGTGACATTCCCAGTGGAGAGGAGAGCTCTGCTCTGGGTTTCTCCCATGGGCTCTTCCAGCCTCCACATGCCCTGAGGTGAAATTTGGTGCTGGACATGAGTTCTCCCGTGTGCTGAGGTGGCTGCAGTGAGCAGGGACTGCAGAGCTCTGTGTCCAATGCTCCAGGGACAGGCACTGGGGGTGTGCACGGCATCCCCGGGTGTTCCTGGGGCTGCTGGAAGCTCTTGGCACGTGGTGCTAATGCAATGTGACTCCCAGCCCTGCGCTGCCTGCTGCAACATGCTCCCCTTCAGACCCGCACAGACACACGATATTTCACTCAATGTCTTCTAAGCCTTTTTGTTCTATGTGTATTTAAAAATTAGATGTTTAACTGCCTCTGTGGAGATGGGGTTTTTGAGGCAAAAATGAAACATGTCTTTAACAGAACTGGTAATAAAATGCAACTGTGAGCTTGACTGAAAAAATATCTTGCACAGTCATCTCCTCTGCAGCCGTGACCATTCAAACTGCCTGACAATATTTAAAACAAATTGAAGTAAACAAAATGCATTTTATGCCCACTCCTACCTTCAGATGTGCAGTTCATGTGTGAAGGAACCTGGCAGAAATGTTCCTGCAGAAAAGGATTTCAGGACCATTTATTGTACTGCAAAACATCAAGCAGAAGTCCGAGAATTTGACTTAGTGGCCCCTGGTGACTTGTCAGCATGGGAAGAGGCTCTGGCTGTCCCAGCCTTGCATGAGGCTGGGTCAGACCTGGGGCCTGTCCTTGGGTGCCTCTCCTGTGCCCAGCCAATGCTCCTTGTGTGGGACATCTGTGTTTAATTAGGAGGGGCGTCAACTCCATGCTCAGCGTATCCCTTGGGAGAGCAGAGCCCATGACATATCCATGATGGAGCAGAGCCTATGATATGCCATGGTGGAGCACAGCCCATGGTGGAGCACAGCATACAACATGCCTATGATGGAGCACAGCCCATGACCTGCCCATGGTGGAGCACAGCCCATGACATATCCATGATGGAGCACAGCCCATGACATGCCCATGATGGAGCACAGCCCATGACATGCCATGGTGCAGCACAGCCCATGACATATCCATGGTGGAGCACAGCCCATGACATGCCATGGTGGAGCACAGCCCATGACATGCCCATGGTGGAGCACAGCCCATGACATGCCATGGTGGAGCACAGCCCATGGCATGCCATGGTGCAGCACAGCCCATGACATGCCCATGATGGTGCACAGCCCATGACATGCCATGGTGGAGCAGTTCCCATGACATGCCATGGTGGAGCACAGCCCATGACATGCCATGGTGGAGCAGTTCCCATGACATGCCCATGGTGAAGCACAGCCCATGACATATCCATGGTGGAGCACAGCCCATGGCATGCCATGGTGCAGCACAGCCCATGACATGCCCATGGTGGAGCACAGCCCATGGCATGCCGTGGTGCAGCACAGCCAGTGTCTGTCGCGTGGCACACGGAGCCATGTGCCCCTTACCCCCCTCCTTGTGACGCTCATTTACTCCATAGGGCAGGGAGCTGTGGGGCCCAGCTCCGGGGATTGATACCCAGTGAGGGCATCTGAGCAAGGCAAGCCCCAGCACAGGAGCTGTTTCCCATGAGGGGTAGGGGTGACCCTTGTATCACACCCCTGGGGCTCACCCAAGGGATTGTCCCCTTCCCACAGGTGCCCCAACAAGAGGCATTAGGTGTGCCCAGCATGCCTGGCTCCTTGGCAGTGCTCCCAGTGATGCCAGGGATTTTTAGGGATCACCTCCCAGTGCAGAGCCCGTTCCAGCGGCCCTGGCCAGCCTGGACTGGTTGGTGTGGGGCCGTGGCTGTGAATGAGTGACACAAATCCAAGGAGCCCATCTCCCTGAGCTTGCCCTGGTGCAAGCCTGGCCCGCGGGAAGCGGGGATGGCACTGCGGGCTCCAGCCCTGCCCCGCAGCCACTCCCCCGTGTCAGGAACCCCCCGGAGCAAGGGCATTTCCGAGGGATGTCGTAATGGAGCAGGAGCCCTCCCTGCTCCCCGTGGGGGGTTTGCTTTGGTCCTTTCACAGCCGGGCTGTAACAGTTCTCCCCACCCACCCCTTTCCTTGGATGTGAGCATTTATGGAATGCTGGATGCAGGGTGCCGACCTCACCAGGAGTGGGGGTCGGGGATGGAGCAGCCCCATGCCCCGACTGTCCCCACTCACCCAGGTGTCCCCTGGCCACATCCCCGCACCAGGACACCGTGGGCTCGCACCACAAGGACATTGGATCCGCACGGCTCTGCTCAGCACCGGGGCCGCGCTCCTCCGAGGTGCAGGAATGGTGCTCGGATAATCGATACCAGCAGCGGCAGGGTTTACAAATCTTGTATCATTCATGCAAAGGGGAAATGATGAAAAATAACCCTTCCCTGCCCTCCGTGCAGGCAGCTGGAGAAGCTTGCCCTTTCCTTAGTGTTAGTTAAGGCTAACATTAAAATACTCTCTACATTCTTGGTGCCTGTTCAATATATTTTATATAAGTTTAATAAAAAAAATTGCTAAGATCATTGGAAGGGTAAATAACTGCCATGCTGACATTGCTTCTATTTAAATCAGCTACACACTGCGTGCGTACATCGTTTGCATAAAACAATATTCAAGTAGGGTGATTTTAATGTTCTGTGCTATTTCTGACTCTCTCTGGATTGCTGTTTGCATATATTTGCATACCCTAGGAGAATTAAACTAGGAGTATGTAAATGAGCTTGCAGGCTCTGTGGTGGAGGAGTTTCTTCAGTTCTACAAAGCAGCTCCCCCTGCCTCCCCTGCCGCTGTGGCGGGGCCGGGACCGGCACCGAACCGGCAGCGCCGGGGGCTCCGACCAGCCCGGCTGGGGAGCGCCCAGCCCCGGCTCCTCCTGCTCCCTCCTCTCGTGCTCCCGCGCCGCTCCCGGGTGAACACACAAGCCCCCAGCTCTGCACCTCGCTTTCACCCCTGGGATCCAGCTCCCCTTTCCAGGAGGGCTCTGGGCAAATGGGCACAGCTGGAGTGCGGCGTTATCCCGGCAGGAGCAGGCAAAGGAGCAGCGATGGGTTTCTGCAGCGGCTGAGTAAACTGATCCCATCAGGATAAATCCACATCCCTTCTGCTGGGCTGGGCTTTTCCCCACCTCGACACGCTGCTGCACAGCGCAGCGGTACGAACCGAAGGGACATCCCTGCAGGGGAACAGCAAGCTCCAAAAACCCCAAACAAAGGCTCTCCCAGTGCTCCCTGCCCTTCCAAGGGGAGTGAGGATGGTGGGAACAATTTCCAGTGCCGTGTGATGAATCTCCAAGAGGCCACATGGGGGCTTAATTAAGCAGCCTGGTGAAGTCTCAGATTTTCCTGCTGATAATTGCTGAGCAGCCTTTGCACCGCCTGCCTCTCCCCACCGGCACTCCTGGGAGCACAGAGCCAGGGCTCGGCCACAGCAGGGCCCCCTGAGCTGTTGGATGCCAGGCTCCTCCGGGGGCACTCGGGGAGCACCATGGTGTGGGAGGAAAGGATGGCCATGCCCTGGTGACAGCCCTGCATGGAGAAAGTCACCTCCCCCTCACTCTGAGGCACCTGGTGAGGGCAGCTCTGTGCAGCCCCTGTTCAGCCTCTGTCCCCTGGGCACTCTGGGATCCTTCCTGAAGGATTAAAGCACCTGACCCCATTGTTAAACTAAAGGATAATTGGTTATTTGCAGCAGTTTGTTGCCCTCACAGAGCACTGTGTCCAGTGCAGCCATCTGGGCACTCCCCCAAAAGTGCCCAGCTCTTGTGGCAAACTCACAGATTCACCAGTACCTAAAATATTGTGGTGCTGATCCCTGCACAAAGAGGGGCCTCAGCACCCCAGGGAGGTGCCAGGAACTGCACAGGGCTGCTCCACACTCCCAATGGAGCCATGGAAAGGAGAGGCAGTGACATGGGGCAGATTCACAGGATTCCCAGTGCTGTCTGGCAGCACCCCGGGGATGAGGCACGTTTTGGGAAAAGCATGGGTGTGCACAGGCACCTGGCTCCACACCCGTGTGCAGGACTGGACACACACAGATGGATCCTGATCTGTTCCTGCACATGCACACAAGTGAGCAGTGGTGGGGCCCCTTGTGTGATCCACCACTTATCATCCTTTCATCTCTCAGAGGGGCCAAATCCAGAGCAGCAGCTGCTGACCAAGGTGTGCAGGGGAACTGGAATGGCTCCTCCATAAATGAGAGGCTCCTTCAGGGCCCTGCTCAGCCTGCCACACCAGGGTGTCACAGAAGTTCTGTAGTGCCTGTTCCCAGAGCCAGGGGCACCACATCCTGTTGGAGGCATCTTTTCAATAATTTAAGAGGTATTGTCTTCTTGAGCTGGAGAGATCATTGCTGTGGAGGGGCTGGTAATAACTTCCCACCACAGAAAGACTTTTTCATTCTCTCGCTGATCATGACTCGGCTTTACTGTAAATTAAACACATCCTCACCAACACCTGAAGGTTAAGGGGGATTTTCCTGCACTAAATCAAAGCGGACACCAGTTTCTTCTCTAGGAAGAATCTGAACTGGCTTAAAAGGTCAAACAGTTCGGCGCAGGATTTGGGTGGTTGTTTAAGGTCATCAGGCAGCCTGCTCGTGTCAATACATCAATTATTAACAAGTCATTGGAGTTAAAGTGAATTAGTCTTTTCTCTTCCCATCCTGTTAACAGGATTAGCAAAGAGTAAATAAAAATAGAAGTGGAGGTGAGCAAAGCAGGGGCTCAAAGGCACTCATGCGGTTCAAAGGCAAGTGCAAGGCAACATCCCCATGCTCACCCCCATAGGAGCCCAGTGCTGTGTCTGCTCAGGCTGGCTCTTATGGGGCTCCCAAGCCTCTCCTTGCCTGTTCACACCTCAGCAAGACCACAGGGGCCAGGCTGGTCACCAGCTGGGGAATTCTTGTGGAATACTGCAGCCAGGATGGCCTCAAGCCAGGGAGAGATACTCATGGCAGGACTGGGCATCCTGCCGAGCCCTGGCCAGCCCTGGAGTCCAGAGCCACTCCCAACACCCAGGGACCCTCCACTCTCACCTTGTTTTCCCAGCAGCTGTGGTGAGCACCACCCTGAGAAGGCTGGGCCAGGATTGGGGTGGTGGATAACTGCACCCATTCCCATGGGAGAGAGGATTCATCCTCGGCTTTTGGGCTCAGACCCAGCTGCAACAGCAAACAGGAATTAAAATGACAAGAAGAGTGAGAGACTGATTACACCTACTGTGCAAGGGACTGGTAGCACATTGAGTGAAAAAAGAACAAGTATTTTCTTTCCTGTGCCCCACTGCTGCAGCAGCACTGGCATTACACTGGAACTTTCTCTCAGGATGGAAGGGTCTGGCAGTGCTTGGCAGAATCCGTTCCCGGTGAGCAGGAGGAATTGGAAGATCCGGCTCTGGGAGGGAGCTGAGTTGGCTCCAACAGCCAGCACAGGGTTTGAATCTTTGTGCTCGAATTCACTTTTATGGTGGGTGGAAAATCATTTACTATATTTACATTTTTTCATGGCATTTTTAATTTTTCATATCCAACTTGGACCAAAATTTTGAAACTGTTTAAAACTGCCAAAGATTTTACCTCTTCCTTCCTGCTCAGTAGCAAAACAGGAGGGCAAGGGACTGAAGCCAAGGGGAAAAGAAAAAGAGGATAAAAGAAGAATTATTCTTTCACAGAATTTGTAACATGCTTAAAATAAATTTAAAAAAAAAACCTACAGGGAAACTTTTTAATGTTTTAACAGTCTTTTTATCACATCAAAATTTTAAGATATATTTTTGTCTTGCATTAGTTTTAATAAACGTGTCTTAGCGGTTCCTTTTATCGCAGTTCCTGGACTAATTAAATGTACACATACATTTTTAAATGTTCACTTTGCTTCAGCACTCACTGGCTCAGTTTTATTTAAGAGCTTATTTAACACCTTGCACAAAGCCCTTTGAAATTCCTTCCAGGAAATGTCACACCTTGCAGAGGGAACGCAGCCCTCCGAGAACATAGACCCACATTTGTACTTACAGGCAAGTGCATCAACACACAGGGAAGGGGCTGGGGGGGCTGGGGGTCCCCATGTCTCCCAGTGCTCAGGTACAGGCAGGGGGCTGCTCACTGCTCCCCCAAATTGCCCAAATAGGCTTGCCTGGGTGTGCTCTGGCTCCGAGAGCCAGGACAGGGGTGCAGGTTGTGCCAGACCAGGTCAGGGCTCTCCCGAGGAGCAGGGCCAGGAGGTGCAGGTGGTGTTGGACCAGCTGAGGATCCCTTGACCCCAGAATCCCAGGATGGTGGGAGCCCAGTCAGCCTGGCACCCTGGGAACATGGCAGCAGAAAGGATCTGTCCGCCTTGCAGCACTGCTTCAGCTTGAAGGATCAGCACAGACCTGGCAGGTGCATTAAATGAATGTGCATTAAAGCAGCAAAGTTAAATGCGAGGTCCCCTCCTGGCTTTGCCGAGAATTCAGGCATCTCTCATCCCCACCAGCCCATGGATCACACCAACCTGTGCTTGCTCACCAGCTCGGCTGCAGCAGATGCCAAGTCCCCTTTTTCCATGGCCCAAATCCACCCTCTCCTCCAGAAATCTTCCCTCTCCCCCAAATCTGTGATGTTATTTGTTTAAAATAAGACACTGGCACTTGTCAGGAGACTTTTTGCAGTGTATTGTTTTAAAGAAGACATTCAATTACCTCGGTTGCAATGCTTCACTGTGCTCTGATGATCTACTAAGGGAAAAATAACTAATATGTAGCATGTTGTGTCATAGACAATTATAGAGAACATCGCTTTTAAGGAAACAAGACTTGTGCCCAATTGTGCGAGATTTATTAAGTTTGCTGTTTTACAGCAACACGGCAAACTCAGGGAGGGGAACGCATTTGCATCTCCTCCCCAAACCCCTTGCTGCAGGAGGAGAGGACTGATTTTCCTTCCCTCATTAAAAGATGAGGAGCTGGTGAGGCTGCGAAGGACTGAGATAAACATCTCGACAGACACACGATTATTTCCTCCTTTAGTTTTACACAGCGTGAGATTCTTATGTGGAAACAAAGTGATTTGGCTATAGATTTATAGAGGGAGCAAATGATTTGGTCCTACATGATGGAGCGTATCATGCATATTCCGTGCCTTCGCTCGTGGGCATTCTCAGCTCGGCGCAGCTGATGGCGGGAGGCAGGAGGGAGAGGAGCTGGGAATGTGACATTATGCACAAGAGGGAACGCTGCGAGGATTTCACATCTCCTCTGCTGAACAATGTGACTGAGAAATGCACTTACTGGAAAGGATAACTTAATTCATCCACCAGGCAGCAAGCATCCAGCAGCGGAGAGGGGCCTGGAGAGCCCCAGGGACAGGGATAACAGGGACAGGAGCACAGAGGAGCCTTGGCAGAGGTGGATCCTTCTGCCCCTGCTGCCTTCACTGCCATGGACTGCACTCCTTCACAGACCATGGCAGTTTGGGCAGTTCTTAGCTATGTTTTTTATTTGAGTGCTAATCTGTTCACACACAGAGAAAGACCCTGCTCCAAGGATCTTGCAGTTTAAGACCTTGATCCTGCAGACTTACCAAAATGCTTCATTTTAAGCACGTGACTAATGCTGTTGACTCTGGTGCTTAAAATTCAGCATCATAGAACTGTTTGGGGCTGGAGCTGACAGCCAGAGTCCTCTGGAGATGTTAATGTGCCTTAGCAGAAAACATAACAGTGCATCCATGGGAGGTGCCTGCAGAGTCACCCAGAAATAGCACAAGGAACAGCTATTTTTTCCCAGGAAGAGGAGCCTGGGAGCAGGGATCCATGCTCTCACTTGGCAGGAGCTGTCTTTGATAGGCTTTGGGGTGGTGGGCATTTCTGCAAGCATTTGGATGTGATTCATGAAGAAGCTTATGGGGTGTGATTGATGGGTTTGCAGTCTTCACAGAGAAAGCAAGAGAGGGCTAAAAACAATGAATAAGTCTTTATGGAATTCAAAATTCCCACCCAATGCATTTATCTTTTCCGTTGGCTATAAATGGGCCGGGAGTGGGATAGCATCATTCCTGCCTTGCTGGAAAGTGCAGGGCAGCCTTCACACCACCCACCGCAGCGATAAACAATGTTCTCATGAGCCCACTGCTATTTATAGCAGCGATCCTATTTCACACATATTTGCCTCAGTTACTGAGCAAGGGCACTTTCCTGGCCCTGATGGATCTGAGCACATCCACCTGCCGATCCCAGGGGAGGGCTGCCATTCCGGGATGCAGCGTTCTCTCTGTACAAACCATCACCTGGGATGAGCAGCACGGGATGCCATTAATGGCACAGGTACAACACACACACATCTGAGCTTCCCACCTGGGCGGGAGAGGGAGGAGAGGAGAAGGGAGGGGGAAGGATTTTAAAGGATGAATGATCTGTTTCCTGCTCAGAACTCAGGCATATCCAATAACCTCAAGCAAAGCAAATCTCAGCCTGAATTAAAGGCTCTAGTGGGCTGGATTCTCCTAAACATTCAGCACCAGTTGCAAACCCTCCAGTTTCAGGCTCATCTGCTATTGCTGTGCCATTGCCTGAGTTGGTGTCCTCACTTGCTCTGAAGCGCTGTAGGCAGAAACCAGCTCATGTTTGGGGGAAGAGGTGCCAACAGAGAAGAGCAAGCAGCAATCCAGCACTAGTGATGGGAGCTGATGGCTCAGCAGCAGTGGCTGAGCTGATGCCTCTCCCTGAGGCAGCAGCACCTCCTGCTCCCAGCTCTGACCCCTCCCCAGGTGTGAGGCACCTGGCGAGTGTGTGCCAGCCCCTCCTGAGCCACCACCTCCTCCACATCACAGAGAGAAGAAGGAGCCAAGAGCCAGACCCAAGAAGAGGGCTGAGCTGCTCCCCATCACCATTACACCATGGCAGGGTGACACAAGCAAGCACACACACAGCTTTGAGGGCTCTGGGCTTTTCCTCTGTATTTGCTTCAAAAATCCTCCTACCTGGGATTGGAACAAAATGCACTTTCTGGCCTGGTGATTTATAGCTGTGCTTTGCTTGTCTTGTTTCCCTCAGTGTGATATGCAAATCCCAGCAACAGGGAATGCATCGAGATCTTCCTGCTGTAAATTCACCCTGCCTAGACCCAGAGCACCCTCGCAGAGACAGCCCAGGGGAGCCCTTTAATTACCACTGCCAGACAAGGGACAGCCCCTCAGCAGCTCCTGAGGACTTGGCAGCTCAGCAGTGGCATCGCCTCGTGTTTCCCAGGGTAGGTTGGGTCGCTCAAGATGTTTGAGCATTCCCTGGTTAATGTAGGACTTTGAAATCCTCCTCCCAGCCCCAGGAGATGCTCAGCCCCAGAGAAACTCAGCCCTGAGTCTGGCTGGGAGGACACAAAAGCCCCAGAACTGTGTCGGCAGTAGGGGTGGGATCCAGGGTCTTAACATTCCTGCTGCCTTCCTGGCATGGGAATGGTAAAGGGGACTCCGGAAGTGTCAGATCCATCTGACACTAGGAAAATTCTTATAAATAAAATAGTTCCCATAAAATCTGTATGAGATCTCCACAGTCCATCTTATACAGACAGTAATAAAGGAAAGGCACATTAGCAGCAGCCAGAGCCACCATCTTGCAACAGAAAATCTGATTTTAAGAAGCATGAAAAGAAAAGCTAATTACTCACTATTAACATTTTAAGTGTGTGCTAGCAATGAGGGCCAGTACATTGCTGACACTTTGGGTGATTCAGAGAGGTCCAAGCAGCTTGGCTGGTGCAGAAGAATTTCTGTACTGCCAGCAGGGCTGGGGGCCAGCACAGGGATTCCCGGGACATGAAGGTGGCAAACTGCATTGGATGGCTCAGTGCCACCACCCAGGTCACAACCCTTCCTCCAGCAAAGCTTAAGGTTTTTTAAACCCTCCTAATCAACCCAAGAACTACCTGATGTTGCTGTGGGTGAAAGGCAAAATCCAAACATGTTCATCATTTTCTGTCACCTTTTGCAAACCAGCAGCCCCAGCCCAAGCTGTGCCTCTGGTTCCATTCTCTCTCATCACATCTGGAAGGGACAGTGCATAGTGATTCCCAGTGCTCACAGATATTCATCCAGCTCCTGTAAGTCATTCCTCACCTGTTCAAACCTTTGTCATCGAAGCATTTAGAGCATGAAACCAAATTAAAGATCAACCTCTTGCTGTTACAATGGAAGAGCTACAAGAATTAGCACTTAAGCTACATTAGCAGGAGGCATTTCTAATGACAGTGCACCCACATTTATCTTTGGTGATTATTCAGGGCACACCAAGGGGAGCTCTCATTTCTGGGCACATTATCTACCAGGCAGCAAGTTTTACCTGCATCCCGTGCTGCACAGAGCACTGTGCAGGATCAGGTGTCCAGTCATCCCTCAGGAAACTTGGCAGGTGAGGTACCTGCAGGAGATCTGCTGAGGGACCTCTCCAGGGAAGCAGCAACTGAGAGGATACAGAAAACTGAGCTCAGAACAGGCCTGGACAAGGCTGGGGTGATGGATGCACAGGAAAATGTTGGTGAGAATAAAATCTGTCTGGGAGCCTTTGCCCAGGCATGGCTGGGGCACTGCTGGTGCTCCCTTTGTGCCCCGTGAAGGGAGAAGGGAGCAGACACTGGGCAGCAGAGCTCACAGAGACAGGAGTGCAGGTGTCAGTCGAGCTTTTGTCCTTATAATAAAAAGAATTCTCAGCACTACTGGCTCATGTTGGAGCAGTCTGTAAGCAGTCTGTAAGCCACTCTGCCCTCCAGCAAGGGAGGTTAATGTTATTCACTCCAGTCTGCAGAGAAGGACGCAAAACCATGGAGAGGTTATGGGCCAGATAACCAAAAATGGCTTTTAGTTCTGGGCACTTTCATTTTACACTGTCTGACCTCTGAAGTACTATCAGTCTGATTTTCAAAGGCATTGAGCACATCCTGCTTTCACTGACCTTAAACACAGAGACACACAAAATTAAAGGGAACTCTACAGACTTGGCCAGAGCGAGCCCATGAACCAGCGGTCAGAAAGAGGAGGAGGGAGCTGGAGGTCACCAGAGCTGAGTCACACATACACCTCTGGCCTTTTTGAGTTTCTTTTACCAAATCAAAGGCCAGCATGGTGTGGGAACAGGCAGGTACGAGCTGCCTGTTAACTGATTTGAACTGAAAACAGCAAGAAGTTTTCCACTGCCAGAGTTCAGAGGTGCAGAGCAGCACCCTCCACTCCCACCACCTCCTGGATGTCTTTCAACCTGTGTCAGCCAATGGCTGATACCAGCCCTAATGTGTACAATGGAATGACTTTTCCTCCCACTGCCCACCCCAAAAAAGATGCCCCCTCCTGCTTCCTGCTGCCTGTGTCCTGCCCCTTGAGCAGCTCCCAAGAAACACAGCCTCCCTCCGAGGACCCTGGGCAGAGCATTTGTATTCAAGAGTCAGATAATACTTCATGGATGTTCCAAAAGTTGGGTAAATTCTTTCTCTCAACCTTCATTACCTAGAAAGCTTCACAACCCCGAGACTGTAATTATGTAAATGAATAATGAGATTAGCATATCCATCAACTAACTCCTGCTCCATCCCTGTAGATACAGGGGCTTGTGGGAAACGCTCTGTGCTCAGATTCCATATCAGCAGCAGTTCCCAAGGCTGCTGTGGGAACCACCATGGTTGTTCTGACTCCTGCTCCTCACAAAAATCCAGAGTTTCACTGGGATATGGTGGGAAGATGGTGAAGCTGGGGCAGACAGCTCACAGCATCCACACAGCTTCCTGCTGCCCCGATCATCCCTGGGAGTGTGCAGCAGGCACGGGATCAGTGAGGGATGGCAAGAGGGAGCACTCTTGGGGTGTCACAGAATGTCCCAGGGTGCCACAACCCAGTCAATGACACCCTGTGGCTGATGCAGTGTCACTGTTTGGCAACAGGCATTGACGAATGATGGCCAAAGGAATGGCAATGGGAATGTGGCAGTGGCTCTGCTGGCACCAGACACTGGCTGGGAAGGGCTGAGCAGCTGGTCAGTGAGGCACACACCCTGGTACCCACACCCAAACCCATCCATGTAAACCTCTGCTGGAGTGCTGAAGAACCTGTCTGCATTCCAGGAATATGTTCAGGGAAAGGCTACGTGGAGAAATGCCTCACAATGGGAACAACCTTCCCTGCACCCGGCTGTGGAGCTGATCCTTGACTGTAATTGGGGACCTGGTAATTAGATGATGGCAAAATGTACCAGCAGCTCAGTTTTCATTCTGTGGTCCAAATTACAAACCATCATATTTTGAAAGTGATGCTGACATTCCTCAGCCAGGAGCCTTTGCCAAAAACAACTTGAGCAAGGCTTGTCTTGGCACCGAATCAAACTCGGGGCCCCAGCAGCGAAACTGAAAACATTTACACAGCTGGACCCAAATCACCCGATTTTCTAAAGAGTTTGTCAGAGCCTGAAGCTCTTGGTATATTTCTGCCTGTTTTAAAGGGGCCTGTGTTCTCACAATCCCCCAGCTCTCCACACAGAGAAAATAAAATACTTGAGGAAAAGTGGGTGGTCTTTCCATTGCAGTCCGAAAAAATAATCCAGAAAACTCTCATGAGGAAAATGCGAATGAGCCCGGTGTTCACCCAGCCCATCCACAGATGTGCCAGACATATTTCATTTGCATATATAGATATGGAAACCTCATCATTTTGCTGTACGTATGTAATGGCTAATAAATGCATTAGCAAACCACTAATGAAAACAAATTGGAGCCAGTGTCAGGAATTACGCCAGCATGAGGAATTACCTTGCTGCATTTTTTCCTATCTAAATGTCCTGACGATATTATTTTATTACATCAGTCATACCCATTGCATATGCATTATCCATCCCTCACTCCAACCAGGGCCAATTCCTCTTGGGTTCTTCCGAATCATCCTCCCCAGCAGTGTGGGCACAGGCAGGGGACAGGCAGGACAGGGCAGGGACAGGCAGGACAGGGCAGGGATGGGCAGGGACAGGCAGGGGAGGGCAGTCTGCATGGCCACCATGCATGGTCCCAGCACTTGGACCTTTCCAGAACACCACCATGTCCACCAAAAGCTGCCACACTGCTGGTGACACCCTTTCTGTCATAAGGAGTAAGGACTAGGCAGTAAGTTTCCGTTTTGTGCCTCTTTCTGTGTTTTTTCCTTGGAAACCAGGTCCTGTTTTTTCACATATGGGGGAAAGAGCCCAAAAAATTGGCTATGCTTGGTTCCAGCCTTCAGGAGGGCTGTGGGGACCTGTCTCGGTGCTGCAGGCTCAGGCTCCCCCTCCCTATCTCAGGAACAAGTCTGGCACTAGGTATTTGCCCCTGTTCCTTTTCTTTCCTGTATGCTGCCTGATTATTATTTTTTCTTATTTATAAAAGTGACAAGAGCAAATCCTCTGATGCTTTAGAGATGTCACAGAGCTGGATTGAGCTGGTTAGGGCAACTGTCCCAGACCAGAGAGTGACCCTTGACTACACACTGCCTTCACAATAGAGAGTGGGACGCCACAATTAGTGAACTTACCTCGTTTGCTTACTCTAAAGGCATCCTATTGATTACTTAGAGCCCTGCAGCAGCCAGCAGTGGCCTTGGTCACCTCTGAACAAACACAGCACACAAACTCTGCTCCCTGCCCGAGAAATTCAGTTTCTTCTTCCACCAAGATAATTAACAGCCTGTTTGACAGGAATCCCTCTTCAAAGGCCCTCTTTGCTCAGCTGTGATTGCTACCAGAAGACATAGTGGAGCCATTTTTCAGAGCTCAACTTAAATTTTTGTGGCTACATGGGGACCTCAAAATCTTGCAAAATTAATTTTTTTAAATGCAAAACCTTTTAAGTAAAAATACTTGTAATTGCAACCTAAAGCGATGTGGGATCTGTGAATGGCTCTCTGATTAATTCTTCTGCCAGGCGAGTCTCCTCTCTCTGTTCTACTGAACAAGCATACACATATTATTGGGATTAATGCTGCATAATACATAATTAATGAAACTGCATAAATATGCAGATTTGGAATTGCAGATTGACTGCCACGGCTCTGTCCCCGAGCGCTGGGGTAACGGATTGGATGTTTGTTATTACCATATTTAAAACTGTTTCCCTGTGAACATGTGCAAACCAATAACTCGGAAGGGCAGACAGCAGCAGCAACCATCTCCAAAATCCAAGGGAAGGAAGCGCTATGTACCCGGCAGGTACAGCCCAGATCCCCCTGCAATGGGGAGCAGGGACACAGGGACTGCCCTGCAGAACTCTGCCAGCCAACAGCTCCAGAGAAATGGTTTAAAAAATATAAACCAGATGTATCTGGTGCTGGGAAGCTGGAATGTGGCATCAGCATCACACAACAGGCAGGAGAGGCTGACGAGGGTGGAGGGAGCAAAGCTCATGGGGGATCTGAGTCCCACAGCAGGCACAGGCACTGGAGGTAAGAAAATATTTGGAAATCAAGACGTCTCTGGGCATTTTCCCAGGTTTTGGGGATGGGGCATCAGCAGGAGCTGGTCAACAAACAGTTCCCAGTAAGTTCCCAAATGTCCTTCGTAGCTCACCACCAATGACTCAGCCAAAGATACTGCATGGAAGATGGGAAAAGGCCATTCAGGTCTTTTGGCTGGCATGACAAAGGCTGTGCCCCCCAAGTCCAGGTTCTCCCTGCACTTTACTAAGGTAGATACAGAGATTTCTTTGGATGGCTCCTGGGTTGTGAAGCCACCAGCTGCTGGGCTTTCATGGCTGTGGGAGAGGCAGAGGAGAGCCACAAAAGGGTGGTGTTGGTGAGGGTTATCCCCTGAAAGCAAGTGGGAGCAGGAGCTTGGGATTTGCTGGTGGATTGGGCTGACCACAAGCTCTCAGGGGTACATTCCAGGTGTCCCCAGAGCAGCAGCAGGTTGCTTGTTCTGCTTCATGCTGCCTGTTTGCTCTGTTGAGGATGTCAGGATTTATTGCATGCTGCTGTTGAGAGAATTCAGGTCTCAACAAGGGAGTTTGAGCTGCAGATCTCCAAGCTCTGCCCGGGGACGACTGCAAGCATTGTTCCCATTCCTCACATTTACAGGCTCAAATTCTTACTTGTAGAAAAGGAAAAGCTTCCCCAAGAGGTGTTTGGGAGATGTTTTTACTTTAAAGTACAAGTTTCCTACGGATGTCTTCAGAAGTTTATTGAAGTGGAATAAATGAAAGTGTGAGTATGTGCTGTCTTAGGAGGGACGGGAATTGCAGCTCTGTGCACCAGAACTGCTCTGCCAGGTGCCCGACATGCCTGGGGTGACATCTGTGTGGGAGATGACATCCCTAGAGAGCCCAGGCTCATGGAGAAGCACAGCACTTGCTCCTGCAGCCAAGACAAACACCCAGGGCTCAGCTCGATGTGCAGAGCACCCATACAGGGCAGGGCACTTCTGCCTGTCCTGCTCATCCCCACCTCTGGGAGCACAGATCATTTATCCAGCACATCACCCTAGATGTGCATTTATCCAGCACATCAGGTATCCTGACCTCCCAATGCCTGCTACATCTTTAGACTGCCCCAAAAGTGAGAGAAGCATCTGTGTCCAGCCTCATCCCTCTCTCCCTTCTCACTCAGCACCACTTCTCCAGCCACTTACCCCCCCATATCCCCCAGCTTCTCTGTCAGGGAAGTAAGTGAGAAGAGGGAAAGAGAAAATGTGTGTATGGGGGTCAGGTTTAATTCTTTCAGTTGAGCAACCTGGTCTCAGCAATGAACTTAACCCTGCCATGTTTCACGATGAAATATTAATTGCTTAACCAGATATCTTCCACTTTTGTTCTCAAGGAATGCATGCACCCTTCTCCTTTGCAAAATAACTCCCACTGCAAGGCCTTCAAAAAATCCCTTTCTTCTGGAAAATATCACACAGCAAAAGCAGAGCAGCAGCTTGGCCTGAGCTTTGGGAATCTGTGAGCAGCACAGTTGGAGCTGGAGAGCAGGGCCAGCCTCCCAAAGGCCAATCCATCACAATCCTCCATCAAGATGAGACATGCAAGTGAGAGATGAGACCCTCGGAAGGAGAGGAGGGGACAGGTGACCTTAATTGCTCTACAGTTATTGATAGGGCAACTTGTCTTCATGATGCAAATTACCCTATAAATAAAAGTAAAACAACTACAGGAAGCAATTTGTCGCTTTGTTAGAGTTAAAGTAGACCGAAAATTAAATCAAGACATGGGATCACTAATTCCACAGGGTTCTTCTGCAGCCTCTGCAGGCAGGGCCAGAAACATGGGCCATGGGGATAACTGAGTCACAGCTGCCTTTCATGGGCTCATGGTGAGGGCATCACCTTCCTGCACCATTGTCCTGGCCATTGACTGGTGGGGGAATCCCTGCTGTGTGGTGAACCCCCATGGGAGCTCCCCCAGCTCTGGGAGAAGACAGGGGTTGTCCTCTTACCATGCTGGGGCCAACACCCACACCCACCATGGCTCTGGTGCCCAACAGCCATGTGTCTTCTTTGCTGTTTGGTCCACGAGGTGTCCGTGAGGCTCAGAGGTGACCTGGCACGTGCCCACCAGACATGAAGCTTCACTGGCTTCCCCTGGTACCATGGTGCAGATGTGGGTTCAGCACAGCCACTCGTCATTGTCAGTGAAAACTACACTAAAAGCATCTTCTCTGACACCTTAAGTGGGTATAATTCTTGCTTTACATTTCTAAAACACCTTTTAATTTACAGATCATTGTATCCAATATTTATTTGTCCACTGAAGGAGACAGAGCGTTGCCCAAAGGATTCTTAGTAGAGGTTCTCCAGCTCCCTGATGACCACAGGCTAGTGTCCCCACTGCAGTGGGGTCTAGTGTAGTGCTGCTGCATCCTCAACCCACTGCACCCTCACCCCCACTGCTCACAGTTTTTCCCAGTTCCCCAAAGCAGTAGTAATGTCCCGTCCTACCCCTTGCTCCCAGGGCAGCATCTGACAAGAGCAGGGCAGAGGGAGCAAGCAGGCAGAATCGGGGTTTTGTCAGTTGGCTGTGCCAGGGAAATCGAAATGCATTATTTTGTCACTAACTTGCAGCTTTTCTCAAAATACTGGCAGCCACAGAGATTTTCCCCAGCCCCAAAGGAGCACTTTTAAGTGCTTCATTTTAAGAAGACACTTCTTTCCCCAGTCTTTTTTTTTTTCATTTATTTTTTGTGTTTGTTTTCAAACCTGTCAGAAAACACTGATATTTCCAAGCTTTGTTGCTGCTGCTGTTGTTG
>QUSF01000030.1:2693660-2721839 GCA_003676055.1 Chloebia gouldiae
CCCACAAAGACTGACTAGGTGAGGGCCAGCAGCCCCCAAAAACACCCTCAGGTGAGGGCCAGCAGATCCCACAAAGACTGATTAGGTGAGGGCCACCAGCCCCCCAAAACACCCCTCAGGTGAGGGCCAGCAGATCTCACAAACACTGAGCAGGTGAGGGCCACCAGCCCCCAAAAACACCCCTCAGGTGAGGGCCAGCAGATCTCACAAACACTAAGCAAAAATGCCCTGTGAGTGAGGGCCAGTAACTCCTACAAACACTGAGCAGGTGAGGGCCAGCAATCCCTAAAAACACCCCTCAGGTGAGGGCCAGCAGCCCCCACAAACACCCCATGGCTCTGCCAGTGCTCGCTGGTCCAGGCCCGTTCTCTCCCCCAGGCGTGGGCAAACAACTTGTATAGCTCACACCTCGCTCCCCACGGGCCATGCTGCCTGTCTCGGACGTGTGAGGAGATGGAAAATACACAACTTTCCCGGGTAGTTTTTTCCAGTCAGTCATTACTCTCCCTCCCGCAGTCTGAGCCTTATTTCCATGTTAAATGTCTTGCTCCTGCCTGTAGCCTTTGGCTCTGTTCTGCTTTTGCTGCAAGATTTGGGGTCCCCCCCATCCCTGGTACTTTCTCCTGAAAAGGTACTTCAGGATTTAATGAAAGCATTCACTCTTCTTCTGGATCTTATTTAAGCTCTTTAATCTCTTCTGTAACTCATTCTCTTCATCTCATAAACAATTTTGTGGCTTTCTTTAACATCTTCAGGATCCCTTTACAAACCCTGACACCAGAGCCATGGGCAATATTCTGGTGTCCCTCTCACCTAAGCCAGGCAACTTTACTGTGCCATAAAATCATTGCACTGCTTCTACTAACTACTCCTTTCTGTGCATCCCCTGAATGAATTAGCTCTTTATCACAAGGTCAGGGCACTATGCCTGTGGCCTGTGTCTGCTCAGACGCTTTGCAAAGTTGTTAGGGAATGTGAAACCATCTCCTGCTCTGGCAACAAATCCATCATTCTTGGCCAGTATGAGAGAGACTATTTCGTATTTACTTACATTAAAATGCATTTTATTTCAATGAGCACATCTATCTTTCATAAACATTCTCAACTGGTATCTACTATACCCCAATTCCTCAGCTCTTCATCAAGTGGTCACACTTAACTTCTGAGCAGGACTGATGTCCACACTCACATCATCCAGGGGAATCTCAATCCCTTGCACACTCTTGTAGCACAGCCACTGCCCTCACAAAGTTTTAGCCTCAGTTCCAAGGTTTATTGAACATGAGCTTACAGCCCAGTGATCCCAGCCAGGTGTTCAGCATTCCTGGGTATTCCACAGCTCACCACAGTCATCACAAATCCGTCTTAACTATCTCATCCATGTCTCGGACAGTTCCCTCCTCTTCAACTCAAAAATCCATGAACATGTGAGTTTGCTGGGGACAACTACATCTGGTTCTTTAGTTCCCCTTTCTCATGAATAAAGCAGAATCATTCATCAGTGATTTCAGCTCAGGCACCCACGAGAAAAGCCACATTTTCTCCTCAGCAATGGACAAACAGGCTTCTTGCCTCTTGCTAGGCCAGGACCCAAAACCCCCATGTGGAAGCACCAATAGACAGCCAAGATAAGAAGGCAGCTGCCAAGTCCCTGGATCTGCAGTTGTGGGATGCTTAGGACTTCCTCCTGAGTGTCTTTTCCTTCAGAGCTTTTCATTCAATTAACTTCATAAATTGTTACTTTATCTGTAATTAAATATTTGTGTGTTTGAGCCTGGTACACACCACAGTTCATGTTGTGTCCAGCATCACCAGGGACCAGAAGGGGTGAGACCAGCTGAATTTAAAGGTGATGGAGACAAAGCTGCCCATGGCTCATCTCACCCATGTCCCCACTGCAGTTCCACAGTGCTGTTCATCCCCTCCTGATCAGAGAGGAGAAGGTGTGGAGCTGCTGGTGCAGGGCTTGGATGCACAGGATTCCCAAACAAGCAGTGGGAGTCTCCAACAGCAGATACAGAGACAAGGCAGCCATTCCTGCAGAGCTTCCAGGTATTTCCAGATTGTGCCAGTTTTATTTTAAAGGGAAAAGGAAATAGGATAGAAAAGGTGCAGGTGAGGTCAGGAGCATCTCTGTCCATTGGAGACCACCATGAGGAGCCAGGAACAGGCTCCCCTCAGAGAGCTGCTGTCACGCCAAAACCAAGAGAAAGGAGATAAAACCCCAGGGGATGAGGCGGGGACGAGCGAGAGGAATGGGCAGGACAATTACATTAACTGAAACAATGTGTTATATTTTAAACATTAAAAACTTATGACTCTACATGGCAAGTACCTGATGCAGCAAAGGAGGAGAAGGAAACTGAAGCTATGGTTAAACAATGCACAAGGCATCGGGGTCTGGTTTGTATTAAATCCATTTGGAGTCTGAGTTTCTCCTTTGACAGCTGGCCACGCTGCTCAAAGGGAATAAGAAAGTTTTTGTTTTTTAAAAAAGATGTGTAATGGGTTTCTTATGTACTAGAAAAGAAACGCTCTCTGAGCTGGATCACCTATTTTCTTGTCAAAAGACTTCGGACAAAATGCAATCATGAATAAAATGCCTCATGATTTTTCAAAGGGCTCTTTTATTTGAAGTCAGCTTTTCTGAAATGGGAGGCAGGACTGGGTAGTGCAGCTCAGGGCGGGAGGCAGCTCTCATGCCAGGCCTGTGCTCCGGCCTCTCCAGCCACACCATGCCGGACCCAGGACCCGCTACAGCTCCGTGCTGGGGAACACTTTGCTGAGATCCAGGAGAGCTGCAGCCAGACTGGCTGGCACTGACACTGTCCCCTCTCTGAGCCACCTCCAGGGCAACGCCATGGGGAGCTCATTGATCCCCTGCCACTGGGATTCACCCCCTCAGCTGCATGAGCATCAGTCCCCACGGTCTCTCAGCCTGTCTGGAAAGGCACGGCCACCCAGAGCAAGGGGGCAGCCCCAGCAGCACAGGCCAGAGCTGTGTGTCCCTGAGGGCACTGGTGGTGATGCTGTGATCTGTGAGCAGAGTCAGCACCCAGCACAGCACTGGGGCTCCAGGAAGCTTCAGCCTCTGAGGACCGAATCTGGGCTGCAAATGTCTCCAGAACAAGTTTTTTCACAAAGATTTATCTATTCCTGGCTCCTCAGGGGATTTCCTGCTCTGGTGCTGGTCGAATCCAGGGAGCACAACTTGTCATTAACCACTGTGCCATTGCTCGGGCCATCATCCTCCCAGCCCTGTCTCAGCTCCCTCTGGGTAGCGTGGTGCTCTGAGGGGACATGAGGCAGTGCAGAGACTGGGGGTGCACCACTGTCATCACCTCCCTGGGTCTGAGACTCTCACAGATCTTTCATAAATCCACGCAAACTTGAGAACTGTTTCTGGCTGTTGGTGGGTCTGGGGTTTTTCTTGACTCTTGCCAGTTGTTTATGGACGGAAGATTTTCAGCCCTTTGTCGTGGACACCCAGTGGCAGTGAGGACACTGGAATTTTAATTGTTCAAGAGCTCTAATAGGTGTAATAGCCTTGTGTGTTACATATGCATTAATTAAGTAACACTGCATTTAGCTCCAAATCATGCGGAAGGCGCGTGCTGTGTTTGCACAGACATAAATATCTCCTCAGTTAGAGCACAGGCAAGCAGCTCTGCTCCCTTTGCACTGCAGTGCTTCCACTCTGGGGAAAATGGGAGCCTTGGAAAGCTTATCCCTGGGTAGTCCCAGTTCACTGGGTAGGAGCTCAGCACATCCACATCTCATCCTCTCAGACAGGCTTTCCGAAATCTGGTTTGTGTCATGCCAGCACTGGGAGAGCCTCTGCAGCGATTCACACCTTAACCCCCAAGCAAATGAGCTGGTATCCTATTTTGGGGTCCCCTTGTACCCAAATCTTTCAGCCCTGCTCTTTCACTGCAAAAACCCTCCTTGCAGCAATCTGTAAGCATTAAAAAAGTGTGGAGAGAAACTGCAAGAGGAAAGAGGAAACAAAAGGATCTGGCATTGTCAATGTAAGGTATTCTCATCGTGATCCACGGGGAACTTTCATGGCTTAGACGGGAACATACCACCAGGTCATCAGCAGAGGGCTGCTTGTGTCAAACCCCAGTATTGCTGCTCTCACTTTGCTGCTTCAGTGCAACCTGGTTCTGAAGCAAAAGGTGAAGTTGGAATCCCACGTGTTGGATGAGCTCGGATACACAGGCTGGATAAATATTTGGAAGAGTATTCGCTTTCACTAGGCAACATTATGCAATGTGGATTAATTATATGGAGTATGGTTCTGACTGGGCTTTGGATGATTAAAGCTGTTCTGGAATTCCAGAGGATTACTTAAATGTGCAGCATTAGTGGAGGTAAAACATCTTCAATATCCTTTTCCTGCAGCCTCCATTTCCTTGAGAGAAATATGCAGATTAGAGCTCAGAATTAATCTGCAGAGACTCCGAATTGGGCTTCTGCCCCTAAAGAGTATTGGGAGGTGTGGAGCAAGGAGAGGGAGGGTTCTGGGAAAGGGGAATACTGAGGAAGAGACATTTTAAATGTTTGTAAAACAATCACAAGAAACAAGCTACTTATTCCACATGTTTTAGTCTGGGAGAAAAGAGCCTAGATGCAGGCACAGTAAGTGCAATCTATATGTGTAATTAAGAAATGATTTCCTGAGATCTTCCTTAAAACACGTCTGAATACAGATCAAATTTGCATAAATAACTTATGCCTTTCACTTTTTCCTTGTGGAAAACACGTAACATTGCCTCTTGCTTTCTGGTTTCCAGAGCCTGCCTGGCTCAGAGGAGGATTTGCCATATTACACGATTCTTCCCAATTGTAATCAGCCTTAAATCTGAATAAAAGCAGCAAATGGCTGACTGGCACCCAGGCTTCCCTCCCTCCCTGCCCCCATGGCAGCGGCAGCAGCAGCTTCGAGCGGGAAAAGACACGACTGCAGCGCTGGGTTTGCATTAGTATTCATGGAGCATCCGACTCCAGAGAGGATTAATAGACTCTGATGCCTAATATCCTGGAGAACAATTAATTTGCCCACAGTTTTGTCATGGTTGAAAGTCAAATGCTGGAACAGATCGATGCACTGAGCTGCAAGTTGAACACTGCAACCTTCTGCTGGAGCTGAATTTTAATTTTCCCATCATCATTTCCCTCCGTTCCCAGCACACCAGTTTTCTAATAGATCTAAAAGCCTCTTACCTTCTTCCATCACATGTTGGGCTTCATAACAAAAGTCCACGTTGATTGTTCAAATATTAGAGCCTTGTATTGCTCTCCATTACGGGATTAGAGATGTTCGAGGCCCCTTGTGTTTTGACCTTTTCCTGTCTCGTTTCTCTTTAAATGGTATGAAAAATGCCAACCTTCTGTAATTAAAGCCAAAATGGAATGCAGGAATAAAGCTTTTTTCCTTGAAATTATTCAGTATTTAGGTTCCCGTTTTGATAGAAGTGTTTGTGCAGAAATCAAGGCTGGGGTTTATCAAAGCTGGGTCAACAGACCCATTGGGAAGGGCTGGCAGCTCCATATCCAGCCCCTGGAGCCTGCAGCAGCCAGAGCTGTTGCCCGGCTTTCACTGGCCAAGGAGCTGATTCCCTGTTCCACCAGATCATCCAGTGAGTTTGTGTAAGCCACTGACTCAGTGCACACAGGGGAGAAAACATATCAATAAACAGGCTCAGATGGTTGTCGTGGGGAAGTAATGTAAGCACCAGAAAAAATTACTTATATATATATGTGTGTGTGTATATATATATAAAAAGTGTCCAGATGTCCCCTTGGGCACAGCACTGTGCCTGGGTAGGGAGCTCTTGGGCAGCCCTCCTGGCCCTTCCTTTCAACTCAGGGCTTCACCTCTCCCTGGCAGCAGCTCAGAAAGCTCTGGACACATGGGAGGGTTGATAGAGACCCTGGAGCAGGGCTGGGAGCAGGAGTGGGCCATCTGGAGGCACTTCCCTGCTGCCCTCCCTCCATTTCTCTCAGGGGAAATAACAAAGTGCTGCCAGAGACAGGTTTAAAGACTGACATGAAATGAGTTTACAATGGTGGGAAGGCATCAAATCCCACCAAGTGCAGACTGTGCCCATCAATGTCCTCAGCCTCAACCAGAGCTCAGCCTCCAGCCCCTGGGGCTGGATTCTCCAGTCCCTGCAAAGGGGATAATTCCTTTTAGCCAAAATCCTTCACTACAGCAGGCAGTAGAGCATCCTGTCCCACTGCCCATGTGAAAACACCTTCCTGCCACACTGGGCTTGTGACACATCCTGGCACTGCTCCTCTCATGTACCATCAGGGAAGCTCCCAGCATAGTGCCTGGCTTTTCCCAATGAAAAAAAAAAGGGACATAATGGGTTAAGGGCAAGACTGTATGACTCTTCCCAAGCTATTGTGCTGTTCCCTCAGCATTTCTGATGTCCAGGCTTTTGTGGTTTAATTATGGTCTGCTCCAAATGGTCTCAACCAACAGATCAATATACAGGAACATTAGAATTGTTAATCTGAATGGGTGATTTGAATTTAAGTGCAACTTCAATTGAATCATTTTAGAAATGAAACGACATGTGCGGGCCCTCCTTTTCCTCTCCCAGTGCAGCAGCTCCAGCGCCCCATGGGGATCACAAAACTCCCTGACATGCACATTTTCCTTCAGTCAAGAGCTAAGCCCTGTGAGCTCCTGGATCATGACAAAAGTGGGAGTTTAGCAGCCTTTCCTACAAGCATGGTAATCCCAAATCCAACAGTGATTAACTTGGACTCGAAGCTCACAGCAGAAATTAATTCTAAATCAGGGTCCTGGAGCTGTGTCTCTCCAAACCTTTTCCAAGGCTGATTGCCGATGTATGAGCAGGCAGAAAATGACCCAGATGTCTCAACTTTCCTAATTCACCCAGGAATTCTGCCAGCTTCAGGGGCTGCCCTGCTGCCTGCCTGGAGGGCACAGTGCCACTGGGCAGCTGCCAGAGCCACTGGAGCCACGGGAGTCGCAGGAAGCACAAGGATTCCCCAGTGCCACAAGCATCAGCTCTCACAGCTTCTGGCCAGGATTGATCTTACATCCTAGAGTCACCCTGGACATCAACAAAATAAACCAGAAGCACATAAGGAAATGTATAGGGCAGAGTGCCTGGGTGCAATTTTTGCAAGTAAAGCTGCATGAGCTTTGGGGTGATCTTATTGCAGCCTTCAGTAGCTGAAAGGCCTGACAAGAAAGGAGAGAGACTATTTGCAAAGGTTTGGAGAGACGGGGCAAGGGAGGATAGATTCATACTGAAAGAGGGAAAAATTAAGTTAGATATTACAGAGAAATTCTTCCCTGTGAGGGTGGTGAGGCTTTGCCCAGAGAAGGTTTACCCAGAGAAGCTGTGGCTGCCCTTGGATCCCTGGAAGTATTCAAGGCCAGGCTGGAACCTCATGTAGTGGAAGGTGTCCCTGCCCATGGCAGGGTGTGGAACTGGGTGATCTTTAAAGTCCCTTCCAGTTCAAATTATCCTGTGATTCTATGATTCTGTGGTTCAATAAACTTATTAGTCTAGAAAAATGAAAATGAAAGCATTCACCAATCTCCTGTAACAGTAACAGATTGGGTCTGAAGCTCTGCTCACATACACATGATTTTTCTGACTGTCACACATACATCCAGCTCTCATTTCATTTATCAGCCTTGAAGTGCTCAGATATAAAGGTAATTCAGCTTCCAAGCACAAGTTTCTGAGACTTTCTACAGCCATTTCAGAGGGACCACATTTCAGAAAAAAGTCCACAGATGAGGGCCGAACTTGAGGAGCCTCTGCCTGCCCTGGGCCACTCGGATGCACTGGCAGCTTTCCTCCTAGCAAAGGAAATCTGCAATGGGCTTGTGCAGAAAAGCCAGGGAGCTTTACTGGACAGGGAGCTGTGCTTGCTATGTGAAAAAAAAATGGGAAAAGAAGGACTTTGAGGAAGCAGAAAGAAAGGGCAAAGGTCTGTCTGTTCTCTGTGACTCTGGCAACCAGACCTGGGTCTGCCTTTGGAGAGGTAAAAGCTGGACTGAGACCCGAAACTCAGCCCTCGAACTCAGCTACTGCTTTTTTTTCTGTGACAGATTAAACCAAACATTCTTCTTGGTGTTACTTTGTTGGCCAATGCATCAGCCTGACTGACAAGCACCGACTGCATCCTGAGAACAATCTGAAGGCAACCCAGGGAACCCACCCAGATGGTGCTCAAAAGCCTTGTGGAGCAGAATGGGCTCTGCTCGACGCAGGGATTTCGCAGCAGGAACAAAGGGAACTTTGCAAACAGAGCTTTGAAACCCAAGTCATTTTATCCAGTATGCCTGCAGGAAACAAGAATCCATCTTCCAGCACAATCAAACACAGAGCTGTGCATGGGCATAATTATTAGGGGAATGATGGCAACAGCAGAGGAGCTCATCAGTCAGAAAGCTGCATAATTCCTAAACTGTCTTTTATGCTGAACCACCTGGATTTAAAGTAATATTTGGAGAGAAGATGAATGAATCCTCCTTCCCAACATGCTTGAAGTCACACCAGCAGAAGGGTCACTGCAGATATCAGATGTGCCTGCTCTGCTCCACTCTTGGGCACACTCAACTGTCCAACAGCTCTGACAGGCCTTCCCTCCTGTCCCTCTCCTTTGTGGGGATGTTGAAAACCAGAGAAATTGTGAGTTTGCTTTTGGAGCATTTCTTTAGGATCTATGCTCTTCATTCCCAATCTGAGCCATAGCTGTGGGCAGGCAGAGGCTGTGGCCAGGAAGAAGCTACAGGCAGGCAGAGGCCAGCTGTCACTGAAAAGATTTGCTTCTGTGATTCTCCCTCCACCTTCCTAAAGATGCCACACATTGTTCACAGCTCAGCAGCTCTCTCCAAGGCTGTCCTGCCTGGGAAAAACAGGATTGTTTAAATAACAGAGCAAGGCTCTTGGCTCTGCTGGATGCCATTAAAATGGAGACATGGAAAGGCTCAATCTGGTGGGACTCCCACCACCCTTGTGCCAAGGCTGGGCCTTAGTGCCAGCCCCTGCCAGCCTTGGGAGGGCATCCCAACACCCACCTGAGCTCCAGCACCCGAGGACGGGTGAGTGAGCTCTGCTGAGTGGGGCTGCCAGAGTGCAGATTGGCAGTTGGCAGGAAGAAGAGCTCAGAATATGCCAAAAAGGCCAATTCCAGCCCTCTCACCAAACCTGCCAGAAGAAGGAGCCCCATCCAGGCAGGGATGGGTGCCTTGCAGATGTTCGGCTGCCTGCTCGCAGCTGCAGGGGACCTGCACGGATGTGGCTTGATGAGTACTTTCAGCTTCCTCAAAACTGCTGCGAGAATCTCCTCTAATATTTAAGACTCTCCTTTTTTAAACATTTCAGTTTTGTGGAGAACGGAGAGCTCTGTCCTGGGGAGCTCATTCCGAGGGAAGAGTGGGATTAAGAACTTCAAAGTAGACTTCTCCCCTGTGACAAGTTCTTAGAAGAGACCCTGTCCAGGAGTTATCACATCTCTCCAGCAAAGGAAAAGATTTGCCATGAGAATCCTTCTGGGCTCAGGAACTTGTGCAGAGGCGGGGATTTCTGCCAGCAGAGGCTGCTCTCCAATGGGAAGCACACCCTCCTCCCGGAGGTGTGAAATCTCCAAGGAGGGCAGGCTTCTTCCCACGTGGCAGCCGGGGAACATGCCAGCAGAAGCATGTGCTATTTTAGGAAGGCAGGAAAGGAATGAAAAGGCTTTCAGGGGACTGAAAAGCCAACATGGGATGGATGGAAGGATGACAACTGGCTCCAGCTGAAAGAGAAAAACTGATGGGCTGCAGAGAAGAGAGGGAAAATAGCCTCTGAGTGTGGGAAAAGATTCCTGTCCCACTGTGCTGCTTCCCTGAGGTTCACACTGAGAGGTGGGACACCACAGCCCAGAGCTGGCCCCAGCCCCAGCAGCATCCCAGAGGATGCCGCACCCTGTGGCAGACAGCCTGGTGAGGCAGTGCCCGTGCAAGCTGGCAGGGCTGTGCTCTTTGCCTGTGTGGCTGTTCTGGGCTGTCCAGAGCAGGTGAGGAGCAGCAGGCCAGGTATTGGCTAGTCAGAACAGCTACAAAAACACCAACAGGGAAAAGCCCTTTTGTCTCCTGTGTCTGCTCCAAGCCTTACCACAGGCCCCTTGGTGCAGGAGAATTCAGAGAGTTTCATATTTTGTTATCACTGCACAGCATCCTCCTTGGTCTCTTCTCTTTTGTATTTGCCTCCAAAACCACTCTGCTCTTTGGGAATCTCTAAAGCAGCCTTGGATACAACAGGCTTCTCAAAAATAGTTTCCTGTCCTGCAAACAAATGATCCACAGCAATGAGGCTTCCCTGGCAGAAAAGTGAGTGAGAGGGTGACCATAAGCTGGAAATTCCCAGGGAGCCCTGTCAGGAGGCCTTGTCACTGCTCTGGAGACCTTCTTGGGTCAAGAGACAAGGCATAGCAGATGCTGGAAAGGTCTTCTCCTGTCAGGCACTCTGCCCTTGTTGGGTCTCTTCACACCCAAGGCAGACCACAGCAACAAAGAACTGTAATTTGAGTATTAGACCCCAATATTAGACCCCTAATGTCATTTGAATATTAGGCCCCGAAAAACTGCAGAGCTGAACAAACAATCTGCCATGAATATTTGATCCTTTCTTTCCATTACCAGACTGAGGCTGCCCTAGACCTGCTCATTATCCAGCAGGATTAATGCAGCACTTTGTAAGCTCAGCGTGGCACTGGGGGTGCTCAGCTCCACCAGCAGCCACCACTCCACCTCTGCAGGTGACAAGTGCAGGTGCCAGCGTGGGGGCAAGGACGGGGCTGCCTGAGCCAGAGCGGTGCCACCTTTGCTGGTACCACTGTGGGAGAGAAGAAGAACCCGGCATGAGGGGTTTGGGTGAGCAGCCCCTGAGAAAAATGGTTTTAGTTTATCAGTTTGTCATAAAACAAAACAATATCAGCTTCTGATGGCTGTGGAGACTGGGGGTAAAGATTCAGGGCTGCTGCATGTTCAACATCCCAGTGGCAAGAAGGCTGTAGAGGAGGGGACAGTGGAGAGGTGAGCATCCTGCACCAGGCTTCAGGGGCTTTTTTGGCAGGAGGTGGTAAAACTTTTGGGGTCAAAAGTTTTACTCAATAATCTTGGAGGTCTTTTCCAGCCTTAATGATTCTGTGATTTCTATGATTACTGGCTCTCTGGCGAGGTTTTCCACATCCCAGATGGGACAGGTAATGAGAGCACTTGACTGCTGAACTCTTTTTGACATCTCTGCTTTTGCTCTTCTGCAGGAAAAAGAAAGCAAATCCATTCTGATTTCTGTGGAATTCACTCCTCACCTCTGGGTGGTGTTTTAGAAATCAAAAGTAAATCCATTATTTTGCTTCTTGTCTAAGGACTCGAAGCCTTTCACAGATGTTAAGGCCACTTATAAGTGAACGGATTTGTATTTCAAGCTCCTGGCTGTATTTTTCATGCGTTTTAAGCACTGACAATGGGAGAGGTAAATGCACTAACTCAGCAAGGATGCTCTCACATACCAGGATTAGACAAGCAAAAAGAAGCAAATGTATCTCTCCCTGTGCCCTGGTCATCCTAAGGGCAACTTATCTCCAAAATACTCTCTTAAAAATCTCCCAGTGTATCTGGAGCTTGCAGGTTCCTTTCTTCCCTGGAAGAACCTTTACTAATTCTCCCTGCTTCTCATTTGTGGAGGCTGGATAGAGGAGAGAAGAGCTGCTCTTTTTCCCCCTAGTGTGATATTCAGCCACACTCTGGGCTTAGTCTTCATCTGTGGTGTAATTCCATTTCCCCTCTGGATGATGTGCTCTCAGGAGCCTGCCTTGTGCATAAAAGATCCATGATGGGGAGTCGCATCATACATTCTTTTTTTTCCATGAGCAGGTGCAAAATATAATGTCCCTGATTTTCAGGATCTGATTAAACTGTCATAGATGTGGAGCAACCTCAATAACTCCCAGCGCCAGGGAGGGATGGCTTATTACAGCACTGCACCCTCCTATGCCAGCAGAAAGCATCTCTCAGCATTTCAATTACAAAGCCCTATCCTCAGGATTTGTTTATTTAAATTGGAGGAATTTGGTGCTCCTGGAAGCCTGTAATCCACAGGCTGGAGCCCAGCAGGCACAGCTGGACCCTGATCTCCAAGAGGGGCTGCTGGTCCAGAACAATGACATGCAAACCTCACGGGCAGACACTGGCAGTGGGAGCACCCCCAGCAGGTCCCAGCTCTTGGTGCCTCCAGCACTGGGGTTTGTCCCAAGCTCTCCCACACATCCTCTTTTGTGCTCACTCATGCAGCCACAGCTCCTCTCCCCAGCCTTGCTCTTTCCTTCCTCCAACACCAGAACTGCCTGGGCACAGATTCCCAGCAACAGCTTCCGGCACTCCCTCACTTTTGCTGAAGTTCCCCAATGATTCACCTGTCTCAAAAAAAAAGCATTTATTTTTCTGTTCTCCAGATATTGGAGCACCAGGATAAAAACAAGAGGATGGGAACCTCCTTGAGTTCTGCAAGAACTTGGACTATGCAGTGGCCAATTTGAGGAGCTGGTCTCCAGGGGAGGGAGAGGCTGAAGCACAGGGAGGGAGAATTCCCTCTGATGGAAACAGTGACAGGAACCAGCTCTGTGTTTTGGAGGAGGAAACCCCCATGTCAAAGGGGGTGACAGCAGGACCCCAGAGCCAACAAGCCACTGGGGCAGGGGCAGCAAGGGTCACAAAGCACACTGAGCTCAGCCAGTCTTCACTGCCTTCCCTTCGCTGCTTTTTGGCAAAGCTGTTTCCAATATTGGAATTGAATGCTTAACTGTTACACTGATGGAATAAATTAGACTGAACCTTTTATCCTGAAATCTTCTCCATAAGAATGAGACATCTGAGGGCTCTGGCACGCTGACAGGTATTCCCTTCCCCGGGGGCTGGCAGAGGGGTCACAGATGTCCCTGGCTGACGCCAGCCGGGGCAGGGTATCCGCGTTCCAGCGCTCCAGCGCGTCCCTGCCCGGTGGGATGGGCTGGCCTGGCACGGGCACGGCCCAGCTGCAGGAGGGATCGCCCTTGGCAAGGGATCAGTAGCATTTCTCTGGCAAGTGCCAGCACGATGGAAGCAGCCTGTGAGGCGCTGTGCCCGCCTTGCTCCACGACAGGAATTAGCCAGATAATTGCTCTGGCTCCCAGGGTGTCCTGGCCACCCAGAGGTGCAGCACTGGGCAGGAGCTCTGCTCCAGCACTCCCAGGACATTTTGCCATGTCCTTACACAGTGCAAGGTTGAGCCAGGCTGGGTCCTAGACCAGCCTGGCTAGTCCAGAACAATGTACTGCACTGGTGTCAAAATCCTCTGGCAAGCTGCCATGCCATGGCCTCGTTTCATATTCAAAGGTAGATGCTCCGACGCTGGAGCTAAAAAACCCCAACTATTCAAATTAGCAATCAGCACCAATGATTGCCCTCCCATCCCATCCGTGTGCTGAAACAGGAGCTCCAGTCCCTGCACACAACCACTGAACACATGCTCAGCATCTGATTCCGAAGAAGGCTTCGGCACCATGAAAAGAACAGGGAGAAGGTACGGCAGAGTGGGAGCTGCCATCTGGGCTTGCATCTGCGCGTTTGCCAAGGCGCAGATGGAGGATCCTTTTCTCTGACTTGGATTTGGCCCTGGAAACTGGGGGATGATAGAATGAAGAAGCAGCTCTGCCTGGAGCCTGGTCACTCTTTGGGACTCAACATTAATGCCAAGTCTGTGAGGCTCCTGTGACCAGCACTGGGGGAGGTGCCAGGTCAGGGTCAGCTGTGGGGACAGTGGCTGGTGACACGGCCCCTCTGCCAGCACTGGAAGTGGTACCATGGGTGCTGGATGGGGAGACACCCCACCATGAGTGACCTGCCACTGGCACCCAACACTTCACTGTGCAGCTAAAGATGCACTTTGCTATGGTGTGTCTGTACCACGAAGTGACTTCCTCACCTTCAAGAGGCTCAGGGCTCTCTTGAGTCCATGGAGTGACACCTGGCTTCCAAGTGACACAGGAAACAAGAACATGTCTGACTGAGAAGAACAAGGGTATTATAGGAATAAGGAAAGTTGGTGCCACTGGCAGGAGGAGCTTGGACTCTGAAGATGAAATAAGGAGGGGAGGTCATTGCTACAAGCAGTGAGGCCTTTTCTCCAGGTCAAGGGCTGGAGTCAAGCTATGGGCGGAACGTACATGTGCTGTAGCAGGGGAGGTCTGGGCAGGAGCCAAACCTGTCTTAAAACACATATAGAAAATAACAACGGCTTGAAAACACTTGCTAGTTCTCCTTTCCTCCTCCAAGGATGACATTCTTGGCTCTCCTTCTTTAAGTCACACATTACCTAAATTCCTCCTGTTTTTCTTACCCCATTCATCCCCAATCAGGTTGGGATCTGGGGGTCCTTTCCTGAAGTTATTCCTTGACACCAAAGAGAAACAGTTCTGAAGTGGAAAAGGATGAGAGATGGTGGAGGGGCAGCCCAGGAAGCGTGGGCAAGGGCTGCTGCAGACACCAGCTGCCCACAAGGCTCAGCACCCCAAGGCTCAGCACTCCCCTCCACCACGGGGGCCCTGGTGCTGTTCAATGATACCCAGCAACCACTGGAATTACCCTAGTGTCTCCTGTGCCCCATCAGCAAGAGGCAGAGCAGGAACAGCTCTGGGAGGACAGTGGCAGGACATTTTCTGGTGAACCATGCAGTACCAAGGGGCTATCCCGTGCTCAGTAATTCCACAAACACATAGGATCACTCCTTGGCACAGGAAGGTGCGTGTTTGTCACCAAGTTCCCCGCCTGCTGTTCCAGCATGTGGCTTGGTGGGTGTGGTGACTCCCCAGCAAGAGAAGGACTTGCTGGCCTCCCTTACCCTGCTGAACTCCCAGGGGTCCTGTCTGCTCCTTCAGAGCTCATTCTTCAGTGGAAAGAACCCACCACAGAATCCTCCGTACCAAAAAGCCAATTCCAAACGAAAAGCCTTGGGGAGGCAGAAGCCTGAACAGCCAGATCAGTAGCAGACAGGAGGAATAGTGACACAAATTGGAGAGAGTTTGAGCCCTTGTAGTGCTGGGCTGGGCTGAGGCAGGACTCAGTCCCCAGGCCGGGAGCAATGTATTTGCTGGGCCACGTGCTTGGGGAGCTCAGAATGCCTCACTCAGCCAAGCAAAGCTGCAGCACCTTGACACATGTCCTGTACCCACTGCATTTTGTGAGTCTAATTAAGTGCAGGAGCAGAAATGGTGGAGCACAACAGAGTGCTTGGAGGCTGGCTGTCCACAAAAGCTTCCTCAGAGCCGGATTGTTCAGATGAAGGAATGATCTCATGAGCAGATGGGAGAAAGGCTTTGCTTGTTCCACAGAAATCTGGCCTAGAGCAGACATGAGGAAAGGCAGCACAGAAAACCATTGTGCTGGAGTGTGAGAATGGAGCCAGCAGCCGAGGGGGGAAGGTGTCGGGGGCTGTCCGCTCCCAGCAGCAGCACAGGAGCATCCAGGCAGCCGACACAAGCCTCTGACTTGGCTGTGAATCTGGCACCAGCACTCAGAGGGGGAATGGGGGAACTCCACTGGGCACTGCATCCACTTGGTGACGAGTGCTGGCAAAGGAGAGTGCCAGAGGTGCCACCTCCTGCACCACAGGACACACTCCCAAGGGGCTCAGGGACATCACAAAGCCCAGACAGGGAGAGAGATATTTGCAGACAGCAAAACTTGGGGTTTTTTCTTCTTTTAAATAAGGTTAATTATTTATTCATGCACAAAACACAGGTTATTGTTTGCTAAACAAATCTGTGCGCCAGTCTGTGTGCAGCTCTCTGTACGTGCCAAACGCCCAGTTTCTGAACAAATTGTGCCTCTGTTGGTCCAGAGAGTGTGCTGGGCTGGGCTGGGTTTGTTGTGGGCCCTCAGTGGGGTCAGATCCATCCCAAGGGGGCTGTGGGAGAGGAGAATTCACTGTGGAGGGAAGAAATGTGCACCAGGGCTGGGTAGGAGCAAGGAGCTGCCAGTGTGTCACAGGCACCACCATCCAGCAATGCCCAGGACCCAGCCCAGGCAGCAACGATGGAGCACCCGGGGAGGGCTCAGCTGCTCCAGCTCCATCCAATCCCATCCATGGAACCATCTCAGAAACACACACAGGAACACCAGGGTCTCTGCAGCAGCCCAGGCACAGAAGTAACGCCTCACAGGGCTTTGTTATCACACCACATGGTTAAATGTCCTAAGCAATCTTTTTTTAAGGAAAACAAGTCTTTAGAAACAGAGGTGACCCCAGAAGCGATAAGTGAAGAGGTGCACCTGAAAGTCTGTTATCAGCTATTTGTGCCTGGCTCTGCCTCAGATTTCTCATTTCGATGTGACGGCAGCTGAAAATTGGATAGATACTGGCTTCACCTCAAACAAGACTTTCTCTTTTTGTCTTCAAGGGCAACTTAAGTGCTTTACCCTCTGAGGTCGGAGAGAATCGCAGGATGCTGGAAAAGGAGCGTTCTGGAGCGGGAAACAGAGTGCTGCTCTGCAGCACAGTTTGATAATTAAACTCCATGCTGAAGGAAGTGTGAGGGAGGCTGGCAAAGCACAAGTTTGCTTTTAACATCAGGTGCTGATGAGGTTTTCCTTACAAAAGAAAAAAAAAAAAAGTTACATTTTCAGCACCAGTGACTCCTCCCAAGCCATTTTTTGCCACCACATCTCAGGGGGACCCAGCTCAGCGAGATGCTGGTGGGACTGGCTCTGGCACCACTGAGGGTTGTCCTGGAGAGACATGCCAGGAAAGGGAAGGGAAGGAGGGGCAAAGGGCAGAGGATCACTGGGGTCTCAGCCTGAGAGCAAATCCCTCCATCCATGACAGCACAAATCACGAGGAATAAACCAGAGCCCACTCCATCCCAGTGCAAGAAGAAAGGACAGAAAAGGGACAGTTGGGATGCTGGGGTGAGAGGACAGAACTCCTACAGAAACAAGGCTCTGAGAAAGGTTCCAAAGGAGACCAAAAGAAGTTCAGTCTGACACAAGGAAATAGAGGGGAAGAGAGTTCCTGAGACCAGGCAGAGCTGGTAATGCTGTGATTCTGCTCAGACTGTCCATCCCCTGGAGGAGGGTGTGACAACCTGAGCAGTTGGAGAGCTCTCCCACCACCAAAACACCTGCATCTTACCTTAATCCCGAGCAGCATACACCACACAGACTTCCCAGCATCCAGTGACAACTAATCCACTGAAATCTTCTCTCCCCCATCTTGACTCAAGCTCTGCAGCACAAGTGCAGATTCTGAATCAATACATTTCTTCAGTCAATGTTTTTGTCTGTTTTTCCCTAGAAACACCCATCCAATGCAATGTGTGAAACACAGATGTGCTGAGTGGGAAAGCTGAGTCTTCCAGACTCATCCCATGCCAGCATCACCAGTGAAGCCTTCCTGGGAGCACAGCTGGGGAGCAATGCCATTCCAGATGTGCTCTGCTGAGGGATCCCAGTGCTTCCTGAGCAGAGGAGCCCCATCAAAACCAAGTAAATCCCTAAAGCCCTGGGTTTGCTCCATCCAGGCACACACTTCTGCCTGTATCCAGGGCTGCAACTGGGAAATGTGTGTGGATCCTGCAGCTGGAGGGAGAGAATCCCATCTGGAGAATTCTGGTGCTGCCAGAGAGACTGGGGGTGAGATGCATGCATGGAGCTGGGATGGACACCCACACGTCCTGCCCCCAGGACAGCCTCTGAATTGGCAGCAGCTTCTGAATTGCTGGGAGATCTCAGTTCCCTGAAAGCCAAACCACGAGCAGGGACATGACCTCGCTCACCCTGTCACCTGAGCAGGGGATGCAGGAGGGAAAACCCCAAGACCCAACCCTGCAGCACTGGCTCAAATTGTCCCTGTTCCAGGAAAACAGTTTCCTCTCTGCCAGCAATGTCCTCCTCCCCAGCAGCCACCAAGCCCCCTCCCCTTGCAGCACCTGAGGCACCATCCATGCTCACTGTGCAGACGAGGTCTGAGCAGCACTTCTGGATCTGCAGGAATGTTTTCCAAACAAATGCTGAGCTGCACAGACTCAGCCCAGCTCCGCTGTTTCCCACGAGACCCATTTCAAACCAGACCAAAGCCCCCTGGTCCCACTTCCCTTTATAATGAGTTGTCTATTTTTTCTGATACTTCGGTGGGAATTTTTTCCCTTTAATACCAACAGCTGACACATTATGAGTAAAAGGGAGAGTTCACAGAATAAACTTCAGTGCATTAATTATTGAGGGATATAATCCAAATTTATTTAATGAATTAATAATAAGTCATAGGGGTATTTTAATAATGAAATACTTCTAGTTGTGTTTCAATAATTACGGCTGGCTTTCATAATTACACTGCTGCAGTGAAAATAAAATCAAAATCAATTAGGTGGTAGCAATTCTGTCCCAGGAGTTTCCTGTGCAATTCTATCTAGATCAGGTTTAAAGGGACACAACGAAAATCAATGCTGGTTTAAATTTCCAGTGTGCAACTCGTTCTGTGCTTCACCGTTGGAAGCAGTCGGGGCTTCCCTGTGTGCAGCCACTTCAAGAGATCAGGACTGGGTCTCCTTAGGAGAATCTGGGAGCAGAGCTCTCAAAAACCATTCCCTTTTAAAGAAAAGTGACATCTTGTCATAGCCATTGATTCCAGGAACTGAAGCTGGAATTCTGCTGTGGCTGTCACCCTCTGGCTCTGGTGAGTGCCAAGAGTGCAGGGAGAGCTGAAGATACCCCAGTGCTTGTTCCCCACACCAATTTTATTTGTTTAGAGATAACACTGCCACAGCATTTTTCCAGAAAGGCAGACAAAATGTTGCTAATTCCCTCCCATTCCAGGGAACCTTTATCCCATGCTCCAGCTCAGCTGAACTCAGAAAGCAGCTGGGTTTCTTTAACCTTTTTTCATCTCAAGAAAGAGTGTTTGGAGCTGGGAAGAGCTCCCTATTCAGCTTGTTGAGTCAAATTGTCACTTCCAGCAGCTGGGATCCTTCCCAGTGGCTGCAGAGCCTCACAGCTGGGCGGGCAGGAAGGCAGAGCCTTTGCTGTGGAGCTCTGGAGAAACCTCCTCTTCCCCCAGCACCTGGATCCTCGCCTGGCAGGCAGCTGGGATCCCAGCGTGCCCTCAGGGTAGGTGACACCCGTGTCCCTGTAAGCCAGCTGTGGGATGGAGATGAGCTCCAACACCAGCATCTCCCAGCACAGCTGGAACCCAGGATGTGCCAACAGAGAAACACCAAGCCCCCGAGGAGCACCACCTCACTGGGGGACTTTAGCACAGACAGAACAAACCGAGAGGGTGGGAAAAGTGACCAGGAGAAGGCTGGGCACGCTGCTGCTTGCATTTTGGGGGGATTTCTGAGTGGCCATGCTCAGGTGAGCCTCTCCTAACTAGGAGTTGACTTAGCCCCACTGCAGGATGAGTTGAGCTCACTGCAGAGCCTGCCTGCCTCCCCCTCCCAGCCAGCAGCATCCAAACCCCTCTCCCTTGGCAGCTGCAAGTTCACAGTTCCCACATCTTTGAACATCTGGCTGCTCATCACAGAGGGATTTGGGAAAACATCCCATTCCCCAAAAGACATTGCAGCCAGGATTCTCCAGGCAATGGTTTCTGGGGGTCTCAGACAAGAACAATCCAAAAGCAACAGAGTAGCAGGGGCCTGGCCTGAAACAGGAAGAGACAAAGATTTTCAGCATCAAATATTAAGAGCCTTAAAACAGAAAAGGGAAAATTCAAGTACAGCATTAAGAGCAAAGTATTCACAAGCAAGAGGTCAGTCAGACAATATTTATCCAGAGGGGTGTCGTCACCAGAGGCTTGAGCACAAACAAGATGTGACACATGGAGAAGGAGGGATGAGGGACTACAGTGCTGGTGTGAAAAATGAGTTTGTGCCTGAGGAAATGTTCAGCAGTGCTGGGGACACTGTGGGTGCCTCTCCCTGACACCCAAGACATTCCTGCTCTGCTCCAGCAGCACTGCAGCTTTGGCTCCCAGGAAAAGCAGATGTGGCTTCACTGGAAATAATTATTGGCACCTTGGTATTTGTGCCCTGTGTAATTTAAGGAGTGACCAGTGTTGCCTGTGAGGAGATCACTGCCCTGGAATTATGTATCCAGGATGCAAATTCCCATCACATGTAGAACCACCACAGCTCTGTATCTCAGTGCTGGGACAGTCCCTGTTTTGGACTATACATGGAATATAATACACTGTGCTCAATGGTAGGGATCACTGTGGGGCAAACGGCCCTGATTCTGTCCTCCAAACACTTCCAAACAGGTCACCCTTGTTCTTCAGCAGCACTGGCAGCCTGGAGCTCCTGTCAGCAGGAGAGTTGACTCTAATCCTAGGAGAAAATGCATAAGAAGTCAACCTAAACCACCTCACACTCAGGGCTTTGCCATTGCTTCTGCACCTCAAAGGATCCAAAACATTCACATTGAAGAACTCGCATATTTTGCACAAAAAGAATGGATAGTTAAGTAAAAATGGGCCCAAAGTCCTGAGCTTGTATTTGTTACCTAGAGAACAGTCCCTTGGCTCACATTCCAGTGCCATCAGTTATTCCTTCCCCTGCCCTGCTTTGAGCTGCTGCTCAAACCGTGTGGACTGTCCTCTAAGTTACCCAGTGCTCCTTCTGACTCCTTAATTAACTCCAAGTCCCAGAAGAAGACACAGAGCAGAAGCACATCCCACAGACAGCCTGCAGCTGCACATTCTCACACACTCATCCAGCCAACAAGACATGGCTGCGAGGTGACACCTCGGGTGTGAAGGCTCCTGCCCCAAACCAAACCCAGGGATGTTCAGCACGTGGAGTCAGCCCAGGAAATGGGAAATACTTCTGTTTGTGCAGCAGCAGCACTGGATACCCATGGGAGCTCCCACAGCATGGGATTGGGGTGCCAGGGAGACACAGCACAACCCCCAGCCCACCCAAAATCACACAGGCAGCTCAGACCCAGCTGCAGAAGGACAGGCAGGGGAAGCCTGTCCTATTTTTCCTGTGGGACAGCCTTACTCCTCAAACATCAACTGCTTCTCTTTGAGCCCAGTTTGCATGGGAAGCAGAATTCCAGTTGAACGTGGCAGTCCTTCACAGTGAGAGTTGTTTGGTGCTGAAGCAAAAGCTGTGGATTCTCCATCCCTGAAAACAGACACAACTCACCTGGAAAAAAGGCCCAAGACAGCCTGCTCGAGCTGTGAAGTCAGACCTGACTTCAAGGCCAGCCCTCCTTTGAGCAGGAGGATGCATTTCACCTAGGATTCACGATGCCACCTGCAAGCAAGAGCCTCTGTGGGTGGTGGGTCCTCTGAAGGCACCAGCTCTGCTCCTCCATCGCTCAGGAAGGGGTCCATGTACAGATAATTGATACATTTTTAACTTGCAAATGCGGCACAAACTTCCCTCAGGAACATCTAATTCACATCTTAAGTAACAAAAGGGCTCAAATCCCTTTCTTGCCTATTTAGTCATGCTGCATTTGGTAGAAGGGAGATGAAATGCTCAGCTCAGGGAAGATCAGAGAGAAATTGTATGATTTCCACATTATAGGATAATTCCACGGCTGACTTACCCAAATGTGCAGGATGAGACGCCACACTCAGACAGCGTTCAGCATGCTGAGCTGAACTCTGGGTCTCAGAGTCAAAGGAGAAGAGAGCAAGCAGAGGGAGCAGGATTAGCAGAAAAAATAACAGATGGGGCCTTGGAGCCTTTGGGCACAGAGGAGAGCAGTGGGAAGGTGCTGAATGCAGGAGCCTGGCTGCAGTACCAGCAGGGAGGAATGCTTGAGAGGAACAAGAGGTGCCTGGCCAGGTCTGAACTCCTCCAAGGTGAGCTTACACCTGTGGAGTGCCCTCTCATCCCTCCCACCCACAGCAGCTCTGCTCCCCTCCACCCTCAGCTGCTGGTAGGGTGAGCATCACCCTCGGTGCAGGTGGAGGCTGGTAGAGGGAGGCAGCCCAGCTGCAGCCTCCTGGCAGCCACCTCTTTGTATCTCAAGTTATTTATTTTTAAGCATCTGGGCCTCTGCACTGAGGCAGATGCTGCCATTGTCCCAGTCACAACCTCCTGACCAGCCACTCAAGGGCTTTACCTGTTTCATGAGGTCTGGACATTGCCTTTCCTTCCCACCCCTTTCCTTTTGTTGAGCAAACCAAATTTTATCTCAGAGTGGAGCATCTTTCCAGAACAGAAGGCTCAAATGCTTCATCTTGACAAAGCTGAAACCAAGCCTTTGTTTTGCCAAAAATACCCCTTTCACTTTTCATTTTGTCCTGCTAGTCACCAGATTAAATCCACATTAACAAATATTGTCACTCATCCCAGGAGTACATTTTTTTGGAAAGCAAAGTGTTTGTTACAAAAAGCATCATCCTGCTCTTCCAGTCTGCCACAAGCACACGGGGAGAGGAGCAGGAGCCTTTCCCAGCCCTTGGCTCACAGTGAGCACAGCTCTCCCTGTTCACCCAGGCAGGGCCAGCCCTAATGAACCCTCCCAACCTCACCACATTTATCTCACCCCTGCTACTGGTGCTTGTGTGTTTGTTTCAGGTGTGCTCCCAATTTCTCAGAGGTTCCTGCAGCCCCCACCTGCCAGAGCTGCTGCTCCAGCCAGAGGCTGCCCAATGCCATGCCCAGCCCTTCAGGAAGCACTTTTCCACCTGGCTGTGCACAGGCAGGGAGCACAGGGGGAGGCTTTGGTCCCATGGAGCTCCTGGCTGGGGACTGTCCCTGCCATTGGCCATCCACCTCCAAAGCTGCTGCACAGAGACACTCGCAGCCACTTATCTTGCAGCCCAGTGCAGTTTAATTACCAACTTGGAAGCTCTCCAGCAAAGCATAAAAAGTCAGCCCATTGCAGTTGTTTAGGTGTATCATTTTCCTGCTAATTGAGTTTGATGGGAATTTCAAGAGGACTTTATGATATTTTCCTTCATTGCTGTTATGTTTAAGTCTTCCTCATTCTCTGAGTTGCTGAAGGCAGAGGAGGGGTAGGAGATAGACCTCCCTTCATCCCCAGACTAGAAGTAGTGGATAATGTACAGGGAGATGTTTCCTTACTGAGCCATATCTCTCTTTCTGAGAGAAAATTCCCTTTTGAGGAACGCTGCTGTGGACATCAACTCCTGCCAAATTACAATAACCTCCCCATTTTGGTCTGTGCACGGGGATTTCCACCAGTGCCAGACACTGAGACCAGCCTCAGTCATGCCACGGAGCCAGAGGATGTGACAAACTGTTCACAGCCACATCCTGCCTCGCCCCAAATCATTTCACCTCCAGAGAAAACCCACCCTTGCCATGGCATTCTGCTCCAGACCCACAGCTCCAGCTGTAACCAGAGAGCCCAGATCTCTATCTCCATGAGCTGTGGGCCGTGGGAATCAGGAGCATAAAGGGTGCTTGGGGAGCTGGCAGTGCTCCCACTGTGCCAGCATGGCCAGGATGTGCCACTGGCACTGTGGGGTTGGCTCCCAGTACGGGGCATCCTCTGGGAAAGGGCAGGAGGGGTTCTGGAAAGTGAGTCTGTGAATACTCTCCATTCTTTTGTTGTTATTTAAACCCTTAAGGTGCAGTCAGGCTAAAAAGGATAAATAGAATCACTGAATTTGTACGCAAAGCCCCCCAGTGCCTCTGCCCAGCCCCCAGGAGTCAGTGCAGAGAGTTTCATTGACCAAAAGTCTCAGCAGCCAGCAATGTGCCAGTGAGGCCAACAGGACCAACAAGGAGAGGGGGGAATGGTGTCACTGAGATCCCCACAAGCAAAAACTACAGCTGAGAAGCTGCTTAAACAGGCTGTGCTCAGAGAAAGCTGCACTTTGCTTCAGGGCAGGTCCCCAGAAGCCAGTTCTCACCTCAGGCTTTATCCCTGTGTCACCCTCCACAGCCTCCTCTGTAAATCCAACAGCCTGCTGCAAATGCAGGCAGCAATGAAGGAAAGGGAAGCATAAAACCAGCACCAGGTTCTTCCTGGTGGGAGATTTTCTGAGTGGCCACACGGCAGCTCAGCCCCAGGCAGCGCCAGGCTGGCAGCCAGCAGCCCCTGCCCTGCATCTCCCCTCTGCTGCCCAGGCACTCACACTGAGTCTGTTTTGCAGCCAGACACGGCAAAGTTTTGGATCTTCCCAGCTGTCAGCATTGGTTCTGGGTTTGCACTGCTCACCCAGGGCTCTGACCGCCTCACCCACGTGCCAGGAGCCAGGAGCAGCAGCTGGTCCTGCAGCCCTGCCCCTGCTCGGTGCTGGGCCCGGGCTCGGTGCCAGGCTGATGATATCCACCGTGACGTCTGCTCTCAGCCACAGCAGCTCCCAGACACGGGGGAAGAAACACTTTTCTCCTCACATCAGGAGCGGTGGCAGCAGCACACGTAATCCACGCTGGCACCAGATTCTCCATTTCGTCTTTGAATGATGCTGCCACAAACATTTATTGTCACAAAAGAGGTTATTCAAACATGAGCAATTAGGCAACTATATTAGCATATTTTTCATTGTAATATTACAACAAAGGGTATATTCCTCCCAGTGAATGTATTTATAGGCTTTCGGAGCTAATATTTGTTTAAATGATTAATATGTTTTTCAAATACATGTGACAAGTGTGGCAAAAATATTTTTATCTCCACAAACAATGTTCTGAAAGGCAAGAGCTCAGAGTCTCCGGGAGGGCTGTTTTCCAGGTTCAACAGAATTTTTCAAGACATCCAAGTTACATTTTTGTCATGATGAATTCCAAGAGAAGGTCTTCTTCTAAGGAATGTTTAAAATAAGCTGAGGCTTCATGGCCTTCACCCCAGCCAGTACCTTTCTGTAAAGCACCTTTCCAAAGAGCCTCAGGATTCTCACTGCAGTCAGGTCACCATTTCAATCCAAAGTGTGTCCTTTACACTTAATGAGAAAATCCCAAAATGTGGGTGGTTCAAAGCAAGGCTCAGAGCAAAAGTGTGTTGAGTTTTTAACCAATACTTCCCTTTAGTGAACATCTTCACACAAAGGGTCACAGGATTTTAATCACAATTCTGATGTGTGGTAAGTCAACATGCAGAGTTCCATTTTCCCTTTTCTGATCACCTCCATGGACAAGCACATCCTTCAAGTCTGAGTGACTTGTGAACTCCCTCACTCTGGCTGTTCTTAAAAAACAAGAGAAAAACACAGAGAGAAGTAAATTCAGAAAGGTTAATATTGATGTGTCTGGAGCTGAGGGATTCTGGTTGGAGGGAGCAGAGCTGCAGGTGATGCTGCCAAGCCCCTGGACCAGACACCAGCAGGGTCCCTCTCACTGCCCTGCCTGGAGGAGTGAGCTGGTCTCTATCACCCAATCCCCTCCTGATCTGGAATTTACTCCTAATTAATTTCTATCACAATCAATCAGAGCCGGCTCCTGGGGTCTGAGTGAGAAAGGGCAGGGCTGGGACACAACATTATAAGGTACTGCTCTTCATTTAGCACCCAGCACGAAAGCATGGAGAAGTTGTCAATAAGCCTCCAAATACCAGCAGGTCCCAGTGCAGCACCCTGACGATGCTATCAGTGCCCTGACCTGTCTGCCTCATCATCCTCACCCTGCTGGGCTGAGGCACAATGGTTCTGGGGGCCCAACAGCTCTGGCAGACCTGTGTGGGACAGCAGCCTCGAGTACCTGCAGTGTCTTTCCAGACATTAAAAGCCATTAAAAGGGGCTTTCTCCTCTGACAATCTTCATGTCTTCAGCAGCTTTCTGGAGCTGGCAGAATAAAGTGACATTAACGGAGGAGTATGAGATGCCTGTGATCGATGCTGTGGCTGAAATCTCAGCCTGGGGTTTTTCTACCTGTTCAAATCCTCCTTCCCTTTTAAACAACAACTGAGTTATTTACACTGTACTCGGCTGCACAAGGAAGTGGAGTCTGAAGAGGAATATCTTAAGAGCACCTGTGGAACCGAAATAGCCATCACCTGCAGGGGAAGTGGCTGCGGGCTCCAGCCTGGTGTCTCTGGGAGCTGCGAGCAGAAACTGCCCTGGGCTCAGAGCCGGTCCCACTCCGGGGATTGAACAGCTGAGGCAGCTCAGCAGGGACAGCACAGGGGCACAGGGACAGCTGGGGCAGCTCCCCAGTGACAAACCAGGGCCCCCAGGTGGGACACTGCAGGTGACATGCTCTGTCCCACGCTCACACCAAACCCTGCCATGGACAGGCACTTGCTCTTCTTTGAAGCACAGATTTAACCTGCTCAGACCCCAGGCTCCCACCAAGTCCTCCTGACACCCCGGGCAGGGCAGCTTTGGCAGGTCCAGCCAGGTCTGACCTCCAGTGCTGTGGGTGCCAGCAAATCCCTCACCTCTGCATGGATGGCTGACACTGAACTCGACAGCGTTGGTGGCACAGGGGACACTGCTCTGTCCTTCCCAGAATGGCTCCACAGGGCCTGGCCTGCAACCAGTGGTGTAATATCTCTGCAGTTCAGAGAAGAGTTTAAAGGACTTTTCAGCTCTTCTCACAGCATCCTCTGACAGCTCCCTGAGCCACCACAATGCTCTTAAGTGGTAGAAACCCCTTAAGTCGTAGAAACCCCCAGCTTGGGCAGGTCCCTGGACAACACAGCTCTGACAGAGTAACTCATCTCTCTCTAGAGAAGAGGAACCTCTTGGCAGCAGAAGCTGAGACATGAGGTGATGGCTGCCCCATCCCTGGAAGTATCTAAGGCCAGGTTGGACAGGGCTTTCAGCAACCTGGGATAGTGGAAGGTGTTGCAGTCCATGGCAAGGGCTTGGAACTGGATGGGCTTTTACACACACCCTTCTGTGATTCTGTACTGGCACTGGTGAGTGGCTCCTGTCCCTGTCTGAGTCCTCCACAGCACCTGCCCCTTCCAGTCCTCCCCAGCCTCAGCTCCCAGAGCTCCCCTTGCAAAGATCAGCTGCAAACCTTGACAAAATCTGAACAGCAACTGGCACCTTGCAGCCATGCTGGAGATGTGGCTTTCCACCACTGCTGCTATTGCAGGGAGAGTAAATTCACAGACAAATCTACAACCCCAGATTCTTTTAAAAATTCTCCAAACAGAGCCTTAGAAATGCATGGCTTTGCTCAAAATTGCCCTGTTTGTGTTGGTATGAGGCCAAAATCCATGAAAAATAGCATGCATGCCAAAAAAATCAATTTTATATAATAAATACAGATCATTTGGATGTTTCTTGCCAAAAACAATGCAAACATATGCATCCTTCATGATTCTTATCAGAGCACAGCTGAATCTTTAATACACTCCACAGACAGGCTACTAAAAGGCAAGAACACACTGCTCAATGGTAAAAGTTTCCTCATGTCCATCCCTTGCAACAGCTTTAATGGTCAAAAGTGTGAAATTCAGTTAAATGCAAAAATTAATAAACCAAACCCCAAAGATTCTTCTGAGTAAAACTCTATTTTTAACAAAGAATAGGGGTTGGAGTGATAAATAAATATATTTGGCAGCACTAGGATTGCTTTATGGTGCTGCAAAAATGTTTACCAAGGAGTAGCTGCTCTGAGCTCCACATTCCCAACAATCTCATATGTTTAGGGTCCACAAGTGTGTCAGGGCACTCAGCAGCATCCAACACCATTTCCTGGAACACAAACGTGTTGCAGCAAATGGTTTAAATTCTCCATTACAACCTAGGTGGAATAAATAAAATATTCCATCTGCCTAATGTGACATGCAGATCAGACCCCTGTGGGTAATCCTGGAGTTTGCAAAGGTGCATATGGGATGCTCCAGCAAATTTAATAAATGTAAAGGAGGTTGTTTTATTTTTTAAAATAACCTTTATGTTATCCTTGCTGTAAATTATGTAAGAGGATGCTATCGGAAATGTGACACACGTGCTGCACACGCTCACAGGGGAAAGGCAGCGCTCAGCCTGGCAGCGCCGTGCCAGGCACTGCCGAGGGGCTGCGGCTCAGCCGGCTGCGGCACCGGCGGGATGGGGAGAGCAGGGACGGGATGGGACAGCAGGGACGGGATGGGACAGCAGGGACGGGATGGGGAGAGCAGGGACGGGATGGGGACAGCGGGGACGGGATGGGGAGAGCGGGGACGGGATGGGACAGCGGGGACGGGATGGGGACAGCAGGGACGGGATGGGGAGAGC